>JAQFVV010012547.1:1977224-2108760 GCA_028023455.1 Epiperipatus broadwayi
GAAAGATAGTATAGTATGCCGAAGATTTGGATAAAGTCTTTATGACAGTTCATCTTTGAATTGTCAGTTCATATATGTGCATATGGTCCTAGGTCAGTTTGATTTACATTTAATCATTCTTTTCATAATCATCGATGATTGGTGCAATAAGCCCAACTATAAGTTCTGTACAAAATATTATCCTCGATTGTGGTATCTGGATGTAAATCTCAGTCATTCATCTGGGATCCAGGTATGTGGATATACATTCAAGTCATTCATCTTTGATCCAGGTATATGGATATAAATTCAAGTCATTCATCTTTGATCCAGGTATGTGGATATAAATTAAGTCATTCATCTTTGATCCAAGTGTCTGGGTTTAAATTCAAGTCATTAACTTATATTAAAATATTAATTCTCTAATTCAGATTTGTATATTTAAATCAGTTATTTACTTAGTTCATCTTTAATCCAAGTGTATGGATGTAGATTCATGTCATTCATTTATATTGATAGATTAATTCTCTAATTCAGATTTGTAGATTTGAGTTATTCATTTGTTTAATTCATCTTTGATACAGGTGTATATTTGAAGTAGAAACACATTCATTAAATTTAATTTTTACATAGAAGTATTTTTAATCTGTGTATTATAAAAGCATATTTAATTCCTGTTCATATTTGAAGTAGAACATATTCAATTTAATTTTTTTATCCAAGCATTATAAATTCTGGATTCGCATATATATAAATACATCTTTGATTTAACTCACATATTATTTAATAACTGAAACACACAGGCTTATTATATACTTGTTTATATATGTAATATATAGGGTATATGAGCACAGACTTTCACACGAGACACCACTCTCCACACAATCTCATAACACTGATACACTTGAACGCATATATATTGAAAAGATAAATAATCACCAATATACGTATTTCATGCTAAACCAGCAATCATCAGTTGGGTCCAGATGTGTATTTCAGTTATTACATAGTAGAGATGTCTGCCCATCCCTTGTATATATATTAAATGGATTATGTCCTGTACATGAGGGGTCAGATTGGCCTTAGATCAACATGGGTATGACCAGAATCTGAGCCTCAGGGTGGGCTTTCAGCATTCCATCATCAGATTTTCAATTGGATGGACGGTTGAAGAGTTGGAGGGTCAAGTAGATTGAAGCCTGTCAATTAAAGTATGAGGCTTGGCTAGCACAGACTTTCACATAACCTACCACTCTCCACACAATCTCATAACACTGATACACTTGAACACATATATGTTGAAAAGATAAATAATCACCAATATACGCACTCTCCACATAATCTCATAACACTGATACACTTGAACACATATATGTTGAAAAGATAAATAATCACCAATATACGTATTTCATGCTAAACCAGCAATCATCAGATGGTAATCTGGACCAACTGATGATTGCTGGTTTAGCATGAAATACGTATATTGGTGATTATTTATCTTTTCAACATATATGTGTTCAAGTGTATCAGTATTATGAGATTGTGTGGAGAGTGGTAGGTCGTGTGAAAGTCTGTGCTCATATACCTTATATATCTCACATATTATTATATTTTTCATTTAATTTTAATCAATATTCTTAAGTTCTTAAAATCACTATAATTATTATTCTTTAAAAACATTATTCTTTAAAAACTTTATTTCCTTACTGTTTTCTTTGATAAATCCATCATTTGAATAGTTGTATTTTATTTTATACGTTAATCATTTCAACAAATACGTTTCCAAAATATATTTAAATATTATAAATGTATCTAAATTTTCCTTACCTTGATATTTAAATCTTCGCATCAAGAAGGGGTTTACTGGAGCTGAATGGCACAATAAATCGCTGCTGTTATTTACATGGGCATATTCTCTACTTCTTGGGCTTCACATGGATGGAGAAAGAGGAAGAATTTTCTATTCTCATCCTGGAGATTTCCAAATTAATAATGCGTTTTTCCATTATTCAGTTATCTAGTAACTAAAAGTTTTCTTTTGTTGGTGATAACTGCGTTTCAAACTTGGTTGTTTTAGAATTCCAAAAAGTAATAAATTTTCAACAGGTCTCACTGTAACTCTTATTGTAACTCCAACTGTAACTATAACTCTACCTGTCTGTAACTGTAGCTCATATTGTAACTCCAACTGTAACTATAACTCTAACTGTCTGTAACTGTAAATGTCACTGTAACTGCCACTGTCTAAATAAGCTGCTCCTTTTATTTCTTCTGCTTCCTGTGTTTTTTTCATCTAACATGTTTTAAAAAAGCAACTGATGGTCTTGCATTGGTGGTCGAGAGGTCAGCACGACTGCCTTGCACTTGCAGGCAGTTGCCCGGGTTGTGGGTTCGTGTCCCAGCCGATGCTATGACACTTAAGAAAAAAGCAACTGATTAAAAGCCCTGGGCAAGAAAGTGATGCTATCTTTAAGTGTTTTTACATTTAAATCTGAAAACATATAGCTCTAAAATAAATCATATCTGCTTTATTTTAAATTGAAGCTTTATCAATTAATGATAAATATTTATTAATTAAGTGCTTCTTTTATATTTTCTTTATTTTACTTTTTTTATTATTACTATTTGTTTTTATAATGCAGTTGGGAAAAGTGACTTTAATTCACTGTCACTTGCTTCTTTATTTAAATTTTTATTTACTGAACCACACATCAGTTTTATTTTTAATTTAAACTGCTTTAGCTGGGGAGAGAAAAAAATCTTGAAAATATATATGTAAAACAATGTCTGTTTCAGTATATTATTAGAAATAAAATGGTCAATTTGACACATTTTACCTCTCAAACTGGGGGTGATGTACCACCAACAAATATATGGGTTAAAAACATACATATATTCTGCCTACATATATAATCACTTAATGATAAATGATCAAATTGATTTCAAAAGGAAAAGAAAAATGAGAATAATAAAATATAAATTTTAATATGTTTTTAAAGAGTTTTTTTTTTAAAAAACACAAACTTATAAAAATAAAAGTACTGCATCATATTTTTCTTTTAGAATAAAACTGTTCTTAGCAAGAGGAAGGAGAAATCTAAAATAGAATTAGAAAAAAATTAAAACTTTCTCTCTCTCTCTTTGTAAAAAAAAAAAAAACCTTTTATAATGTATAAAATAAGCAAATGTGAAATCAGACTAAAAATTAGTTTGTAAAAATAAAATGTTTGTAAAACTTTCAAAAGTGTAATTAATTAGTTTATAAAACTTCAGATCGATAATAAAATCAAAATTAATAGTTGAATTAGTTAAAAAAACTAAACTATCTTATTGAGGTCATTTAGATGAATCTGTGTAAAGGATTAAGATAACCAGAAATGTAAAATTAATTAAAAGACAGATTTCAAGTTAAGACCAAAATTAAAAATAATAAGAAGAATTAAAACAATAGGAGAAAAAATTATATAAAGCTGCTCTCTCTATTGTTATTCAGTTGGGTTTGTTATATACAGTTCGCATTGCTATTAGTCTGAAGTCTGGGTTCTTTCTAAAGAATGCAGATATTCAGAAATTGTTAACACAGTAGTAAGTCAATCATTACTGATGTGGTCAACATTAATGGAGAGTCAGCATAATCCAAAGAAGGGTCAGACAGGTCTTCATGCCTCAAGCCCTCAGTCATCAACAATCCCACTTGAATTGGTACCTGGAATCACTACCAAGATTGTAAAATAGAAGCTGCTACACCCTCCTCTCTCTCATTATTCCACATACACCTGGTAGAAAAACCATGAAGCCATCATTGGGGGAACAAAAGGCCAAACAGTTGGAAAATAAAACAAATAAAAACATAGGTAAAGATAATTTTAAATACATTCTGATCACAGTCTAGATTCTTTATTTTAAATGAATGAACTTTAATTAATGGACTAGTATAACTATAGCCTAAAGTCATTTATATTTTTCTTATGTCAAATCTTTTATTGTTACAGTGTGTTAAATATATGTGTGCTTAAATAAATATCAATGTTTGCTCTAATTATTATTTTGTCCATTTTCTCTTTCTTGTCACTGCATCACCAGTAAATTAGTGTAGACATTTTATGAGTAAAATAAATGTGCTGGACCCTGAGACAGAATGTGAGTTAATCATTGAATATTTCAAGCATTGGATTGTGTGCCTGTCATCTGAAGCATGCTGATTATATAACTTACGATTGAATGGCACCTGAGGTTGATTCTCAAAACAACTAAAATGCTTTGGATGGCAGGAGTTTAAATCTATCAGTTGAAGTGGGCAGTCCATTCATATAATATTAAAAATATAAATTGAAAATTATGTTAAAAGATGTTTACATGCATTTAAAAACAATTAAATAATACCTTTTAACAGACCCAGTTCAATAGATTTGTGAAAGTTTTCTAGAAAAGAGTTAAATAGATAGACAAGTAGGTTAGTGGGTGAAGAGCCATGTAGTTAGATAAGCATGTATAAATAGATAGATAGATAGATAGATAGATAGATAGATAGATAGATAGATAGATAGATAGATAGATAGATAGATAGATAGATAGATAGATAGATAGATAGATAGATAGATAGATAGATAGATAGATAGATAGATAGATAGATAGATAGATAGATAGATAGATAGATAGATAGATAGATAGATAGATAGATAGATAGATAGATAGGTAGATAGGTAGATAGGTAGGTAGGTAGGTAGGTAGGTAGGTAGGTAGATAGATAGATAGATAGATAGATAGATAGATAGACAGACAGACAGGTAGGTAGGTAGGTAGGTAAGTAGATAGATAGATAGATAGATAGATAGATAGATAGATGGATAGATGGATAGATGGATGGATAGATAGATAGATAGATAGATAGATAGATAGATAGATAGATAGATAGATAGATAGATAGATAGATAGATAGATAGATAGATAGATAGATAGGTGGGTGTGGGTGGGCGGATAGATGGATAGATAGATAGATAGATAGATAGATAGATAGATAGATAGATAGATAGATAGATAGATAGATAGATAGATAGACAGACAGACAGACAGACAGACAGACAGACAGACAGATAGATAGATAGATAGATAGATAGATAGATAGATAGATAGATAGATAGATAGATAGATAGATGGACAGAGAGAATGAATAACTTTTCTCACAGATAAGATTAGCATGTGTTAAATTTACAAAATAACTATTCATATATACAGATGAGCATTTACATATATATGTAATTGTTTATTTTTAGAAATGTCAAGCTATAATTTACAAACTTCAAACGACAGTCATGCTTCTAAACAGCTAGATGAAATTTATTACATTGGAAAAGGAATAATTCAACCATTCATTTCAATCACTGGATTTGTGGGAAATACTTTAAATATTGTTGTGTTTTCTAAACCAAATATGAAAAAAAATCCATGCTTTTTTTATTTGAGATTGATTTCATATTCCGATTTCATTATTATTGGAAGTATGATAGTGCGTAATATACTTCTTTGGAGTAATACTGTGACAACCTACATAGGCAGAGTTTTACAAACAAAAGTGATGTATATAATTTGCAATTCATTTGGAGGATGGACAAATTTATTAACTGCTTCAGTTTTTTTTGAACGTTTTATTGCTGTTTGTCACCCATTAAAAATAAAAATAATTCAAAAATCTCCTTTACCACATGTGGCAGCTACATCTTTTTTATTACTTTCATGCTTTCTATATAGTATAATGGAGTTTGAGTTTGTGATTATACTCAAAATAGAAGACAATCAATCCTATGTTGTAGAGAGAAGTGAAATTTCAAAAACGCAGAGTTTTACAATATACATATGGATTCGTGAGATTATAATCCATTTTCTTACTTTATTTACTGTCTTCTTTACAAGTTTTCGGACTACTACGACTTATAGTAAAATTATAAAACGAAAAAAAAATATTACACAAACACTCAAAAATCGTAAATTTCAAGAAGATAAAAGGCTTTTATTTCTATTTATTGGGACTTCGATTTTATTTTTTATGGGAAATATTCCAGTTGCATTGTACTTTATATTTTCACATAATTTCCACGAACAAACAAAGTTTTCCTTATTATTTGATGTTACTACTGATAATTTAGAATTAATAAACTTTGCTTTTTTATTTTATGTTTATTATTTTACTAACAAAGAATTTAGAATAACTTTTAAAAGTCTTTGGAAATCCAGATCCGTTTTACCTATGGACACTTTAAATTCAGGCTAATATATATCTATATCATTATGGGTCATTCGTATGCAAGTATATCCGTACTAATTCCAGAAAAAAAAGACAAACAAAAAATAAAAGTTAAAGTTTTATATATGTAATAAGCATTAATAACAATAAATTTTAAAAGTTCAATTTAGGAGACTGATTTTAGCTGGATTGATTTTGAATTGATTTTAGCAGTCATCTTTAGCAAAATGATTGTCTATATTATATATATTTTTTTAATTGTTTAGTTCATTTGTTTTAAATTTTTTTATATACAACATTGCATTGTAAAATTTAATGCAATTATATATAACGTTTTCATGTCAAACATCTCATGACTTCTAACAACTAATCATTCAATTTTATTTGGCAGAGTTATTGATTATCTTTTTTAAATTCATATAAGCATTTTAAACATATAAGTTAACGTCAGACTCATTGATATTTATGATAGAACTCAAAACAGAGAGTGGTGTTAAAATAAATTATGTTAATATAAGATAGGTAGCAAGCAAAACACATTATAACCAATAACTATTACATATTATTATCAGTTAGAGCATCTTATTGTTTATATATTAAATGTGACTTTGATCAGAAAATGAATTAGTAGATGTATTTTTCCTATACAAATGAGAGTATAATTTTATTTTCAACTTTTCAAAAAAGAGGAAGATAGATATTTTGTGAGCCAATAGGATTAACTTGAGAGAGTTGCTTAGCATTGCTTTATTACAAATACTAACAATAAGCTGTCAGAACCAATGCTAAACAAAATTAGAGACTATATTTTCTTCTAACACTTTTCTTATACACTCAGCGCCGGCGCTGGGTACTAGGCGCCCGCATGCAAATTTGATTTTGGTGCCCCTGTCAATATGTATGTTTACTAAGGTGACCCGACCGTGTCCCGTGGCGTTTTAAAAAAGTCATGATTTTTAGAAAGAATGCACGATGTAATGCTATTTTTGATATCAAAAATAGCATAAAATTGATTGTTAAATTATATATTATTTCATACAAACGGTTTGTATGAAATAATATATAATTTAACACGGCAAATTTAGATTTTTTTTTTTTTTTAAATTTCATATTTATTATTTGCGTCACTGTCTGTTTTTAACAAACATGATCTAATATATATATACGCATATACATACATAAGTTCTAATTTATAATACTTTTAGTGTGTGTTTATTTATATATTTGCTAGCAGAAAGTTACTTATAGTTTACTATAAGCAGTACTATATATATATAAACATTACAATATGAAATTTGTAATATAATAAACTTTATGTTTAGTTTATTGTTCATGATAAATAATAGATTTGATTGTTTTATATTTTTAATATTAAGCAGAGCTTGTGTGCAGGCCTGCTTGTGTGTGTCATTTAATAAGATATAATATGACTTCATATGATTTTCAATAATCTACTCTCAATAATTTTTGTAAATAAACATTTGAGAATAATATTCTTCAAATGTGAGTATTTTTGTTAGTAGAGTTTTAATTTCTCAGGGATGACGCCTTCTTTTTCAGATGCTAATCTCTCAGTGATGGCGCCTCCTTCTGCCAGCGCCCGCATGCCCGCTTCCGCCGGCCCTGTATACGCTCATGTAAATAAAGTTAAAAACATAATGTAGTACTATAAATTCATATGAAGGATTCAAGTCTAGAGTAGTGCATAATTGTTTGTGTTTATTTTTTAGGTAGACAAGCATTCTCAATTAAGTTTCCAGACGTTTTATTAATTTAAATAGTACAGTATGTTACTAATGAATTATTCAAATTAATATTTTATGAATGGGTTAAGTAATTCAAAAACATACATAGCGAAGTTTATCTAAAATACAATTTAATAATTGATAGTGTATTTTAAACAAAATTGTACTTAGAAAATAATATAAATAATTTATATATATATATTGGTAATTTAATAGGATTTTCCCATGTATATTTTAGTTAAATTTCAATTATAATTTATCCAGACTGACTACCAATTAAAAACTGGTAATGCAACTGAAATCATGGCATTTGCTAATAATATTTGTCTGACCACCTTTAAGCTAAAAGTGTTCCACTTTTAGTTTATTATCCTAGATTATATAAGAGTTATATGTAAAACCACTGGCAATATCACAATTTCCTAAATATTTTGTAAATAAACAAAATCCTTCTATAAATAATAATAGATAATAATTAAAAAACTTTCATGATCTTTTATTATAATTTCATAGGCTTTATTTATGTATTTTTTTGGATAAAGTTCAACTATGATGTAACCATTCAAACGACCAATAAAAAATGGTATTGCAAACTGAAATCACACCATTTAATAATAATATTTACCTGACCATCCTTTAAATCAAAAGTGGAATATTTTTAATATGTAACTTTAAATTATCTATTACTAGATAGTAACACTTCAATGTGTAATGTCAGTTTTCATTTGGCATTTGCCTGGTTATATCAACTTAAATTTATATAAAAAATATATATGGAAAAATTCTATTAAGTTGTAAATATGTACATCTAAATGCCAATGAAAGTCTTTTAATTATTGCATATAACTCTATAGGAGAGGATAAATATTTAATAACTTGTGATATTTCTAGTTTTCATACATACAAAATATTGATATCAGATGCATAATCTTTATATAATCTGGAGTGATAAACTAAAATCAGTCTGCTTTTGTTTTACAAATGATCCATTGTAATACTATTATTAAATTTCATGATTTCAGTCTACAAATTTCAGTTTTTAATTGATAGATTGGCTGGTTACTTCATAGTTAAAATTAATTTAAAGTAATACATGGAAAAATGTTATTAAATTATGAATTTTTATTATCTAAAATTCATAAAAATCTTTTAATTATATATACATAGCTATATAATATTATATGTATTATGAATAGTTAAGCATTTTTAGTTGGAAGATAAAACAGATAAAAAAATCATTGCCATTTAGTATTCATCAGATCTGGTTATTAATCTTTTATTTTTCTTTTTTTTTGGTAGCTTTAGTGACATCTTTGAACTATAATGTTATATTTAAAGCTATTTTATAAAGCTTATATATATATAATGTAACACAGCTTCTATTAGTACACTAAAACTAGACTATACTTGGACACAAATATAACTGTCTCCAAGATAATGGCTTAGTGGCCCAATCATAAACTATGATGAGCATTCTGAGGGACACTATCATTTTAAAGCCTATTACTAACAATGTTAGCTTCACAACAGTAATATTTTCTACTCATTATATGGATATGGCTAGTAGAGTGGCACTATTACCAATCCAGGTTTGAACTTATACCTTTTGTAGAAGTCCTGTTATCACAAAATCAAAGCTTTGAGATTCATGACACTCACTAGTAATATTGCAGTACTCAATTGAAATGATGAAATGCATAAATGAAAAGTGAATAAGCAAAAATAGATATAACAATAACAGTTTCACCCCATTAGTAATATACAAGTTATTTTTACATTCTCTCAAACAACTGTTGTTACAGACCTTGACAAAGTATGTACATCACTAGGCAATGATAAATTACATTACTTTTTTTTTCTTTTTTTATAAACTAAATAAATGCACATACCAAAAAAAATATATGCATATTTTTATCTCAGATGTCCTGTCAACATTGAATTATGTACTTACATAATAACAATTAATCATATATATATATATATTGTACCTATATCGATATAGGCACATATAATTTTATCTAAAATTATATTATTAAAATAATCGTTCATAAAAGAAAACATAAAATTAAACATTGAAGAGTTTATTGCAGTTTGTTTTAGAAAAAAGATAAGAATTAAATAGTTTTCTAGAATTAGTTTTTGAAATAAAAAAAAGCTACAATTAATTAATCAAAGGGGGGGGGGAGTCTTGGTTTGAAAAATTAAACTAAGGGTTATAAAAGGAAGTAAAGAGTTTTTATTAGTATTCGTAAAAATATAATTTAAAAAAGTTAAAACATACAAATCTCTTTTCATTCAAGTTTAATTAAAGAAAAAATAATGTTAAAACTAAATAGTAAATTGTATTAAAAATATATGTGCATATATATGTGCGATTTGTAAATAAATAAAATGTATGTGAAATAAAAGAAGATTATCATTAAAAACACGGCAATGGCTATTAATAAAATAAAACAACACGTTTTATTGCATGGCTATTACTAATTAAGCAATCTTCCAAAACACATTTATCAAATGATTATCACTGGAATTTGATAACAGATCTTTGCCGGAGATATTAGAAAGACAACAAGGCGCAGGTATAAATAGACCCTTTTTTTTATTGGACGGTAATCAGTCCACAAATTAATTGAGTGAGTTCAGTTCACAAAGTAATTGAGTAGTGCAGTTCAGAAATTAATTGAGCAGTTAACAAACAAAATGCAGTGTTGAGAAGATCTTGGGAACGCACATTTATCTCCAGCCCAGATGTCCTAGAAAACAGCAGATCTGCCCATGAAATAATGTCAGCTTAACATCTTAGAAAATCTCCGTCAGTATCTATTTGTCTCCGATAGTAATAATCGTGAAAATCAGGAAACTCAGCAAGGAAACGTCCCAGCCGGCTGGAAGCATTCATACTGGAACCATTCATACTGGAAGAAACAACAAGCAAGAAGAAAACAAAGTGTTACATCTACGTTCAAAATCCTAGGTAAAAACATTTGCTTATTTCGTTTATACTGTAATAGCCATTGCATTGCATTAATTCGTACAAATCTTTCAAGAGTCTAATTATATAAACTCTATATCATACATAAATGAACTATTGATGTGTGTGATTAAATTTCAAATGCTATGTAGTCCTTTATTATCATTATTATGTGTGTGCATGAGTTAATATGTGCATGATCATTATATCAATATTTATTAGTTAAATTAGAGTGTTCTGTTATTAAATCTATAGGAATATTTAAACTATTTAGAAATGTTAATTTAAAATATGCGTGTGTTTTATTAGAATTATAAAATGTTTAAATTTAGTAAATAAATGTTAGTTAATAAATTATCTTTAAAATTAAACTTTATTTGTCGGTCAATTCTTTTTATCAATTCTTTTTAACAAATTCTTTTATCAATTCTTTTAATCACTAATTAAGTATAATCTATTAGTGATTACAAATAGCTGAGCTAGTCATGGATTTAGGCGTTGAATTAGTGGCTATTGCTCAAAGTGCATTATTTATTCATCCTTGAATAGATAGCTGGCGCCTGTGTTTATACACAAACAAAAAAAAAGTGCTTTGGACGTGGTGTTCAACTCAGCAGCTGAGAAGAAGCTATGTCCTGGAAATGTAATGTTAGTTATATACTTTATAGCTATTGTTTGGTCATACATACTCTCCGAGTAAGTTCTTCTCTGCCTAAGAGACCGGTGTTTCGAATTGACATATTCGAATTCGGTTCAATATATATATAATTCCTCAATCAAAATTTAGTTAATGCCCATACACAATATATATATATATATATTGAAGCAGTGTATATCTGCATGCAGTTATACTTGCTTCATGTTTACTTAAATTAACCTATCTCTTTTATTATATATATATAATTTATTTATTTATATTCGCACATATTAATAATAGGTGCATATACAATCTTGGATCAGTTTCTGAAGTTAAAGGCTGATTGTTTAAATTATACAATTTTATTTTAAGAAAAAGTATATCTTGTAAAAGTAGAATCAATTTAGAAAAAAATGTTAAAATATTTTATACAACGGGAGAGAGGTATGTAGCCATTAAAGAAGGGAGCGTAAGTTCTGTATTTCTCTATCTATACCTACTATTGGCTAGAATAGTTACAGCTGAACATCTTTAGATGTTGTAAGGTGTTAAATAAAAGCAAGAAACAAAGATCAGAAAACTAATTTGGTTACACATAAGGAATGAGGAAGCAAAGAGTGGATGGAACAGCAATTAGAGAAATTAATTTGAAATCCATTAAGAAAACTCATGAAGTACAACCCCAGGCATAAAATAGTATATATAAGCATGGAAAGGGGCATTGTTTATAAATTATGTATATTATTTTGAGAAAAGTTATTCTGAAATTTTATTAAGAAAGAATTCTGATGCTTATTTAGTCTAAAAAATAGCCTAAATCTTCTGATAATTATTATTAAGTAAAGTCTAATCTAGAAGACATATTCATCACCCTGCTTAAGAAGAAGAACCAATTATGTTAACTGTATCTACCACTATGAGTGAGTAGTCAGGTGTTGGCTTCTCCATGATCATTGGTGGAGTTGGTGTCCAGGAGAGTTCCATCAAAAATGTAGAGAATCCATCCACATCCTACTATCTTAATGCAAGTTCAAAGATCACAAATCCATCTACACATCAGTGCAAAAGAAATCCCGAAGCCATCACCTACCTTATTGCTGGTAAAATGTTTCAATTTATCCAAAGTTTAACTGTAACTCAATTTTATTTAACATATCTAATTAACTAGTCTTAACCTTATATATTATCTATATCATATTTATTAATGTTTAATCTGATGGTTTAATTATTTAAATAAATTAGAAATCTATATCTTGCATTTTTATTCATATATATTATCTTAAATGATGGTGGGGTAAATTTAAATCATTAAATGTGTTTACCCTTCTCTGCTCTCAAAATCCCAAGGGATGGAGCAAGCCGAAAAGATGCCAAATTTAAAACTATTAAGTCTTAAAAGAATAACCCTATATAAATTGTTTTTCTTAAAGTTTCTTTTCTTATACCCCCCCCCCCATCATGTCAAGGAAGGTTATGTATCAAAATTCTTAGAATTATATATAGAATTAATGAAGGATGGCAAACAATTTCTATTCAATTAATTTATAAATTATGTATTTGTTTATCGTGTGGTTTTCTATCTCAATATAATCCTATATAGTGCTAAAAACTCATTTTATTAAAGAAATTCGTAATAAAATAATATTTTGTTAAATTTTTATATCACATACCACTAAATTAATAATTCCTTTCATTAAAAAATGATTCCATATGATGAAAAATCCTGTGAATGTGGTAATATTTATAATTCAAGATTTATCATGTAAGAAGTAACATTAATAAAATTGTCTAAATGTATATATTGTATTGCTTCTCAGTGCAATATAATATCTATATAAATTAAACCCACAATCTCTGTCTAACCTATGTAAGGAATAAGGGATTGTACTATTAGATTATTTTAGGAATAAATAATTTCCCCCAAGACTTAAATATTGTTGATTATTTCAAATTTTAGATTATTAAATAGTTATTGTGAACAGGGTTTAAATATGAAATAAATCATATGTGGTTAACTGGGGATGCTTATGGTTTTATATATATAAATAAATTTCTGAATATTTATTCAGGTAGGAAAAAGGCTTAATAATTTGTTGTTTATCTTTATATATATATATTTTCATTCCTACCATCTCATATATGTGGCAATGGTTATATTATTATTATTCAACTTTGACATGTATTCTCTGTATGGCTCATACATCATACAGTTAAACTGTGAGAGGGAAGACCAGACACCATGTGCCCAGGTTCCCAATCCATATATTAGCACCAATCTAGGTTCCATGGTAGCCGGAGACTGCTTGTGACCCCAACCCCTAGATTTAGCACATTCTCACTCTCTCCACTGGAATGTGCCCTTGATTAGAAGCAGATGCATCTCTGAGTCCAGGGACATCTATTCTTCAGTGGTGAATCATACCATCAGATTGCTAAGTTGATCATCCTCATTTTATGTGCCATTGTCACCACTCACATAGATAGTACCACAATCTTCAAGTAATGTTTGCTTAGCCTTTGCCTATGCTCATCAGCAACCCTGGGTGACCTAAACTCAAGCCCATACATAAGCTTCCTCATAAATAAATATGTTAACTGTATGTTCAAACCTAGAATGGGCTGATAGCTTATAATATTTCCAATTAAACTATATAGAGCACATCATTATTGTAAGCCACCACTACCTTCTATGATGCTATGTAAAAGTCAGTAGATCATTCTAACCTAATATTTTGTAAGCTACTCTTTCTATTATTTTAATTTTATAATAAAACTTGTATTATTCTTGTTAAATAAGCAGACACACTTATTGTGACTCAAAACTATTAATTAATTAATAGATATAACATTTAATAAGTCAGTTAATTACAGAACAAGCACATCCATGGTTTTGTACCTTATCGATATAATATTAGCTCTGTAGCATTATAGAACTGATTAAACTCCCAAATCATTTCAACAATTGTAAGATAAATAAAATAATGCAAATCTTAATAGTGCTAGTGTGATGTAAGGTTGTAAGTTAGGAGGAATCCTGATGTGGAGAGTCCATGTTCAAAGCCTGAGCTACATCACCTGTATGAAGGGAAGCTGTGTGACACCAAGAGCTGTTAATTAAGTGGCTGAGGCTAGGTAGCCTAGGTAGGGGTTTAAACTAGGAGCATGGGAGTAATCTTTTGTCTGCTGGTTGAGAATTCTTTCTTGGTCTTTCGATCTTGTTGACTGATTATACAATCTTGACCATTACAATATATATATATATATATATGTCCACAGATGGCGTCCTACCAAAAACATGGAAGTGCGCACGAGTGAGCTATATATATATATACACACACACAACTTACTCTAAAGCAAACAAATATATAATATTTAGAATATGTGGGTTAATATGAAAAAAAATTGATGTGGGTTGATAGTTAACCATTGAGAGTAAAAAAATTTATATACATTTATAGAATATAATGACAACTTAATTAATTACTCCCTTTTCCCTAGTGGCATGCCATAATATTAAACTGTGATGGTAAATACAAGGATATTCTCACTCCAACCACAAGATAATGACTTTGAGGAAATAAGAGCAACCATCTTATTTTCAAACCTAAATGCACTTATATAAGCAAATCTTAAGTGTGTTGAAGTGTGAGTGTGAATATGGATATTATTTAGATATTAATGCTTACTTCAAGACACCTAAAATTTGCCTATGTAAGTTTATTTAGATTTGAAAATGAGAAAAGTTCTTATCTTCTAAAAGACTTTATCTTGTGGCTGAGGTGAGAGTATTCCATCCATATCCTTGCATTTAACATTGCAGTTTAAAATTGTAGCATGGCACTAGTGAAACGGAATTATTATCCTCTAAATAAAATTACAATCTGACACTGTGCTAATAAAATTCATTGATTATTAAAAATAATAAAAGTTTTTATAATAAATAGTTTATTTATATAATATGATGTATGTAATAAAGAAAGAATAAACCTTTGGTCATATGCTCTTTATGAATTTACATGCATTCACCTGTATGTATTTGTTTAAAAAGCATAAGTGGACCACTTATGCTTAGAGTTTATTGTTATATAAACCAAACTTTGCTATCATGATAAAATGAGATTCTTTCTCATACTATAGAAAAGAGTAATTTTGTGCAATTTGTTTGCCAAGTTATAATTCAGGCACATAATAGATCAAAGACCTAATTTTAGCAAAGTGAGCAAAGGTTTGTTTATAT
The DNA here is from genome assembly GCA_028023455.1 of Epiperipatus broadwayi. NCBI lineage: Eukaryota > Metazoa > Onychophora > Udeonychophora > Euonychophora > Peripatidae > Epiperipatus > Epiperipatus broadwayi. Next base: position 1,993,035 of record JAQFVV010012547.1, read on the forward strand.
AATGATAAACTCTAAGCATAAGTCATCCACTTATGCTTTTAAAACTAATACTTAGAAGTGTGTGTAAATTTGTCAAGATTTCATGGCTAGGTATTTATTTCTTCTCTTTATTAATAATTGTTTTTGGAATTTAATCTTCTAGCTATCTATTTTGTGAATTATCAATGTGTGTGACTGATTTCATCATAGAGTTGTGCTTTAAGAAATTTGTGCATTATACCCAGTGAATTATTTAATAACTGAGTAAATCAAGCATGTATATTTTTTCTTATTCACAGTCTCTAGGGTCCTGTGAGACATTGTTAATACACATAATGATATTTGCTATATATGTGTGTGGACATCCAGGTGTTTTTCTGTGAAATTATTTGAATGATGCAAAGATTATAAAACTCATTTTTAATGCCCATTCAGTTTATAGATTTTATAATCAGTTTAGAGATGCCTAAGATTCTCAAAGTACTTGATGGCCCTGAGCACTGATGATGATTCACATTGATACCATGATCACAACATATTTTGTTTAATATTGGAGATATTTTGAAACTTAAATATGTGCATGTAAATAAAATTTTGATGTTTGATTTTATGATGTTTTATATTTGGCTTTGGTTTGATGACGATTGTTCTACAATTTTATATTATTTATAAATTCAGTCATAAGAGAATACTTTTGATTTTTGATAATTATTGCTAGTGATGATCTATTATAACTGATAATTATTTATATTGCTTTCAATGCTGATTTTTTCTTGCTCAGTTTCTATACCTGTAAAAACAGAGATGCTTTCTAATGATGGTGATGATGATGATTTGCATTACCCCTGTTACCATATTCTGCAACTTCAAAATATGTGTGTGTAATAAAGACTGAACAGATTAGTGAATTGCAGAAAACAATTATGTATAGCTCTATTTAATGCTATACTAGTATTTATAATCATAATCAAATAGACATGTAGCAATAAAGATATTAGTAAAATTAACAAAAACATTTCAAAACTATACTTTTACCTGTTAATTACAACTATGTCTTTATAACTTTGTTTAGGCAATTTGACTTGATGTTTATTTGTTTAATAGACAAAACCATAGTTGTCAAGAAAATTTTGTGAAAATTCTATAATTTTATTAGTATCATTATTGCTATATGTTTATTTGATTTTGATATATATTTTTATTTTTTTTTATTTTTTATCAATGCATTCCTCATTTCAAATTTTGTTATACTGCATCTATCAATCAGTGCAAAATCTCAGTCCATTCTTTTGGACTATACTTGCCTTTTGTGAACAATCTTCATTTATCAGATGAGCTGCAAGTTATAGGCATCATAATACCTGGATCTCCATTACCATACTGATAGTTCAATATCCACTTTCTTGCAAAAATAAAATTGGCTTCTATTCATTTTCAACATTTCATAAAAATATGAATAATCATTATATATAGAAATGCTTTTAATTTTTTTAGACACTTTTTTGAATGTTTATGATGCATTGGGCTCAAACTATTTTCTAGTGTAAACTATCTCTTTGCTATATATGTATTTTACAAACAACCTTAAAGTATCAAGTAAGATAAAGTCATTAAATACTTGGAACTCTATATTTATTTGGCAGATCAATATTTTTTTCCATTATACAACTCTCTCACAAGTTAAAAACTGATTTCTATACATTTAATCTTGTAGAAGGGTGAATAATTGTTCTACTGCAATATACAAGTATCAGACAACTTAAACATACTTTTTTAAACATAGGGTTGCAGTTTAAAACACTAAAAAATGTGTGACTTTCAAGATGTATTGCTACATGAATCATATCTCATCATTTGATCCAAGACATTGCATGTTCTAATGCCTATTGCCATTGTTTTTTTCTGTTTATTTAATAATAAACTATTGCTGTCCAATATATAGACATCATTTTAAACAGAAGATAATTTTATATAATCACTGTTTTTTTATGAAGTAAATTCACTATTTATTCCTAACACACATTTTTATTATTAGCAATATCATAATCTCCATATTTCCTCTTTCTTTTTTATTCCTCATATAAATAAAGATATAATAAAAGACAAATGCCCCCCAAGATGAATTTTATGCTGAACCAGCACTCATCTGTTGGCCCAGGTCACCATCTGTCATATATATCTTTATTACATGAAGAGTATTTTTCTATGGTGAATTGTTACATCTTTATTTATAACTTCCAAACTGGCTTCACTCCCAACCTCGACTTCGTATTTTTTTTGATAAACCTAACTATGTTTATCAATAAATCATTTATTAGACTAGAGTTTTTCTCTAGCACAGATATAAACTTTAATCCGAGTTAAAGATTATTATCTCTATTTTTTTATATACACACGTACATGACTTTTCATTTTTCTTCTCGTACGCGTATTATCTTATCGATTATTTTACTAATCTCCATACTTCCTTTCTTTTTTATATAAATAAAGATACAATAAAAGATAAATGACCCCCAAGATCATTTCGTGCTGAACCAGCACTCATCAGTTGACCCAGATCACCAGCTCTCATACATATCTTTATTACATAAAGAGTACTTATCTATGACGAATTGTCACATCTTTATTACAACTGCCAAACTTGCTTCACTCACAACCTCGACTACGTTTATCATTAATTATTTATTATTATTAGCAAATTATAACATTTCTTTAATATAGATATACACTTTAATATTATATTAAATATATCTACTTTTTGATTGGTTTAATATTATCAATAGATAAATAGAAAACAATGTGCAGATATACTTTATATCAAAAATCTTGAGAGCCATTTACTTTCTTCTGGGTCATAATTATGTGTTTTAAAGGAATAATGTGAATGTTTAAAGTGTTTCAGAAATTTATTAAAAATAGCATGAATCAAAAAAGTGTTGAATAATCATCTGATAACAAAAAATTAATAGATATATTTAATGATTATCAGAAGATTTGTGATGATGCATTTACTATGGATATTTTCATTATCTTTATTGTTAAATGACTTTCAAAAAATTCAGAATTTATTTATTCTTTTCTAAATAAATTCTGCTATTTAGTAATAATTCAAAAGTCAGTATGAAACACATTTCAAATAGAATTATTCTCTTTTCCTTCAAATATCTTTGTTCTTGCCAATAACAACTAGCACAAATAAACTGGTGAACTTTAGATTTGTGCAATACTGAAACTCAGTATACACAAATCTTTTATCATGATTCCATACTAATATTAGGTAGTCCTAGACAGGGTAGCATGTCCTGAAGAAAAAAATAATTTCATTCAAAACTTTGTGTTCCTTACTAACCCGTGATAATTTCATTCAAAACTTTGTGTTCCTTACTAACCCATGTCTTGACACTAACAGTTGAATGAAATAAAATAAGTATAAATAATGTTTGAATTTATCCAAAACCTTTTAATTATTCAACTAGATGGTGGTAAAAACCCAACATATAATCACATGTACATTTAATTCTTAATGTATAATTTACCACCCATATGAAATGCTCAACCTATTTACAGCTTCCTCATAATATGCCCACATGGGTTAGACTGGGGGCTTTAGGATATAAACCAAATATAATCACACCCTCTTCCATACTAATAAATAATAAAATGGTTACTTGATTAAATATGCTTCCATCAATTATGCTCTACTTTAAAACCAAATTCCAAAAGCTACCTATGCCAATTCTTTCTCCACTATATTTTGGTATACCAACAACAAACCTTAACATAACTAAAGAAGAAATTGCAATTAAATTAAAATCAACTCTGAATAATTTACATCCATCCCCAAATTCATACTAGAACATCTCAACCACTTTACAATTCCCATAATCTACAATATGCTACATCACTTATTAAATCAAATTCATACTATAGAACTTCTCTATCCCATCTCCCTAATTTCTTTTTTAAGAAACCTATACTTCCCTCACCACTTAATAATCTTAGAACTATATATATGTCCCCTCTCATCATTAAAGTTATAGAATCTATTATTAAAGATAAAATTCAGCCTCTTATATTGCCCATTCTATCTAAATTTCAATTTGCTAAAAAAGGCTTCTCCATTCCAGAAGCACTTGTCTTATTTATGGCACTTACTGATGACATTCAGCATTGGAGAAAGGCGGCACCCATTGTGGTGCAACTTAACATTGAGACTGCTTTTGATTCTGTACCTATCGAGAAATTATTAGAAGTACTTGATGGTCATGGAATTCCTACTCCCATAATGTATATCTTAGCCAATCTTTTTATAAATAGAACAATACATATCACTTTAAATGGTAAAATGTCATCAGAATTCATTCCTCACAACTTAATTCCTCAAGGTTCTCCCCTAATCTCCCTCCTCATCATCATCTACATCAACCCCCTCCTACTTCAAATTGAAACTGAACTACTGGGAATACATTCATCCATTTTAATTTCTGGATGATATAACTGTTTTCCTTCCGTCACAAAAATTCTTACCTAAATTATATAATATATTAAAAACATACTCAAATAATTACTTTCTGAAATTCAATGCCAAAAAAACAGCTATATGGACCATACTTTCCAACACTCCAATTATAGCAGATGCTGATACTCTCCCTCATAACTTCCTAGGCATATCTTTTATCTGTCATTAAATATAAAGAGAATAGCTATATAAAATCAACTAATCATTTCGACACAAAAATTTATAAACTCTCTATCCAAAGCATAATTCTCTATACACAGTGAAATATCACTAATCAACATATTAATCTATCCAAAAATTAATTACTACTCACCCACCATTAAATTAACTACCTCATTCACAAAAAAGATCAACTCCCTCTGTACTAAGTTGATCTGGACCAAAAAAATGGTCACCATTAGCATTAAAATTCTCCAAAAGCACTCAAAATTTAATGACTTATCTTTACATTCTATAACTATCTTTTACTATCAAAAAATCTACAACATGCCATTTAAAATCTATACCAACTTTCAGAACTTCTGGGTTTTCATTCCTATAACTCCTACTGATACACTCCCTTTCCCATCAATAAATTCATCAACAAACTAGTTCAAAATATATTTAGACACAAATTACCCGATAATATCTTTACATCAAAAATAAAGTACTGGGATGCACACCATATTATTACTAATCTAGATACTCTTCAAACTACAGAAAGAACACTCAAATTATCAAACAAATTTCTAATACAAAAATTTAAATTTTGTATTTAGAACCTAAATACTTGGACTTCATCATTAAAATTAACTTAAATGATTTGCCAACAAGTGTTTTTTTTTACTAATAAAGTGACATATGCAAACATTGAAGCCACCTGTCCCTTGTGTGGTAAAAATGATGAGCAATCCAACAGTTTATATAGCACTGCACTGCTCTACAAACATATAGACATTTTACTTCCAGTCTCATTCATAATTCCAAACCTACATTTGATATTTTAATAGATAATATTCAAAGGGGAATGTTTCTCTCTATAAGGCTTCCATCTTCATTTTATTCACCCTCTAGTACTTGAGATGTCATTTTGTCTTCAATCCAACATCACATAAACTCATGTTTCTCTTTATAAATAAAATAGAAAAAAATTAAAACAAGAGATCATGTTCTATCCCCAAAAGATATAGTCAATGCTACCTGGAACCTCATAAATTTATCCACACCATCGTAACCCCTCATCCAAATCAGAAATTGGCTTTTATGGTATAACCATATCAGTTATCATTAGCTAGATTATTCCTCATTGATGTATTCTTAGGGAATTTTCCTCTTCACAATTTTTTTCCCTCTTCCATATGTTTGTTTGCTTACAGTTATGAAACAATACTCTTGGCATATAATCAAATATAGATCAAATAAAAATCTTTTAAAACTAGTAGTAGTAGTAGAAGTGGTGGTGGTGGCAGCAGTAGTCATAGTGGTGGTAATGGTGATAGTAGTAGTAATAGTAGTAGTAGTAATTGAAGATTGTATGTTAATCATCAAAAAAAAGATCTCACTTGGATTACATTTGTTGGAAATATTACAATAAAATAGAAACAATCAATTTTTTTTTGTAATTTTCTCTTCATATCATTCTTCAAAGACATTCACACAATTTTAAAATTTTGTTCACATTAATATCTTTTGCTTTTTTATAAATTTATATATAAATTTTAAAATTGTTTCCATTAGTTTGTATAAAATTATATTAGTACTTTGTTTTAAAAGTGTATAAATAGATTTTTTTAAAAATAAAATAATGCAATAAATTTTAAAATTAGATTCATATTAGTTTGTACTGCCTTTTTTTTTTTTGTAAAATTATACATTACATAGTTAAAATTACATTCACAATAGTTAATATATTTTTTCAATACTTTGTTTTGAAAATATTAATTTTATTAATTAACATCTTCAGTACAGCTTTGGTAGTTCTTTTTTAGTGTTTAATATTCAAATCTGTTGTATAGAACATCTAGTATGGTTACAATCTATTAGAATTCTTTATAAAGTATATTCTCTTCCACATACATTAAATTTGTTTAAAACAAAGTGTAGTTTTGACTTTTTTTCGGAGTTTCTGAATTCATTGTGGACGCATAAGCATCAATAAAATTGTCACAATAGAAAATTAATGTTATCAGTTCTGCCCAACTCAAATGATCTGCTATTATTAAATTTTTTACTCACTAATACTTCTAAAAATTCCAAGAATACAAGATGCTAAATTAGATCTATGAGAAAATTCATTACCATATAATCTTCTCTCACTTGAGATCTGAATCTTGCATATAAGATATAGAACCATGACTTATTACAGTTAAACTTTCTTACCTGAAAAATGAGTTTCAGTAAAAGCAATTATACCAATTTTAAATGTGAAGTGTTTTAACTTATCAAAACTGTCCTTTATTCAAGACTTGAAGGGTTTACATTATGCACATTTCCCCATTTATGCACCTTTTTAAAAAAATAAAATATTTAAATCTATACCAACACTACCATTTCTGATATTAAAACTATTGTACAATTTTAATAAGTAATCATTTTTAATAAGTTAATTTTCCATATTTTATGTGACAAAATATTTTACACCATTTTTTAAAGATTCTTTTAGAATCACTATAAATAAGGATCCCTAATCACAACTGTTCAAACATACAATAATTTATTAATATATAGGGTATATGAGCACAGACTTTCAGACAACCCATCACTCTCCACTCTATCTAATAACACTGATACACTCAAGCACATATATGCTGAAAAGATAAATAATCACCAATGTACGTATTTCATGCTAAACCAGCAATCATCAGTTGGTCCAGATTATCATCTCCCATACATATATACTATAAGGGCTTAGATATATATTAAGGTAGACAATCTTCATACTTTAATGGACAGGCTCCAATCTACTACACACTTCAACTCTTCAACCGTCCATCCAATTGAAAATATGATAATGAAATGCTCAAAGGCCACCCTGAGGCTGAGATTCTTGTCACACCCATGTTGACCAAAGGTCAATCTGAACCCCATATGTACAGGACATAATCCATTTAATACATATGCAAGGATGGGCAGACATCTCTACAATGTAATTTATTAAATAAAACTACTATTCCAAGCATCATTCATAAATGACCTATTGTTTATATTTCCTTCTGCAAGGCCATAACCAAAGACTTATTCTAGTTTGTTAGAATATCTTTATAGTTGCCTTCTTAATACTTAATAAAGTTTTTAGTTTGGTGGAGGGGGGCAGGAAGCATTGAAATCAGACTACTGTGCATGCAAATTAAAAGATCGGTGAACGAAAATGATGACATAAATAATAGAGATGAGCAGGGCTCTATATCAGTTGCTGCCTTTATAAATCGGGGGGGGGGGGAGCAGTAAGATAAATAGAAAAAGCGAAAAATAGAAAAAGAATACTGAGAGAAAACAGAAACATTTGTTGGTAATAAAATCAGAACAAACATTTTATTCTACTAGACAGAAGCAAATATTCTTTGTCAGTTATTGGCTATTGATTAATTCATAGTTAGTCCTCTTATATGAAGATCATTCCACCAACTGAAGACGCTGTGAATCTGATAATAGCATGTGCTCGCTATTTGACTATAAAAGATATAAATTAACTCTGAGCTGAATTTATGAACATGTTATATTTTTCCAAATCATAAATCATTTTAGAATATTTACTTCAAGATTATCTTCTTTTTTCACCCTTCTAGAGATTTTTATAATTATGTGCCCCATTACAATTATAGTTCTTTTTTTTTTCATCTTTTAAATTTTTTTATATCATGTTCCATATTAATTGCCTATCTTTAAAAAATGTACTTAATCTCACTTTTTTGTTTGTTTCCCCTTTTATGTTTGAAAAACTCGTTGAAAATAATAATATATTACTTTTAAGACTAATTAATCTCTCCTCATGCTAAATATAAAATGCACTAAACATTTAATCCAAAATTTCCCAAATTCTTATCAACTCATAAATAACATTATTATAGATTTTATCTAATTGCCTATCAAAAAATAAGCAGAAATCTTTAGCAGAATGAAGGCTTTCAATTTCTGAAGAGTTTTGTAGTACTACTTAATGCATAAACCTTTCAGGTTCCTAATTTGAATTCAGAGTAAATGAATCTTAAGGAATTCTTTTTATCAAAAAGCAATCTAACATAGCTATAAATACAATAGTAATCAGAAAATGATAGGTTGAACTATTCTTAACTAGAAGATAATGGCTCCAGATTAATCTGGCTTGATTATATATGTATCCATGTACTAACTATAAAAAAAAAAATTAAATACATTTGTAATGTGATGCAATCTTCACAACTTGTGAAAGGTATTGCATAGCCCAGAATCTTGTGGTTTGCGTTTATCTATTTATTTCTAATTGTTTTGGAAAGTATTTAAAAATTAAGTATTAAAAACAATATAATAACTGAAACACACATGCTTATTATAAACCTGTGTTTATATATGTAATATATAGGGTATATGAGCACAGACTTTCACACGACCCACCACTCTTCACACTATCTCATAACACTGATACACTTGAACACATATATGTTGAAAAGATAAATAATCACCAATATATGTATTTCATGCTAAACCAGCAATCATCAGTTAGTCCAGATTACCATCTCTACACATATATGCTATAAGTGCTCAGATATATGTTAAGATAGCCAATCTTCATACTTTAATTGACAGGCTTCAATCTACTCCACGCTCCAACTCTTCAACCATCCATCCAATTGAAAATCTGATGATGGAATGCTCAAAGGCCAACATATATGTGTTCAAGTGTATCAGTGTTATGAGATAGTGTAAAAAGTGGTGTGTCATGTGAAAGTCTGTGCTCATATACCCTATATATTATAAAAACAATATAATGAAAATAATTTATTAATTTACTTTTTTGTTCAAAAAATTGAACCAAGACAACTATCAAAAAAAAATTTTTTTTTAATTATTTATTAATTCACGTAATGTTAAAATTGAACCTAAAATTCCTATTTTTCTCTGCTGTCTGATTGGTGAATGTATGAATGTTTGTCCAATGTCACAAGTCAAATTCACAACCACTATGTTTATGAGAAGGAAGTAATTCCACCATTAAATAAAAATTCTGGGAAAATATCAATATGTGTGCTTTTAACTACAGAGATATATATTCCATGGTAAAGGTTCTTGGTCAACTGCAGAAACAGCCACAAATGATGGTTTGTAATTCGGCATTAAGGCACTCCATGCTTTTATGATCTGTCATTTGCCTAATATAGTTCAGATGAATGACATACTCAGCAATGTTTAATAAAAAAAACATTTACATTAAATCTTTAAAAAAATGTTACAGTAACTTTAAAAAACTATTACAAATATTATATTTAATAAAAAATATATTATAAAAATGACAGGCTCAAAGACCAATGTTTTTGTATTCTGACATTAATAAATAGTAACTATTAATAAAGCAAAAAAACTATTACAACTAGTCATGATGTTATAAAAAATTGAAAAAAAAAAAATCTAAATTTTTTATTCAGTGGACACTCCAGTAAATACATATTTGCACTATAAAGATGTTAAATATAACAGGTATACTTAAATATATAAATTTTACTTTAGCTTTATTAAACTTCAGAAATTTATTTATTTAATATTAAAATGTTTGTTTAATTTACATCAATCTTTAAAAAAATTGTTAAAGCAACTAATTATTACAAAACAATGTGCTGAAAGCCTGGAGTTTTTGTATTCTGCCATTCAGCACATTTAAAATCTTTTTAATTTAAATTAAATCTTTAAAAAAAATTATCATTGCAACCAATTGGAAAAACGTGGATCTTTACAAGGCAGATACATCTGGTATATTAATAAAGCAATAATAATTAAATGACTTTCTTGTTCAGAAATTCATAAAAAGTTCAAGCAAAATCGGGCTGTAATACAAGGACTTTGAATTCCAGAATTTGCTACTTTATCACTATAGAAAAGTCTTAATATTCAAGATGTTAAAATATCTTTGATAAAATTTTACTTCTGTCAAATAGTATAAGTATTAGAATTAATTCTAAGGGGTCAAACTTACAATGACACCATCTCTGACTTCTCCAGCTGAATACGTTAATGATTATTAATATTCTCTTATTAGATTAAAAATTATCACAATTACTAGTGTGATGTCTTTATAGCAACTCATGTGAAAAAGTAGTATATTTCTATAGTAAGATAGTGAATCTAGAAATTTTGTTTATAAGATCTGCATATGCTGAATGCATAGATCCCTCTGGGGTCACTGATATTATTGATTTAATGGATGTCATTATTTTCTTATTACACAAAGAGTTTTTTTTTAAAAATATTATTCAGAATATACTATAAATATAAAAATCATAATGTCTTTCAAAAATCAAACCAAATAAAATGCTTTGGATGGCAGAGGTTTGAATCCAGCCATCAATGTGGACCACAGTCTGGAAATGTGATCATGTTATGCTTTTCATAGTTTGATCTGACTGTGGGTATCATTAATGGCTATGTTAACAATAGTATTCTCCTCTTTGCTTGAAAGACCAGTCCATTCCCATAGTATTAGGGTGAATGTTAAACTTATTAGAGTTTGGATTCCTAAAATTATTGTAAAAGGTATTTAAACCTAGTTAATATAGTAATCTTCAGAGGACCTGGTTCATATATATATATATATATATATATATATATATATATATATATATATATATATATAGTCTATGGTAATATAGTAATTTAAATTAAATAATAGAATACATTTGCATAAAGGTTGTTAAGGAATTTTTTATTGCTTCTAAGTTTGGGTTGCTTCTAATTCATGAAATTAAAATTAGATTTAAAAAATATAAGCATTTAAATAAAAATATATAATCATGAATTCTAATTAATCCAGAAGTTTCAGTTTCAGTACTCTGGATAAGAATTGGCAAACAGGTAAAATGACAGTTTAATATATTTGATTATTTTTCTAACATCTTTGATTACAACTATATATTAAAGCCTGTTTGTATTAGAACATTAACCCTTTAATTATTACAAATGAAGATTTATACTTGGAGAAAGCATTGTTTGACATTCACTTTACATTATCTATTTATATGGCCATTTGTAGTGATATTTATCTTTTTTAAAGAAATAAATCACCAACTAATGAATACTGATTTATTAATTTTAAAAAAATCTCAAGAGATCAGTATTTTTAAATAGGCAGAAAGTTAAATCATCTCTTTGATAACTTTAGTTCTTTGTTATCCAGTTGTTTGAGATAATTTGCAAGATTACTTTGAGAACATTTTTGAAATAACAAAAGTTGCTTTTTTGCATAGTTTATTAAAGTTTTCTGATTATTTACACACAATAACTAATAATTATTAAAAACAAAAGTATATGTAATTACATTTGTATTTTATACATATATGTTTTATTTTTGAAAATAGAAGTAAACAAATCCTAACATAATGGCAACAAAGAGGATCATAGTATGATGACTATGCCTTGTGAAACTGATCTCTAATGCCTTTTCTGACACTTTGGTAAGATGTTTTGAGAAATTTTAAAAATTATAAATGCAATTTTCAATTTTCCATGCTTTTGTAGTTTTATCTGGGCTTCATATTTACCCATTCTCATTTTTAAAAAAATAAATTTCAATCAAAGATTTCATTGATTTTCTGAAGCCATTCACTTGACTGCTTTTCTGCATATCATTAGATATTAAGCAGTCTTTTGTTCTCATTACATACTCTGTTTACTGATATTTTCAATATCTGCAAAGTTCAAATATAATTTTTTAGAATGTGTTTCATTTATAAACTTATATTTATAATACAATTTAATATGAAAATCAAATTACAAAAATTATCACCAGGAGAACAAGGAAAATTTCATCCTGTTGAGTCAGTTCAAGCTATATAAAAAATGCATATTGTGGTCCATGTTAAGAAATATACTTAAATAGAAAAGAGAGTTGAATTGAGATTAATGATTTTTATGTGTTTGTTTAATAAAAAAAACATGTAGATTAGTATTTAACTGAGGTTTAAAAATAAATGATTAGTAATAATCATTAGCCTATATCTCTATATAAAAACTGAATGCAGAAAGTTTAACACTATAAGGTTAATAAGTAGATGGGTAGATAGGTGTTTGGATGGCTGATGAGTAGGTAGATGAGTCGGTAGGTAGGTGGATGGGCAGGCAGGCTATTAAGTAGTAGAAGTTATGTTAACAAGCAGAATATATTCACAAAATTTTTTAATTGTTTAGTAATCTTTATTAATCAAAGAATTACTTCAATATTACATTTAATAAATTATTATGACAATTGCATGGAAACTTGGCCCATTTTGTGATATTTACCCAATAATAGGAATAATTATGATGGATAGTTGCTCTGAAAAGAAAAAGAAATAATCAATAAGTCTATTTATTATTAATATCAAATAATTTTAAAGTAATAAATTTCTTACATAAATACAAAATATCCATTGTAGTTTCCTGGATAAAAGAGACCTGATGTTTGTTCTTTCCAAGTCATATTAGTGTGAGTGAGAGAATCAGAAATTGGTTGATTGCAAGACATTGTTTTTGCATCTTTATTATTTGACATAAAATATCCTAATGGACTTCCAGTTATATATGGCCTTGCTTGAAGAAGAAAGCCTTCATATTTCCAATTAGGATCCATGCTTCTTAGATTAACTAGTTATATATATATATATATATACTATATATATATATATATATATATATATATATAGTAAGGATTTGTTTGTGTGTTATTTAAAATTAAAAAAATAATCCTGTTTAATGCTCTATTCCACTAAAAATTGATTTAATTAAACTATTAATTAAAAAACACTAAATCATAATTAGTCAAATAAATTTAGGTGAATTCATTATATGTGAATGTACTACACTCAAAAATGAAAAACATAAACAATTACACAGTTTAAATGTATTCAAGCACACACATTAATAACATCAGATTACAAATGTGTTGTAGTCTATTCCTGTTCATCCTTGGAAAAAAATAATCTTGTCATTTGGATTCAACAAACAGGAAATTACTTTCTTTGAACAATAAATATAATCAAACAGACTAATGGAAATAACAGGAGAATTAGCAGATTCTCCGTGCGGTCTGTTCCTCTTGTTCTTTAGGATGAAATAAACCACCTTTAGGATAGTTCTCTAGAACATTTCTGATGGAAATAATGTCTACAAATTCAAGAATAAACATGCAGCTTATATATATATATATTACTTTTTAGACCCATGTATGTACTGTGAATGAACTCAATACTTGTGTGAAGTTATCATATGTTTGTGGATGTTTTTATGTACAAGAAGATACTTAAAATACCAACCTGAGCTTGCTTTCACAAATATACAAAATGGATGTACAAATATCTAAAAGTAAATGGTTTAAATGTGTTTTATCAAGAAATAGTATCCATAGTTTTAATTCAATTTTAATTCTTTAGTTTTGGTGGAAAAGCTAAAACTCTAAAGCCTATTTGTTATAATAATTTTAAAATTGATAACAGGAAAATCTTAGTAACTTTTGGTTAATGTTTCTTTTAAATTATATATTTATGTGAAAATAATTTAAAATAAAAATACTAAAAATTATTTTAATGTTTTTTATTTTTTTATATAGATTTTTAATAATGTCAATTTTCATATAGTTTCCAATTGAGAAAGTTGGTGGTTTTTTTTTCCAAAATTTTGATAATCTAAATTGTTACATATTTCTCACTGAAAAAGTTTTTCCTCCAAAGTTTTATCATATGCTGTACTAGATTGACATGGTTCCATCTAAAGTTTAAGAAAGATTTGCTTCATTTTTTGTGTGCACAACTCACTATTTAAAAGTCAAAATAATGTATTTACCATGCAAGAATAAAAAGTTCACCCAGTGATATTTTTAGATTGAGATATATTATTTTATTCCATTTATATCTATTGCTAAATTATTAGAATTAAAATTGCCTCCAATTAAGAGAGAAAAATTCATTTCTACGAACTTTGCTAACATAAAAGCAGAATAATTTGTTTTTGTTTTTAATATTTTGTATCCTTTATAAAGTTGACATTTAAATGATTCTTCCTGGTGACAATTTTTGTAAAAGTTCAACATTTGATTTTAATATTTAAACTTTTATTTTATATTAGAATTCAATAAACTGGATTTGATTTGATAGAAATATAATACTTAAACTTTGCAAATATGGAAAACATAATAATAAAGATAATATCTAATGAGAACAATGAACTTTTTTTCTGATTGGACAGTGCAAAGGAAAATCACATCAGTCAATGAAAAAAGATAAATGATGAAATCTTTGTTGATTGAACATTCTTTTTAAAAATTTATATGAATGTGAGACCATCATAAATTCATCAAATTTTGTTCTAAAATTTAAAATTGCATTTATAATTTTTAAAATATTACAAAATTTATGGCTAACATCTTAACTCATTTAAAATCCAACTCCTCCCATTCTTATTTGAAAGCCCCTAATCATAAATTCAGTCATATTTGCATTTTTTATTAGATCATAATATTGTCTATTCATAAAAATTAATAAAGGAAATATTTCTTATCTGAATTCCATTTTTAAAATGGAAATAAATTTTAGTTGAGACATCATAAAGAATGAAAATAAATCATAAAATTTAAAATTAAACTTATTATTATTAATATTTTACAAAAAATTTCTTCACAGGCATTTATGAAAGCAATTCTTGTTAGTCAGTAAACCAGCTTCCACTTTATCATTATTACATTTTTACCATTTGTCTTCTTAAAAGTAAATATTTTCAAATAGAATCTAATTGTAATCATTTCATTTTTGGTTTAAAATAAATATTTAACAAATATCTTGCACATATAAGCTTAAATACTGAAAATTACAATTTTTCTTTTGGAAGTACTAAAACAATAAAATACATTCTGAAATGCCTGGAGCCAAATATTCTACCAACTAATCGATGATCACTTCCTGTGTTGAATTTATTAAGGACATTACAATCTTGAAATATATATTTTATAATAGTCAAAATATAATCCAATTCCACTATATCTTCATTTGGGTGTTTCCATGTCCATTTCTTTTTAACATTTTTTTTCAAAAAACAAATTCATAATACAAAGTTTTTCTTTTTCTGCAAACTCCACAAGTTTATGTCCTCTATCATTTCTATTAACTTAATGAAATTTATCTACAACACTTTCATCTTTCATTTGTTTACCAATTTTAGCATTAAAGTTTCCCATAACAATTTTAAAATGTTGTTTAGTCTTATCAAAAGTCTTTTGTACATCCATATAAAAATCTTCTACTACTTTATCACTATAAGAACTTGTTGGGGTATAAACCTGAATTATCTGCATTTGGTATCTGCTATTAAGTAGAATAACTAATCTTGCCACTCTGTCCAATATGCCATCAATCTCCACAATGTTGTTTTTTCACTTTTTATTTATAATAAATCCTACTCTACTTATACTTCCAATATTTGTGTCTTTGTAGTAGAGTGCACATCCGTATTTTAAATCAATTGTGTCTCTTCACCTTTTCTTCTAACTTCACAAAGTCAATAATGACCCACTTAATATGAGACAGTTCTTTCAATTCTTGTAATCTTCTCTCACTTGAAAGTGATCTGCTATTGTAAGCACCTAAATAAAAAGTTATCATCAAATGGCAGCCTGGGTCCACAATCAGGATTCTTAGCATTCTGCCTTCAGCCACCAACCATTGCCTCAGTTGGTGACTTTACAGTTTCTGGGAATAAGGGCAATGATATACTTTTTCCTGTCATGATTGTATATATCTATTAGAAAAAAACCTGAGAAGAAAATCATGGTGTTTCTTAATCTTAATCTCAGAGCTAAAAAGTCAATAAACTTACCATGCTGACTAATGTGTGTCAATGAATCCATCCATGTTCCTATACTATATGGCTAATCACATTGTAAATCTGTTTATTGGGGATTTGACTCTTTTTCCATAAAAAGCTTTTATTTATCATCATTCATTTTTTTTCTTTTTGTACAGATCCAAAGTCTTCAGGGAAAGGCCATCTTAATATAGCTACTATTGCTATATTTGTAGAGTTATGGTGATATAACCTGACCACTCTTGTTGCTGATCATACCAAGTCCTCCATTTAATACCTAGACTCTTTGCTGGTGATCAGCCTTAGTCTCAAAATGTCTCATCTAGTGAGTTGACCACTGCTGGCTCCCCTCTCTTACAATATTTGAGCCTCTCCTCATTCTGGGAATCAACTGCATCCTTTCTATACTTATTGTGGATTTTCTCCACTTTTTTATATCATAGGTACATGGTTCTTATATTTGATCCAACCATAAGGCATTTACTTGGTGCTCAATCCTTTTAGTTGATAATTTGCTGAAGTGTTTAACTCCAGATTCATTGCTGCCAGTTTATTATTGTTGAAGGCACTGAGCAAATTGGCCTTTGCTCAATTGTTTTACACACAATACCCATCAATAAGTGTTCCACAGCATTTGGAATGTTCTGGCTTACTATTTTAATAATCTGGTCTTCCAGTAAAGAATGTGCTCTTAGTGCCTGCATTTTGGCTACTCTCCTCCTGAAGAATGGCACATGTAGTTCCTCTGATTGGCAATTTTCTTGAGACCCTTGATGCCTTATGTCCTTCTAATTGTCTTCATTCTAATAACATTTCATCAAGACCTGCTTATATTCTATAAACTATCTAGTTTTAAAAATAAAGATTCCCACCAGACTTGCAATGCCTTTGCAAATGGCTGATAACTACTACCAATTTAACTCCCTGGTCATAGGGTTGATTTCAAAATACTTTATTTTAAACTGTTCAAATGCTCTATGAGTGATTCTCCCGTATGACCATAGAATATTCTTATTTTAAAAACTGATTCACTGAGCTGTGGTTAAACAAATACTTTATTTATTAATGAAACATAATTAATATATATTTTGTTCAAGCAATATCTCCCCTCTCCCTTTCACAGAATGCTAAATACATGTTGTACTACCTTTTTTTTACAATAGATCTCATCTACATTAAAGTTCCTCATGATATATTGAATATTTACTGAAATTTTCTATCAATAATTTAAAGAATTTCACACACGGACAGATATTTCCATTTCCATTATCATCATCACTCAACTCAGATAGTTTCCATAGCCAAAACTCTTTTAAATAGAGCAATTAACCTTTCAGATAAGTCACATCTGAAAGAAGAAATAAATCATATTAATAATGTTTTATTAGCAAATAGTTATATATTCAAGACCAAAATGGAAAAAATGAAAAACAAAAAGAGATGATAAATCAGCTATTAGGATTTGTGTTCCATATGTAAAAGGAATTACAGACAATATTGGATGTATAATAAAATGCTATAATATAAATACAGTGTTTTCTACTCATCAAAAGATCAGCAATATAATAACCAAGACTAAGGATTCAATCCCTCTTGAATCTCATGGTGTTTATCAAATCTCATGTGAAAATTGTAAAGCTTCTTACATAGGTATGAGTAATTGTCACATCAGTGTTAGGAGAGATGAACATGCTAATGCAGTTAAACAACACTCATCATCATCAGTACTCTCACTCCATACTATAGATTCAGGTGATTTTTCTAGTACCAGAATCATATCAAGATGTGATAATCTCTACCAGTGCAAAATTAGAGAAACCATTGAGATACTTAAAAGGTGAGATTGTATCAAGTGAGATGATACATGCAAACTTCCTCCTATTTGGAAAGATTTTTTAAAAAAACATTCTTAATTTAACATTTTCAAATCAGTGATTGTAGCACCCCTACAACTGTCTTTCTACCTTTTATCACCCAGTAGATGACTTGTGTGATCAAGTCAAAACATTGATATATTAATATTTAAATTTTTTAACATGAATGAACCTGCAAAATATGTCTTTTATATACATACATTATATATACATAAATAAAATGGCAGGTTTGAAGTCCTTCTTGTTTAGAAATGATAATCTTTGTAAATGTATTCTAATGAATTGTTAACTGCTGGATATAATTATGATCATATTTATTATACTATTAAAAATTTTAATTCGAAATATAAATACAAAAATAAAAATAAGATTAATAATGATGTTAATTATTCTGATAATGAAATTTGAATATCAGTACTATATATTTCGAATCAGCAGGCAAGTTTCATATAAAGAAAATTTATAAAGGTATATGTGACATTGCATTTTATGCACCACCCACATTAAATAAATTAATAAATAACTGTAAAGATAAAACCTTATTTACAAATAAAAATTGTATCATTTATAAATGGATGTGTAGACGTGATAGTGGATATATAAATGAGTCAAGATGCACATTGGAGAAAAGAACAAAAGAGCACTTGTTATTAAAACGAGTTTAAAATATAAAAAAAATTTCTAAAGATAAGATAATTTGTCAGCTTCTGTTTTTTATGACCATAATAAATCATGTATATATGGTTTTAATTTCAATTATAATAACGTAAAAATATTGCAAACTGAAAGAAATAATAATAAAAGAAAAATCAAGGTAACTATGTTAATATATAAATATAAGCAAGACTTAATCAATAGTCAGGAACCAAACGTTAAGATCATGGAATTATGGGAAAGTTGATCTTTCAAAGTATTAGTTGACAAAGACTATAAGGATAGTTGAAAGCGCTCCTAAGTGACGTTTACATTTTTTGTTCTTTTTAACAATTTTTAATTACTGTATTTTCTAATATTTATTTATAAGTTTACATATATATATGTAGGTATGTGTATTATAATGGTATGAATAAAGGGGTAAATCATGGGATGAAAAGAAAACATCATCATTCTAAATAAATAAAATTAATGAGACAGTGTTTTTGCATTCAAAGTTGGAAATAAATATTAAACAAGTTATAAACATTATATATATATAATACATCATCAGCATTCTTCATTAATATCATTAAGAGAATATACAATAGTCCTTGGTGACTCTCTATAAAATCTAGGCTAATCATCTAGTCAATGCCAAACTTATGATATAATGTAAAAGCAATGATTTGCATGATATATATTTAAATGCTAAAATTACAATAATACACATAAAAAATATTGAGATCAAGATATCATGCCAATGCTCTGTACCAACAGGTATAGTGAGTGCACTGGCCATTATAAAACAATTATTATTATAAAATGAGAGAATAAGCTGGATAGCCAAACACAAACATATATTATCCTTGGCTAGCTAAATTCATTAGAAAGAATTATTTAATTTTGATGGTTTGACATGCAGAGAGAATAATAATCTATGTATTTTATTTTAAATGCATTAAGAAATATCTACTGGAATAAGGTCCATTTTATTAACTAAGTAAGTACTGAGGTACATGCCTGCCAAGCATATCAAAATAAATAAATGAAACCATTTCCACTATCATAAATGAGATTTTAAAGATTGGCTTGCCTATCATCAAAAGATTATAATATAAAAATACACAATAGTGGCTCAAAATATATTATTTCAATATATAGGAACTCAGTATTTAATCAATCACTGCTGTGGTAAAAGTAAATATTTCATTTCAAAAATATTTTTGATATATTATTTAAATACAAGTATATTGTCTATAATGAATTTAATGTAATTGAAAGGGATTTGAACTCAATAAGTACGATGATACATGCAAACTTCCTTCTATTTGGAAAGATTTTTTTTTAAAAAAACATTCTTAATTTAACATTTTTGCTATTGGTGGAACTTTAACATTTTTTTTTCAAATCAATGATTGTAGCACCTCTACAACCGTCTTTCTACCTTTTATCACCCAGTAGATGACTTGTGTGATCAAGTTGAAACATCAATATATTAATAATTAAATTTTTTTACACGGATGAAACCGCAAAATATGTCTTTTATATATGCAGCCCGTGAAAATCTTCGTATCAACACACACACACAAATATTTATTTATATATATATATAAACATAAAAGTTGTAATGCAATCTCCATGTGGATAAATAATTGCATATATTAAATGTTATGTTATATAAATGTTCTGTGATTGTGAAGATGAAGATCATTGCCACAATTGTACTGCCCATAAACAAAATAGTAGTCATACATAATGTTAATAAAATCCACACACCAAATTTTATTATTAAATTCTATTAACTTTTTGAATAGCAAAAATCTCTGCTGAATATAAAGTAAAAGGAACAAAATTAATAAATAAATTTATTATAATTCAAAAATATTAATTAATAAGCTTATTAATAAATTAATAATAATGATAATAAATCAATAATAGTATATTGTAATTATCAAACTTCAAGATGTAATTAAATGGAAATTGAACACAGATTTTCAAGCTTCCTTCAGCTATTTACTCTATTTTATATAACCAATACACATGACCACACACATGTGAAGAAGATAAACGATCTCTGATATACGCATTTCATGCTGAACCAGCACTCATCAGTTGGTCCAGATCTCCATTTCCCACACATATATATTATCAGAGCTCATTTTATATTAAGACAGCAAATAAATCTTCAAACTTTAATGGACAAGCTTCAATCTTTTCCACCCTCCATCTCTTCAGCCATCTATCTCATTGAAAATCTGATAATTGAACCCTCAAATCCTTGTTAATGCCAATATTGTTTAATTAATAATAATGAAAAGTGACATATCTATAATAAATAATCTTCAATAAAACAAATAAATGATTTTATCTGATTATGATTTATTTACAAATATTATATAGATATTAATTATTAAATAAATGGAAACAAAATAATAAATGCAGAAATGTTTAAATTATATGTTCACTTGTTTATATATCTATATATAATTCTTTTACAAACATATGTGCATATGCTTTATGAAGCAGTTTTTATTTCTTTTTTTAATTTAACTGTATGCACTTCAGTGACAAATATCATAATCATAGCTCTCATGTTGCATATTGTTGCTACGAGATGAGAGCTATGCAAATAGAAAATGTAAGAACAATGATTATTAAGGATATAGATTTCCATTTGTCATCTAACATAAAATAACTTGGGCAGTAAACACATTTCTATGTCCCTGATAATTTTTTTTTAAATACAAACTAATAAAGAGTTATTTGTAAATCAACATGATAATCTGCATAATAAAATTTAAAAACAAATACTTTAAGTTCCTGTTGTTTTCCATGGAATTTTAAACTATTTATTATTTAATTTCCTTCAACAAGCTTGAAGTTTTTTTTAAATATTTGCAATCTGACTTTAATAGCTCTTGTTGATATGGATAAGCTTTGTTAATTTATTCAAACTGTTTATGAGTCTTTTTGAAGTAGATAAATAGATTTTCTTCTTGCATTAATTCTGGAATTAATATTTTAAATAGTATGTGCAGTTTATATATAAAGTAATGAATTCCTTTCTACCAACATTTTTTTTTTGCATGAGTTCCTACATATAATGCAGATTAAACTTCATATATAGAAAATATATATTAATGATTTCTCGTCAAGAGTAAATTTTTTATCTGTGCTTCTATATATGTGGAGTTTGGCCTTATTGTAACCAGCCTTATAAAATATTCTGGTTATCCAGAACAGATATTTTAACTGCTTACATCTTTCAGCTTACATTTAACTTTTACGTTATTTAAATTGTATGTATAGCAAGTAGTGTCTGCAACATACAGCATTTCAACAATTTAGCACCGAGGCTTGCATTTTTGTGGAGCCTAAATTTGAAATGGCATAAAGACCTGGTAGTTACAACCTATTCTTGTATTTGCAAAAACTTTGAGTCAATATATGCTTCAGAAACCATGGTCACATATTAAGAAATATCCATGTACATAAACCAATGGATTAAAGCCAAGTATTTTTCTTTTACTTATTATATAAAATATTGATAATTATATATTTTTTATTTCAAATTCCTCAAAATAAAACAGATTCACACTCTCCCATTCCAAAAACAGAAAATATATTTTAATTAAAATTTTTCTCAATTCCTTTTAAATACAAATATTTAAATTAATTTTTATAATCTATATTTACTTTAAATTAAAAATAAATTAAATCTACTTTTCAGAGAGAGTTTTTTATTTATAAGTATTTATATATTGGACTATTTCCATCATCTAATATAAGCATAGAATGTCTTTAAAAAAATTTAACTTTATTTAAATATTCCAAATACTTTCTATTGTTAGTAGTAGCACACATGTTAGTATATGCACAATGTTTCAAGAAGTATTATTCTCCTCTCTTCTACAGGTTGTGCTGGTCTGACCAGTGACAATACTGGCAAAGAAATCAAACCTGGACCCTTAGATTCTTGAATATTGAATTTTAAGATAACATGACAAAGACAACAGTCAGTAAAAATTTTATATACTTATCTATGAGATTCCTTTTGATTTCTCCACTTTTTCCAAAGAGTAATACTGATTAATGGTTTCCATACATTATCTATAATCACTCTAGGTTGTTCGCCACTGTCATGTGAGCAGCTTCTTTAAATTTTCTTCTTTGTATCTCTCCTTTTCTATCCAATATTTTTGTATTTTCCAATTGAACATATGTTAATTGATAAATACATGATCTGCTATCTTAGACACATCTGTTTTCTCTCTTCTAATCACCATTTTGTGTTCATGCAATTGCTTTTCAATAAAGCAAATGGTCTCACCATTGTACATTCTTCCATATTTACATGGTATTTCATAGATGCAGTTTTTTTCTTTTCAGCATTTCAAGTTTAGGCTTTGTAGATATTACAATTTCTCATAGTTGGTATAGTTCTGGAAAGCTGTTCTGGTATTATGTTAATTTGTCTACTATTTTTGATATTTATGGATACACTACTGTATCAATAATTGGTTTTTTTTCTTTTAATGGTTTTTGTTGTTGTTTATTTATGTTTTATTAATAACAGTTGATTGATAATCATTTTTCATAAGAGTTTGTTTTATATAGATCTTTTCTTTTTTCAAATTACTGGTTTCTGAACAAATGTCTTTTGTTCTATTCCATAGTGATAGTATAACTCCCTCTTTTGTGTTTCTAGTATGATTGAATGAATACACATGACAAAATTCTATCATGGCAAAATCAAAACTACAGTTTACAGAAAACCCACATATACATCCAATCATACCAGAAACACAAAAGATGGAATTATATTATCATTATGGAACAGAGCAAAAGAGGTTTGCTCATAAACCAGTGATTTGAAAAAAGAAAAGAACTATACAGAATAAACTCTTATGAAAAATGTTTATCCATCAGCTGTTATTAAGAAAACTGTAAATAGACAACAAAAAATCATCAAAAGAAAAAAAACAATTATTGGTATGGTAGTGTATCTATGCCTACCAAAAATTGCAGACAAATTAAGGAAAATCTGCAATCAGTATAACATCAGAACAGTTTTCCAGAGCCATACCACACTATGAGGAATTCTAACATCTACAAAACCTAAACTTGAAATGCTAAAAAGAAAATACTGCCTCTATGAAATATCATGTTAATGTGGAATAATGTATATTGGTGAGATCAGTCATCCAATTGAAAAGTACTTGCAAGAACACAAACTGATGATTAGAAGAGAGAAAACAGATGTGTCTTTGGTAGCAGATCATATATTTGCTAATGGGTGTATTTTTAATTGGGAAAATACAAAAATATTGGATAGAGAAGAAAAGGTACAGTGAAGAAAATTTAAAGAAGCTGCTCACATGATAATAGTGAACAATCTCATAAGTCAACCTTGTATGACTATGCATAATGTATGGAAAACAGTAATTAACATTGCTCTTAGGAAAAAGTGGAGAAATCAAGAGTAACTTTATAGATACGTATATGAAATTTCTACTGACTGTTGTCTTTGTTAGGTTGGTTCACTTGTTTAGAGCATTTCTTTAAAATTCAATGTTCAAAAATCTAAGGGTCTAGGTTCAATTCCCTTGCTAGTACTGTCACTGATCAGGCCAGCAACACTTGAAGAAGAGAAAAAAATAATACCTCTTGAAACATTATACATATACTAACCTGTGTGCTATTACTAACAGTTGAATGTATTTGGAATATTTAAATAAAGTTACATTTTTTTAAAGGCATTCAATATTTATATTAGATGGTGGAAATAGTTCACTATAAAAATACAATTAAAATACCATCACCACAAAGCTTTAGGAAAACATTTTTTAAATTTAAATTTTAAATAATTTCAAACCCACTTAATTAATGTTTAAATCATTTTTGATTGTTTTTTAATATGTACTTTCTTCTTTTCCTTTATATGTTAAATATATCTGTAATTTTTATAAATGTATTTAATTTAAACATATATACATGTGTGTGTATGTGTGTAATAAATACTAGTCATTATATTTCAACTATCAATCATTACTCTTTCACAGGGTGAAGATAATCAATCTTTATACACATTATAATACCTTGGGATATTAATTATCATATTTTTAGCATATATGCATTAATTAACAGTTGTAGTGCAGAAATCTGATTGATTGCATACACGTCTACAGTATATATGTTAATTATATATGTATGTTTGTGTGTTATATTTAAATGTAATAATTTCATAATATAAGGCAATAAGCTTTTGTTTCTTGTATTAATCAGACTCTTTAAAGCATTTACATAATAGAGATGCATGTCACCATCATCATCATCAACCATTATCAATCCACTGCAGGATGAAGATCTCTCCCAAGTTCAATCCATCTTCTCTGATCTCAGGCAACAAGCTTTGGTTTCTGTATTAATCAGACTCTTTAAAGCATTTACATAATAGAGATGCATGTCACCATCATCATCATCAACCATTATCAATCCACTGCAGGATGAAGATCTCTCCAAGTTCAATTTATCTTCTCCAATCTCTAGCCTCTTTTCTCCACATCATCCCTGCACACTTTCTTATTTCATCCATCCATCTCACATATGCATGTATATATACATATATGAATAGATCGCTGAATGTCAAATGAACTAGCAAGTAGCTTTTTTTAATTCAGAAAAATATTTTGTCAACTACCTTGATTAAGAAATTTAAAAAGCACTAAATCATTAGATTATCATTAATTCTAGTCTATTCCTTTAAAAAAGTCATGACAATTTCACTGTTATGATACATACAAAAAATGTTAACATATAAAATTTTAGCAACACAAGGTTTTAGTGGGAAATCAATTTTCATTTAGATCTTTGCAAGATTGTAATAAAATTTTGTTGTTTATTTTTCTTACACTTTATTTGGCAATAGATGGCGTTTTACCAAAACCACCAAACAAGCGTATATTTGTTTACAAAAGAGTCAGAATTCACTATCTCTTTCATTTGCCCACCCTCAGATCAGCTGATTTCAAGCTAATTTGCTATCATCAGTGAAGGATAGAGCTAGAAACTAGATCTAAACACTGACTCCAAGCGTTTATGCAAAACGTTTCTATCAGTTTGCAAGCATGAATTTTTCAGACCCGTAAAGTCTTCAAACCCAGCCTAACAAGCCAGATAGCTACATGGGTCTGATCTCAGTTCAGTTTCACCACATATGCTTGTTCGGTGGTTTTGGTAAAACGCCATCTATTGATCATAAATACAAGCGACAGCAAGTTACGTGATTATAACTTGTTTATGTTTTTAATAAATGTACTTTATTTGGCGTTTATTTTTTTAAAAAAATCCTCCAATAACAACAAAAAAGATGAATGAATATATATTCTAAAAGAGGAGGAAAAAATGCATTGTATATATTATTACCTTCAAAATGATCATCATTACACACATACACAATTTCGTAAGGGCATTGAAAAGCATTTTGCAAAGCCATTATTTTATGTTTAGCAACCATATCAACGCAAGCTTGGAGACCGCTACCAGTAGGCCAAGAGTTCGCATAGATGACGATAGATAGAAATAATATTAGAGACGCTATTGAAATCAACATACTGCCAACAAAATGAAACATATAGTAAATTATCTTTTTATTTTGTTTTGAAAAGAACAAATTTTTAATCATCCATAATTCCTTTTAGATTTTAATTTTAATATGTGTAATTGACGCCAAAAATAATGTTTAAATAACAAATCAAATATTTAAAATGTTAGTAGAATAATTTAAATCAAATAAACTGTGAACTTTTAAGTATATTTCTTCAGATATCTGTTTGTACCGACTATTAACAATAATGAGAGAAATCACCGTAATTATTAGAAAATTTACATGTACGTTAGAATAAAAAATAGTATTAGTTTAAACAGAGATAAAAACTGATAAAATACTTATTAACAATATATATATAGTAAGTAACCAGTCATTCGGATTTTAAGTAGTCCGTTTCATATTAAAAGTGAAAGAAAAAAGGTATTTCTTCATAGGGTGGTGAGAGTTTAAGCGTTCTTTCATCCTAATTTTATCTTTAAAATAGCTATTCATTATTAACCAGAAATCTGGAAAAAAAATCAACTTTACCTGGACGAAAATTCTAATCCTAGATTGTGGCATTGCTCGTGGATACTCTAAGGGTTACACTATGAAGCTTTTACAAAGTATATACATATTTAAACTTTGATGCATGTACATCAGTAATTAGTTAAGTAACAATTACTTTTTCAAAATTAAGCTTAATATTATGCACTCTATTACTAAAATATTTTGTTTATACTTATAGACAGATAAATCCACAGAGAGGATATAAGATAATTATAATAGAGCGATTTATTATTTGTATTCTAAGTAACTTACAATAAAATTTTAAAAAAGAACTTATTATTGAAATATTCAAAAATTATTTTTTACTTTAAAAAACTACATTAGAAAAGTATACAGACAACAATAAAAAAAGCTTGAACAAATCTGTATTAAGTTATTTATAAGTAAAAAAATTAGAATGAAACGGTTAGAGCTAAAGATTTCTCCAACACCTTTTAGCCGAAAAACAATAAAAAGAAAACAATACACATTAGAGTAATCAACGGCAAGTTGTGAATGTCTATATCTAGATGAGATCAGCTTAAATACAAATAATTTTGTGGCTAGCTAAACTAAATCCTAGATTGTGCTGAAATGCACAGCTTCTGGATTTGAACTCGAGGTTATAAACAGAGCAAGTAAGTGCGTTAAGCACTGAACAATAAAGACATTACTTTTACTTACATTAAAAATATTTTATAATATAATTATAATTATTATTTGTAATTATTTACCAATGTTAGAGTAATATAAGGGATTTGAACCCAGACTTTCAAGCTCCCTTCAGTCATACACTTCATCTTATACAACCGACCCACATGTCAAAAAGATAAATGATTTCCAATATACGTATTTCGTCCTGAACCAGCACTCATTAGTTGATCCGGATCATTATCTCCCATATATATAATCAGTTCGCGATTTATATTAAGATAGTAATAATTATTATTATTCGTAAATATTTTTCAATTTTATTGTTTAATCTATGTATTTAAAATGATTCTATCATCACTTATATTAAGTAAACAATTGAAAAATAAGTTTATTGACCCCTAAAATTAATTACAAAACAATGCAGGATAATATAAAATGCAATTAATTCTACTTAATAAATAAAGCCTTATGAATCTTTATGAAGTAAATTACTCACTAAAATTTAGTGCTGTAAATGTTAAGATATTGTAATGGCAAACTATTACTGATGTTGATTAAATATTATTCTAGTTACTTTATCACAAACTTTAGGTTAGAAAACATACATGTATGTGTGTCAAATTACTATCCAAAAGTAATTCTGAATGTTAAACATAAAATATTTATGATATAAAGAAAATGATAATAGTCTTATTGATATTGTTGGTAGGTTGTTGTTAACTTGTCATACACTTAACATAAATTTATTTTAGCATTTTTTGTTTGCAAATATATGAAAGTTTAGAATTAATTATATATGTATATTTGTAAAAAAAAAAAAAAACAACACACATTAACAGTGGAAAAAAAACTTCGATTCAATATTTCCAGATTGTTAGGAATAGTTCTCTTCATGCTATTCCAAAGCCATCTATCGTAAGCTTCAGTAATCAATAAATACCAGATGGAAATGTTGTTAAAATTACAATAAAATTTGGCTTATGATCTTTGTCAGAAAGGATTTATGTATCTACCTTCAAGCAACCTCCTTTGATTTTTTTTTTTTTTAATCATAATAGTCTGAAATTTAAAAATACCCTAATATTTTAAACTCAAACCAATTTGCTTGTATAGTTATATAGATCTGATATTGATCAATAATTATTTTAAGGACTAAGTTTTAGATAGGCATTTTTCACTCTTTGTCAAAGACGGTGTAGACCAAATAACAAAGCTATCTTTAAACCATTTGAATTTATTATTCCAAAATATACTTCATTCCTAAGAGAGTCCAGTGCAGCTTGGAGGAAAAAAAAGGTACTGCTATAGCATATGATCCTTCTTAACTTTCACAATTTGGCTGCTGGATTGTATTAGAAAAAAAAACACAATGAAGATGTTGATCTATAAGGGATTAAATGTTCATATTTATTTGTCCCCATCCCCTGCTGCAAAAAAAAAAAAATACAAAACAATGAGAAGACAACATAAAATATTTTTAAAAATTCAGATTACAAAAAAAAAAATCAACTTTATTTTTTAAATAAATAAGTGAATACATAATTGTTTTAGAAATTGAGTTTTGATCAAGGAATTTTTAGCTTTTACACTAAATCACAGAAGGCAAAAATGTTTATTAAAACTAATAAAGTTATTACACACAGTTTGATAACCAAATATAATAAATAGTATATATTTCAGATGAATATATACATATTTATAAATGGAATCTTATAATTAAATATTAATAAATACAGTAATCAAAAATTTTGACAAGTACAAAAAATATAATCATCACTTAGGAGTGCTTTCGACTATCCTCATAGGCTTTATCAACTAATATTTTGAAAGATTCATCACTTAGGAGCACTTTTGACTATCCTCATAGGGTTTATCAACTAATATTTTGAAAGACCTTTCAAAGTATTAGTTGACAAAGACTACAAGGATAGTCGAAAGCGCTCCTAAGTGACGATTATATTTTTTGTACTTTTTAAAATTTTTGATTACTATATTTACTAATATTTAATTATAAGATTCCATATATTGCTTTGAAGAAATACAGACATCAATTTATAATATTATATATATATATAAATAGTCCTGAGCTTATATGTTACTGATGTGGCCTCTGCAGACATAAAGTGTGCAAATGAAACAACTCCTTTTATCTTGTAGATTATAATTTTGTTTTATCAAACACCTGATATGGTTTTCAATGCAAGCGATTTTTTATTTTTTTCTATGCTCTTTTTCTTATTTTCTCTCTTATTTATTTATTTTTAATCATTTAGATTTATATATGGTCCTAACATCAAGAGCTCTTGCTATCTGTCTCTCATTGCAATAACTATTATCGTAATTCTGTATTCATGCAAGCACACTTTATCTTTTAAATACATGCTCAAAAACATCAACTTAAATTTTGGTTTTTATTTTTGGATGTCAGTGTGTACATAGGAGGATGAAAACCTTTACCATAAAAAAGCTAATGAAGAGGTTAGGCTTGCAAGACTAAGTGTCCTTAGAAGAGTTTTTTTTTTTCACAAAAAAAGTACAATTAACATTGAATTATTTTGCTCACTACAAATATAATGAAACTTATAAAAAGTGGTCTAAAATTGAAGTACGATGAAAAATATAGGTATGTCATCATATTTGGAAGATTGAATGATATAGATGTATTTGCAATATATCTACATATAATATGTAAATTTCACTTCATATGGATTATCCAAGATATGATAATAGAATAACAGCCTTGTTGCTAGAATACTGTCATAGTTGGAGTATAATATCTTTTAATGAAACATATTTTCTAAAGGAAGATAGTTTAATCAAACAGTTTAGATAATTATCTTTTTTGGAAAAATAAAACATAAAGTAGACTGTATGTGCTGAATTTATTGTCAGGCCTAACTTGATATTTTTATTTTTGAAATTTCCAGATATATCAAGAAATGGTTAATGTAATTTACGTTTACTTTATTTTTGACATTTTTATTTAGCACATGGATTTTTTTAAAATACTTTAGTTATTAACAAAAATCGTGAAGAAATCTATAGAGATTTTAACCATGAGAGAGGTTTAGTAGTGTCTTTACTAGGTCCTCCAATTCTACCACTGTATTCAAAGATT
Source organism: Epiperipatus broadwayi (assembly GCA_028023455.1). Lineage (NCBI taxonomy): Eukaryota > Metazoa > Onychophora > Udeonychophora > Euonychophora > Peripatidae > Epiperipatus > Epiperipatus broadwayi. The sequence continues at coordinate 2,023,943 of JAQFVV010012547.1, forward strand.
TGGCAAGCATTAATCATATAATTATTGCTTTGTTTGTGATCAACAACTAATAAATCAGTCATTGCTAAAAACATAATGACTATGGTTAGTTTTAAATTTGTTAATAAGATTCCAATAAACATCTTGAAAAATTAAATTCTTCTGATTTTACTGATGGATATGCAAAAAGAAATGCATTTGAAACCTAGAAGTTCATTTTTATGCCCACATTCCCCAGACATTTACATGATTGTAAAATTTAAGTCAAATTTGTGGCTATGACTAAATTAAGTGGAAATGATTAAAATATAATATTATAATAATGATCAAATTTAATATTTATGGTGGTAGAAAACAAATAAGGGAAGTTTCAATACATTTAAAATAAAGAGCTATTAAAACAGGTAAAACTCTCTACACGTATTGCCACTGATCACGTGATGTTTATTGGCTTAAAATAAAGAGCAATTTTTTAGTAAATAAAAATTGTATATATATCATTTATGTATTCATAATAAATACATCAAACAATTACCAATGACTAAATAAGATTACAACTAATATACAGATAAAAAGTGTGCAGCATGAAATGATTTTTAATTTAAAAAAAAAAATTACTTCTATTTATATTAATAATTAATTTACGTAAAGACTGGTAGCTCTAATAAAACTTAGTATTTTTCCCTCTCATGTGTCATGGCATCAGCCGGGAAGCGAACCGCTAACCCGGGACAAAATTGTTACCAAAGTTTTAAAAAAAAAGGAGAAATTGTAATTTTAAAAAAATTATTTTTTTATCTCTAAATTATTTTAATTAATTATTAAATCGTTAAAAAAGTCATTGTCAAAAAAAAAAAACAATACGATGCATCTAGGGTTGTTTTCGATTTCAGACTAACACAAATCATTGAATGAAAGAACTGTGAGTATGTAAACGTTAAAAATAACATTAATTAGTTGAAGTTAAAGTTCAATCACTAGTTAGTTCAATTGTGAGTTGAAGTGAGTTGTCGGTGTTCGTTTAAAGAGGGAGCCTGGTGCTTGAAGATGTTGAAGATATGTAACTTCCCAGAGAATTAGCAGATGAGGACTGCAAGAAAAAAAAATAATAGTAAGTTTACTGTTGGAACTAATTTAAGCTAGCATTAAAGCCACAAGTTCTCAGTTTTAATTGTCATTATGAGAAAGTTGTTCACAATGTATATATATGTTATAAAGAATGCATTGAGCTGTCATTTACTATATGAAAATGTAATGTTGTTGGAAAATTGAGTATAAAGCCTAAAGATGTCATATAGGCTGATAACTATAATGAGATGTTTCCCTGAGTTAGTATATGATTTATCAACAGAAGAATTATTAAAAAACTCAAAATTCAGCAAAGTTGTTGATATGCAATTAATGCCACAAAGAAAAAATAAATTCATAAAGAATAAAATTTCACAAAACTATTAATATAGCAGCCCATCTAAGAGGAAAAACATTTGGAAGAAAAACCTCCAAACTTGAAGAATGATCTCATAGTAAAGAAGTTTCTTTTGAACAATTTCAAAAGTTTATTTTCCAAAATTAGACCATACAGACAAAAAAATAGAAAAAGATATTAAAAGTAATACCAAACTATAATATTAAATACTGAAATATTAATAAAAGCTCAATTTAAATTGTACTTTATAAAATCATCTGCATTCAATTGATAATAGAAGTAATTTATAAATTCTTCATATCTTTTTTTCCTTTTCTTAACATTTTATAATAGTGTTTTTTCAATGCTTTTATATATTTAATATGATATACTAAACAATGTAAATTTTTTGTAATCAACAAATGATTTTTGTGCAGTATGTGTATATGCTTTTGAGAATATTAATGGAATTAAATAAGCTAATATACTCAGGCAGTAACTTATGCAGATATGCATGTTATATAAGGGTCATTTATATATTTGCAAACTGTATAAGAATGATTTATGTATTTGCAAATATGCCTGCTACATAAGGTTGGTTTATACATTTGTGGCTAAATGCAATATGACTTTTGCATTTCAAATTTCTTTGTAATTTTTTATTTTATTAAAATGTTTTAAATAATAAGAATAATAATTATATTATTCATATCATTTAAATCAACCATAGTGCATCCATATATGTCAGGGCTAGCAAACAAACTAAAAAAAATCTGCTATCAATATATTATCAAAACAGCTTTCCAAAGCCATAGCATTTTATAAGAATCCTAATCTATGCAAAATCAACCCTTAGATACTGCATCTATGAAATACCATGTCAATGTGGAAAGATGTATATTGGTAAAACCAGTCACACTATTGAAAAGTGATTAAAAGAACAGAAACTGATAATTAGAAATAAAAAACATATAATCTAAAGTAGCAGATCATGTACATATCATTGAACATACATTCCATTGGGGAAAAAATACAAACATATTGGATAGAGAGAGAACAATATAGAGGAAAAATAAAGATGCACTCACATGTCAATGGTGGAACATCCCATAAGTCAATTTAGGTGATAATTCATTAATGTTTTAAAACCACTTATTAATCTTATCCTCAAGAAAAATGTAGAAAAGTCAGGAGGAGCCTCATAGATAAGTATATGAATTTTCTACTGTCTGTTGCCTTTGATAGAATAGCCTGGTTAGTTACAATGCTGCCATAAATTCAATATTCATGAATCTCATCTGCTAGTGCTGTCATTGGTCAGACCAGCAATACCTGAAGAAGACAGAAGAAGAATAACACTTGAAATAATGGGTTATATTATCTGTGTGCTATTAGTAATAGTTGCCTTTATTTGGAAAATTGAAATAAAAGGTCAATTTTTCTCAAAACATTTAACAATCAATATTAGATTATGGAAATAATTCAACAATGCAATTATTACAAACATTCAGAGAAATACTAGTAGTTATATTTATCTTGATTCCATTCTCAGCCAATTATATAATATACATTATATCTATACATGTGATTATGATTAATCTATTGTACAAAAGGGAGTTGTTTTGACCAGAGGTGACTTAGCAGAAAAAAGAAAATATTTGATACAATAAGAATAGATAATAATTAATAAAGCAAGTCATATATAACATGACATTACTTTTATGAGCTTGTAATTACAAAAATGCACCCGCACTTGTTAATTTACGAGCTTGTTAGAGCTATTGGTACGCTCTCTATGTGAATAAGAATAGACTAATCAATCCTTCAAGTGTGAAGATTGCAATAGAAAATATAGAAGAATTTTTATCATCAAAACAAATAAAGCTGATTTATACTAGCCAATATTCTTTTTATGGTCATTCCCAAGAAATGAATATGAATAATTATTTCTAGAACAATATAATCATTTCATTAATATTACTTATTAAGACCATTCTTTAAGTAATCAAAATGTAAATCCAAAATAATGAGTCATTTTAGCAATCATCCAACTAATGAACAATAGTGTGCTCAATGAAATAATGTTTAAAAAAATAATATCAACATAACAAAACAACACTCTCCATATAGTAGTGCCATCTTGTGCTAACAAGAGCAATCAATGGATGCCAGAAGGCTTGTGCATAAAATCCCTATCTAGTGCCTACTCATCCAATATCCCCAGACTAGTTTCTAGCTTGTGGCCTTCATCAGTGAGGAGCCTTGGATCTGAGAGCACTGCACCTAGATCTTAGGATCTAATGCAACCCTCCAGCACCCACCTTTTAACTCTATTTAACTACAAAACTATGAGAATGAAATTGAAAACACTATTAATATTTTCAATCCAAGCTCAATAGCTTATATAGTCATATGGGTCTGAACTCAATTCAGTACCCATAGTACTGATAGTGATCATGTGATGTTTAGTGGTTTAATATCAACATAACTTATCATTATTTTTCATTTAGTACATAATGACATACCAATAAGCAGAAGAGTTCTATGTTTAATTTTTCATCTGGTACATTTATTGTAACTATGATTGAATGACCCATATTCAAATAAGTTTGTTTGAAATTTTGTTTATTTTATTTTGAAATTAATATGTTGATAAATTTTCACATTTAATATATATATATATCACTAGATGGAACTTTACCAATAGCCCACTATCAAGCTTTGTTTACATAAGTGCTGTGAGAGATAGAATCCAATATCTCTTTCAAATTGTCTATATTAATTGTATATATTAATATATAAAATATACGATATTAAATAAAATGATAATAGTTAGAAAATAAGAAAAATAGTACGTAAGAAATTATATGTATATTTCTCTCTTGTACAGATTTTTGTAAAAGAAAAAAACAGATATGTTTACATAAACTAAATGAGTGAATAGTAAGACAAAATATTTTTTTGCTTAATGACTTTTAAATATAAGAAGATTAGTAAATTTTAATTATTCAACTATTTAAATGTTATAGTATAGGCATATAATTTATTATATGTGAATGATTTTATTTTAAAAATTATATTGTAACAACTTTTATTTTTCTTCACACTAAAAAAAAAATCTGTCACTATTTATTTTGTTAAATACATTTTTATTTACTGTAAATACATTCTAAAGCACATACATATCTGTATGAATATTTTATGTAAATAATTATTCATAAATTAACAAATCATATATTTTAAAATAGGATTTAAAAATTTTACATTAGCGTTAATGAATAAGTTATAGTGAAATAGTAATAACAAAAGTAATATGCATAGATATTTGTTTGATTTCTTTATTAATATTTTAAACTTTATGTTTTAAAATAGATGTTTTGTTTTAATAAGTATATATAATAGCACAATAATAATGTTAGATAATGGGAGAGAAAAAATGGAGAAGAAATATATTATTTAAAAATATTTTTTTATTTGTTTGTAAAGTAATGTGATTTATTTAAAAGAAAATATCTTATTTTAGTTATTTTTCAAATTTCATGTAATTATTATGAAATATTTCTTAGAACAATTGAATGTGCTAAGTACAGATAAACCTTTTTGAATGGCAAAGTATGAGCTTCAAGACATTCGATGGTTGCTATGATTACTTCTTTGTCTTATTGCCTAAGAAGTGATTCACAATGGATAGTTATAAAAGATACCTTCATCTTCTTGGAAATGACTTTTCCTTTTGAAGTTTTATCTTCTCATTATATATTATCATGGTAAACAAATAACCATTGAGGAATAAAAACACCCTTTGTATGAAACTTCCTCTGGCTTTCCAAGCTATCTTGTCAACCTTGTATAGAAAATCAACTGGCTTCAAAGAATCTACAACAATCAATTGTTTATTTTTTTTAAAAAAATGCACTTTAAATAAGAAACAGACTGGCAAGTCATGCTAAAGTAATTAAAAGAAAAAACTTCTCAGTAATTTGTTTAGAAACATTTATCAATTTTAAGAACTTTATTGAACAATTAGAATAACTGTAACTATAATAACATTCCATCACTTCAAGAATTTCTCATCAATAAATTGATTAAAAATAGACTTGCTAATGAAAATCATTTGATAAAATAATTTATAATTTACCATGACTTTATTATTTTAATTTTTTTGTGGTATAGGTTTAATATTTATTCTTGAACAAATAATAATAAGATTTATTTTAGTTTTATCTTTCCCAGACATCTGAACAAGGAAAACTGAAATCATAAAGGTATATATGTTATTATTATTTGACACATTCATGTTTTTCCATAAACACACTTACATTTTAATGCATATTTATGTGTATGCATAAATGAAACTTATTAAATTTGATTGTCTTGAATTTTATATATTTAGCTACAAATTATATTTATTAATTTTAAAATATTATATGTTTTAATAATATATGGGATTTATTCTAGTTTATAAAAGTTATAAATAATATATGGTCTTTCATTTGTAGCACTTATTTTAGAAGTTTAGCATCATTAGATAAAGTTCCCTTATTGTATTATGAAATAATATTCAAATGTATATTTAGAATTTAAGCCACTAATAAATAATGGTATTAAACCACCAAACATTACATGGTCAGCATTTCCAATGCTTGCTCATAACAATTATTAAAACAGGTAAAACTCTCCATACAGTAGTGCCACTCAGAGACCAAAATGTGTGGGTACTGAACTGAGTTCAGACTTTTATGACTATATAAGCTAATGAGTTTAGATTATTTTCATAGTTTTGTAGTTAAGTAGAGATAAAAGGTGCCTGTTGGAGGGTTGCATTAGATCCAAAGATCTAGGTACAGTGCTCTCATATCCAAGGCTCCTCACTGATAAAGTCCACAAGCCAGAAACTAGTCTGGGGATATTGGATGAGTAGGCACTAGATAGGGATTTTATGCAATATTCTTCTGGAATCCATTGATTACTCTGACTTGCACTGAGTGACACTTCTGTATGGAGAGTTTTGCCTGTTTTAATAAATAATATATTATAACAAAGAATTACTACCATTATCTGAAGATTTTTTAAAGATAGGATGTACCTGTTAAAATAATTATTTATATATTTAGTTATGCATTACGTGCTTAAATATTTCATGAGGTAGAGTTTTTTTTTAACAAACTTGAAAAACATATTGTATCATATATTATAGTTTAGTTACTAGTTTAAGTAATTGTGTGTTTAGAATAAAATAAAGACAATTTAAATTTATAAATAAATCTATATTCATATAAAAACATCATACTGTTACATACAAATACATACACAAAAATATATTTTCTTAGGAAAACATAAGCTGGAGAAATTTTTATTTCATTAATCCATTTATCAGTTGTGAAATAAATAATAAAAAAATATATTTTGGAATGTTTGACTATATAGGGAAAATTAAACTACAGCGCACTCTGTGCCATGAAAATGATTTGCCCAGTCGAAAGCAGTGCTAAGCTGTAGTTTATCTATAATTGTATTATTCTTTCGTAGTGAACATTCCTATTTACTAAGTTACAAAATAATAAGGAAAGAAGTAAAGTTTATTGATTTAATAAAATATTTCATTTTTATATGGCTGTAAATAAAATTCATTAAAATTTTTATTCATTAAACATGACTTTGTATTTTTCTTATGTAATTAAGATTATGCTTATTTGTTAAATATATATTTGATTTTATACATACCAGCATATATTTTGAACTCTGGGATATATTCTATTCATATATTGTTTATTTATGGAGATCAATTGGAGAAGTATTTATTTACTTATGATGCTCAAATTGAATTAATAATACATTAAACATGCAAACATATTAAATAATATTTGCACGCGATATAAGAGATATATTAATATTTACTTCCTATTATTATTATTTGGATTAATTAAAATTTAGTTATTGTAAACATAAACAAATATTTATTTAATTAAATGTAATTTGGATGCAAAAAAATGTATCCTTTAACTTCATGCTGCATCAATGTCTGCATTCACCAAATATTTACACATTCTACTGCCCAGTAATCTCATCATCATATTAATAGACTTTTACAATATATATTATAAAAAAAATTCACAGTTATATGATGTATTAGTGTTTGTTTAAATCTTGTTATTACTTGAAACAAACAGATCTTCATTACAGATTTAGGCTTAATAAACATGAGTGTGATTTAGTCAAGCATTGGTGGTTGAGAGGTCAGCAACGACTGCTTTAAAAGCAGTTGTCCCGGGTTAGCGGGTTCACTTCCCGGCTGATGCTATGACACTTGAAAAGAAAAAAAAGCAATTTAAACAAAAACTAATACATGGTATAACACAAAATAGATTTTAATATATATAATTAGCATTAGCATTAGCATAGTTCAATATATTTTTGCTTAATAAAGTAAACCATTGTTCCACCAGGATATGAATAAATCTGTTGTCAGAGATTCAAGAATAAAAATCGGTCTTTTCTTTAAAATTTTGGCATTTATAAGCTTAATCCTGCCAATATTGATGAAAATACAGAATGAACTCAATAAATCAAAACATGGCATTAATAATTATTAAATTAATACTCAATTATACTAAGATAGAGACTGAACTTTACTTTTAAGAATTTTGTTTTATTAATTTAATAATTATTGTCATGTTTTTATTCCATTCATATTCTGAATTTATCCTGTAATCCCATTAAAATTGGTAGAGATAAGCTTATAAATATCAAAATTTTAAGAAATAGTTGGCTTCATTCTGTTTTTGATCCTTTGTTAGTATAGCATTATTTATTTATAGCATAAGGAAATAATGATTTACTTTAATATATATATAAAACATGTAGTATTGTGAACATGGTTAATAAAAATAGTTGTAGAGGCACATAAAACTCCACAACTAAAAATAGGTGTATAAAATTAAAAAAATACAAATAAATAAAAATTCAGTGAAATTTGCTTTTTAAAAATTTTTCCAAATAAGAGGAAGTTTATATATCTGTCATCATGTTAGTTTGCTGACACAATTTGACCTTTTTAGTATCTCAATAACTTCTCTGATCTTAAATTGGTGTAGGTTTTCATATCTGGATAGAATGCTGATCTTAGAAAAATCAATTCTGTGACCTAAATCCATAGCATGGATAGAGAGTGCTGATGATAATGAATGTTGTTTCACTGCATTAGTATGTTCCATTCCTTCTAGCACTGATGTGATGATTGATCATACCTATATAAGAAAACTCACAAACCCCACATGAAATTTCATAAACTCTTTGAGTTTCAAGAGGGTGTGAATCTTTAGGCTTGGTTAGAAAATTACTAATTTTTTGATAAGAAGCATATAATATCTTTATGTTGTAGCATTTTAGGATCTTTCGATAGTGTCTGTAGCTCCTTTTACATAAAGCATACAAACTCTAATAGTTGTTTCTTCTTTTTGTTTTTTTATTTTTATTTTTAGCTTAAAATAAGGCTTGGTGAATAATTTTTTTATTATAACAATTTGCTAACAATATATTATTTATATGATATATTTCTTCTTTTAGATATGATTTATCTGAAAGATTAATTTCTCTGGTAAATAGTATTTTGGCTACAGAAAAAATCTAAGCTGGATGATGATGAGATGAAAATTAGAGGTATCTGTCAGTATGTGTAGCTTTTCTGAAAACTGAGAATGATAAAAAATTATTTTGTTTTTTGGTGACAAGAACATCAAGAAAGGGAAGTTTTCCTTCAGATTTTATTTCCATTGTAAATGAAATATTATGATGGATATTATTAAAAAAATCTTCCAATTTATTTTTACTATGTTGCCAGATAACAAATGTGTTATCTATATATCTCAGTCAAACAAAAGGTTTCAAAGATGCTGATTCTAGAACATGAGTGTCTATATGTTCCATAAACAAATCAGCTATTAATGCTGAAATAGGAGAACCCATAGGAGTACCAAAAGTTTGTTTATAATATTTCCCATCATATATGAAATATGGGTTTGAAAGATGATGTTTATATAAAGAAAAATATAGATAGGCAAATTGCATTATTGAGAAATGATATTTAAAGCTTCATCAATTGGAATATTTGTAAATAAAGAGACAACATCGAAATTAACCAGAATACTATCTATATTAACTTTTACATTTTTTAAAGAGAAACAAAGTGTTTTAAGTTCTTAATGTATGACTTAATAGGTGGGATTGTAGTCTTTATTAAATCAGATAGAAACCTAGCTAAATTGAGAATATGTGATCCTATTGCACTTACTATTGGATAAAGAGAGTATCTACTTTATGTATTTTAGGAAACCCATAGTATTTTGAACAGACTTTAGATTTCTCCCGAGGAATAATTTTATTTATGATTTTTCAATTGGTTATTTATTGATGATTACTTTAGTTTTTTTTTCTAAATAAGTTGTATGATCTCTTTTAGATTTTATATAAATTTTATCATTTAATAGAGCTAGGATTTTATTATTATGTGTTTCACGATCCGTGACTATCGTAGCATTACCTTTATCAACCGGAAGTATAACAATTGATCTATTGATTTTAGGTTGTGTAAGGTACATCTTTCTTTTTTTATAATATTCCTTGGAAGTTTAGCTTTTTAAAAAGTATTACAAATCTCTGCTCTAGCTATATTGGCTGTTGAAGGATCTATTTTTTCAAGAGTCGATTCAACATCACAAATAATTTTTCAAATGGTATTCAGGAAGGTGTTGTTGCAAAATTAAAACCTCTCTCTAAAATTGAAAACTCATCTGTAGAAAAGACCTTTGATAAATTATAAACAGTTTTTTTATTACTTTGATGTGCAATTATTGGTAATTGTGTTTTAATTAGTACTTGTAATTTTTTCTTTTTATTGCTCTAAAATTTGCAAGACAATCAAAATTTTTCCACAATAACTGATGTATAATATTGCTAAAAACCAGCACTCGATAGTTACTCAAGATTACCATATCCCACACATATATTCAGTTTACATTAAGATAGAAAATCTTCAAACTAGGTTTCAATCTTCTCCACCTTCCAACTCTTCAATATCCATATCATTGAAAATCTGATGATGGAACACTCAAAGCTTTAGTTGATACCAACATTATTGTCATACCCATGTTGAATTTAAGTTACTCTGATCCCTGACATATAGTACCTTAATATGTTCATTTAAATACAGGCTGAATATTTAATATTTAAATACAAGTATATTGTCTATATTGATCTTAATGTAATTAGAAAAGATTTGAACTCAGACTTTTAAGATCACTACTGCTATCTATTATCTTATATAACTAATACACATGACCACATACATGCAAAAAAGATCAATTATCTCCAATATATGTATGTCATGCTAAACCAGCACTCATCAGTTGATCTAAATTACCATCTTCCACACACATATAAAATCAGTGCTCAGTTTATATTTAGAAAATCTTCAGCTTTCAATATTCTCCACCCTCCAAATCGTCAGCCATCCATGTCATTGAAAATCTGAAAATGGAATGCTCAAAGCTTTTGCTGATGTCAACATGGGTATGACAATAATGTGACAATAACAAGGGCTTTGAGTGTTACATCATCAGATTTTCAGTGGTATGGATGACTGAAGAGTTGAAAGATGGAGAAGATTGAAGCCTGTCTTTTAAAGGTTGAAGATTTACTATCTTAATATAAACTGAGCACTGATTGTATATATGTGTGGAATATGGTGATCTGGAGTAACTAATGAATGCTGGTTCAGCACAAAATATGTATATTGGCAATCATATATCTTTTTTGCATGTATGTGGTCATGTGTATCAATTGTATAAGATGAAGTGTATAGCTGTAGTGATATTAAAAGTCTGAGTTCAAATCCCTTCTAATTAAATTAAGTTCAGTATGGATATTATACTTGTATTTAAATATTATATATATATTTCTGCTTTTGACCAATCAACTAAATACTATTAAAGTTTTGTTTGGAAAATAATTAGATCTGCTACTGATTAGCTAATACAAATAGTTATTTTGCACTGGAATAACAATTTAGTAAGTACAGAAATGCTAAAAAGTCTATTTAGTGTTTGATTGATTGCTTAGTCAAAAACCAGAAATTATATATATATATCCTCATGGATAATTTTATGGCATTATTTTCAGAAGATTCCATGCAGTAAAAATAAAATAGCTAAATAGCTGATGTTTTAGTACAATAACAAGTACTTTCCTCAGGGTTTCTTTTTTCTCAAATCATAAGAATGGAGGAAGTGTAATTTATCACTATATATATATATATGTCATATTATTATTACTATTTGCGGGATATTCCGTGTAGTGAAAAGGCTAAATGCTGATGTTTCAGTACAATATCAAGTACCTTCCTCAGAGCGTCCTCTTTCTCAAATCATAAGAATGCACGTGAGATTTAAAACCGTTTTTATCGTTTTCTTTCTCATATTTAAATTCTATTGGTTGAGAAGTTTTAAAATTTATTTTCTCTTCCAATAGCTTCTTCCAAATGTTGTTAATCTTCTTTAATTCACACCTTTCATTTATGCTCTTGGGCCTTTTAAAAATCTCTATAGCTTCTCTTAGCAATCTCTGGTCATATTGTTCAATTTTTGCTAAAATATTTGTTTTTTCAAAATTGATATCATGATTTGTTAATTTTATATGAGAATAAATAGCTGATGAATTGGATTTTTCTCTCACTGCCAGAATGTGTTCTTCCTTTCTAATATTTATTCTACGATTAGTTTGTCCTATATATGTATGTGGACAGACCCTACATGGAATTTCATATACACCATGACACTCCAAAGCAATTTTATCTTTAGGAAGTGGAAATATTTCACTAATTTTTTTATAAGTAGTGTAAATTGTGTGAATATTATTACTTTTTAAAATGTTACCAATTCTATCAGTTACTCCTTTTATATATGGCAAAATTGTCTTAATTTTTGATGTATCAAAATCTTTTTTCTTTTGATATGTATAAGCCCTATTAATAATGTTGTAATTAAAACCGTTATGAAGAAGCCTTTTATTAGTAGCAAAAAGGTCCCGGTGAAAATGGCTATCATCAGAAAGTCTCTTTGTTCTATCCAATAATGTCTTTGCTACTGAAAATAGTTGTGCAGGATGGTGATGAGAGGAAAAATGCAGATATGTCCCAGTGTGTGTTGGTTTTTTATATATACCATGGGATAAAGAACCATTTTCCCTTCTTTCGATCAAAACATCTAAATGATAATATTTATAAAAAAATTTATAGAGATCCTATGACTTATCTTGAAAAGAAAATGAAAACATTAATTTATTCTACTGATCTAGATTTAGAAACAAAGTTACAGCTTACTCCCAGGGAAAAATCTTCTTTTTATCCAAAATTATATGGTTTACCAAAAATTCACAAGCCAGATATTCCATTGAGACCAATTGTAAGTGCAGTTGGTTCACCTACACAGACACTAGCTCGTTTTTTGACTTCTTTTTTACAGCCGCATTTATCAACGATGTCATCATATGTTAAAGATGCTAATCATTTTCTTGAGCTTATCTGGGATATTAAATTGACTAAGAATGATATTTGGTAAGTTTTGACATTCAAGTTTTAAAAAATATTCAGTTGCCTAATTTTGCTGTGGTTTTGATTGAACACTGCTTATCGAATACATTTTTTGTTTTTGATGGGCAGATGTATAAACAAACATCAGGTCTAGCTATGGGTTCACCAATTTCTCCAGCATTAGCTTCTATTTTTATGGAGGATTTGGAAAATAAAATTTTGACTTTAGTAGTTAAAAAACCATCTATATGGCTGAGGTATGTTGATGATACCTTTGTTATTTGGCCTCATGGCAAGCATGCTCTTGATTACTTTTTTAATTTTTTAAACTCTTTTCATAACAATATTAAATTTACCATGGAGATAGAAAATAATAATCAATTACCTTTTTTAGATGTTTTGATTGAAAGAAGGGAAAATGGTTCTTTATCCCATGGTATATATAAAAAACCAACACACACTGGGAGATATCTGCATTTTTCCTCTCCTCACCATTCTGCACAACTATTTTCAGTAGCAAAGACATTATTGGATAGAACAAAGAGACTTTCTGATGATAGCCATTTTCACCGGGACCTTTTTGCTACTAATAAAATGCTTCTTCATAACGGTTTTAATTACAACATTATTAATAGGGCTTATACATATCAAAAGAAAAAAGATTTTGATACATCAAAAATTAAGACAATTTTGCCATATATAAAAGGAGTAACTGATAGAATTGGTAACATTTTAAAAAATAATAATATTCACACAATTTACACTACTTATAAAAAAATTAGTGAAATATTTCCACTTCCTAAAGATAAAATTGCTTTGGAGTGTCATGGTGTATATGAAATTCCATGTAGGGTCTGTCCACATACATATATAGGACAGACTAATCGTAGAATAAATATTAGAAAGGAAGAACACATTCTGGCAGTGAGATAAAAATCCAATTCATCAGCTATTTATTCTCATATAAAATTAACAAATCATGATATCAATTTTGAAAGAATAAATATTTTAGCAAAAATTGAACAATATGACCAGAGATTGCTAAGAGAAGCTATAGATATTTTTAAAAGGCCCAAGAGCATAAATGAAAGATGTGAATTAAAGAAGATTAACAACATTTGGAAGAAGCTATTGGAAGAGAAAATAAATTTTAAAACTTCTCAACCAATAGAATTTAAATATGAAGAGAAAGAAAACGATAAAAACGTTTTTAAATCTCATGTGCATTCTTATGATTTGAGAAAGAGGACGCTCTGAGGAAGGTACTTGATATTGTACTGAAACGTCAGCATTTAGCTTTTTCACTACACGGAATATCCCGCAAATAGTAATAATAATATGACATCTTTTATCTGTGAAAATATTAGAATTAATATATATATATATTGTAATACAATTGTGTTTTAATTAACGGACATTTTATTTATATTATATATATATTGTAGTTGGTAATGAGGTCTATTAATCAAATATTATGTACTAATTTTAATGCTATTATAGGTGTTTCATTTTATATTTTAAATTCGTAATGATCATAACATTTATTTTTCTCTTAGCACCCTCTTTCTTTTAGTCAAATTATATTGAGTGCAAAATAGGTAGTCATATCTGACCCTCTAAAAAAACTCTATTCTTGAAGTCCATTAAAAATATTTGTTCCAGAGATTTTAGAAAGATTTAAAAACACCATTAAATTTGAATAGCATTTTCAATAATACATAGGACAAACATGAACTCCCAAATGGTCTAATTTGATATATATTAAATAAAATGAACTTTGAGTATATTGGAAAATTAGGAAAAACTTAAGTGTCAGGTTGATTCACTGTAATATTTATACATGAATTCCAAATCTATTTCCAGTCATAAAACTGTTTTTTTTTTTATTATGAGAGGATTATATGAAGAGAGAAAGAATGCTAAAAGAAAAATGAAGGAGACATACTTTCATTATAAATTCAAAATACAAAATAATATAACTATTGTAATTTTGAAATTAGTAAATTCTAGAATATTAATTAAACAAGCTACACATAGCTAAAATTTTGACAATTAAGTTCTTTTAACAACTACAGTTTGGAAAATGGTGGAAGGCTATGAAAGAGATCTCAATTGAATAATTAAAATTTAAATAGTAGGATAGTGATTCTTAATTATGTATTAATAAAGAAAGTTAGTACTGTCATGCAGTTATTATTAGTTAACTCCATAGTTCACAATACTTGTTGGACTGCATTAAATATATTCAATGTATCTAAATAAAAGTGTGGTCTTTAATTGAACTCACTCTCACAATTTCACTGAGTTCAAAATTAGTTTACTCAATATTTAAAATTTTAAACCTAATTTAATGAATTTATAAAGTTGTTGACCAATTTATTTAAAATAACTACACAATTTACATTTAGAATAAAATTTTATTTAGTGCACACACAAACATACAGTGAACAGAATTATTATTTATTTGTTTATTAGATATTTCTTAGTATATTATTAATTATTACCTAAGTATTAAACCTTTAAATATATACTAAAGTTTATAAACGATAATTAGAATTTTCCTTTTATTATTTAATATATATAGTTTGTTATAGTCATTTCTTTATCAGATATTTATATTTTAGTGCGTTATTAATTAGTATATATATATAATATCAAAATACTTTAGAATAAACTACAACCAATATACCAATATAAAGAAATAAAAAATAGCTATAGCCAGGTTACATCAGTGTATGTCATCATGAGTAGCATTTAACCATTTATTTTAAAAATATATTTATTGACATAATAAAATTGTACAGATGAATAAAAAATATATATATACTTTGTTAATGTTGACTCATCCATTGCTGACATTGGTCTGATAGATGTATGCCAGAGCCATCTCTGCACTAGCAGGTTGATAAGTGATTACATACATTCCATTTTGTTGGTATAGACCACCCCTTTTAAGGTTGGCCCAATAATGCTAACTTATCAGCTGAGATACATGTAGGGTGAAATCAATGCCTCTCTAGTAGAATCCGGCATGTTGCATTAAAGACTACTTCATTTACGATACACTACAATGTGGATATATCAAGTCCAATATTCATGTAGAGACTGTGGGCCATACTAGTAGGCTCCATGTATTAATAAATAAAAATCTGGAGGATAATATCTTATCCTTGTTTTGAAGAGCCTTGAGCTTATCACAAAATATAGCATTGGGGTCCGGTGTTGGTTGTGTGGACTTTGACCTGCATCTTGTGTACCAAAAAGCATATGTCAGGAAGACAGATAACCTGATATTAAAATTTTAAAAAATCTTTTTAAAGTCACGCAACACTAATGCTTCCACATGAAATGCCACTTTCCATAATTTACATACATTCACATTTGTACAACTTATTTAATACATTGTCTGTCATATTTATAAAATATACAGATGTACCCTACTGAAAGCTGGTTATAGTTAATATTTATTTCTTTATATTAATATATTAAATATTGTAGAGTTTATTCCACAGTATTATGGTTGTTATCACTTTTTAATCTGATTATATATATATATATATCACATGAAAGCATTATACACTTATTATCATCAAGAACCTCCAATTTCCTGTCAAATCAACATTTTATTTATAAAAGGGGGGGGGGTTGTCCTGATATTGAACATTTTTGATGTTGATAAGCATGGATGGCTTTTATGTGATTTGTGATCATAAACCAATCTAACAAGTTAAACAAATATATACAGTACATATACATTATTCTAAACATTACAAATGAAGATTAGGCTTTCTCTTTTACTATTTAATATATATGTAATCACCATCAATAATGTATTGTTAAGTGTTATTCATGATCTTTTAATGCGTGTCAAACCTAATATGCATACAGTGATAGAATTGAAGAGCTTAATAGAGCCACTAATAATTCTTTCTCCTGATTGAAATCTTTACAGATTACGATTACTTTATATTGTTTGTTAATAGTTAAGCAGTCTTAAAAAAATCATATAATTGTTAATCTGAAACGTATTGCATCACCCATCTTACATATTCATTGACATTCTGATATTAATTCCAGGAGATTTTAGTGCTGAACAATATAAATACTATGCAAAATATAAACAATAATTTGTGTGATATAAATTAATGATTATATTTATTCCCAAAATACATTCATTGGAATCTATAATCGTTTACTTATCAGATGTTTATTGTTAAATATTATACCACAGATTTTATCATTGATGTGAGTATTTATATAGTAAAAATTATAAGTTAAATAAAATAAAAAAGACATAATATCAAAATTAATATTTTTCTTCTGCAAAATTGACAGTTTCTCTGACAGTTTTTTGTAATAATCATTATTTATTTGAATTATAACATATTTTAACAATAAGAATTAACATTCATCATTTAATAACACTAACAGAAGTAATGATTATAGCATAAACTAAATAGTGTAATTGTAATCTTAAATATTAAATTTCTACTGAATTGATCTAAAAAAAAAGTTTTAGTATAAATAAAACTATTATATGATAGATCTTATTTCAAATAACTGCTTAATCACGATAAGCATATAAAAAGCCATGATAATATAGACGCATTTAGAACCACAATTTTAAACAAACTACTTCCTCGTCAGCTCAGTTTAATATTTCAACGGTAGAAATTATTAAGATGATTTTTTAATTATTATTTCTTATTTAGTTTAACAGACAGTACTTTGGTAAACTTAGATTCAAAACCTTGGAGTTTTTTTATAATTTTAGGCTTTTAGGTTGGTAGTAGAAAAAGATTTAAAGATTGTTTCAGAAGTATAACTGTACCAGCTTTAGCTTTAAGTCCCAAATTTTCATTAATAAAGGTAAAATCCAAAAACTGATCTGAAATGATGATTATTCAAGCTTATTGAAAATGGCAATAGATCAGAAAGTTGCTCTTTATAATGTATATGAAAAAAAAAAAAAGATATTAAATATAATATATATCTAGTTAGTATCTTTAACTTACTAAAATTTAGACGTGAAGAACATATTTCGTTTTGACATGAAGAACATATTTCGTTTGTTGTTTATCTAGAAAATTATTTTTGCAGTTTCAGATTTTAAAATATTAATGACTGATTAAGACTTTTATATAAACTAGATTATAAACTAAAAGTGGATTCATTATTGTTTTAAGCTTATGCCAATTTTGTTAATTGATGGTATAAATTCAATTGGTAATTATTGGTGTTTTGCTTGGTTACATCTAGCTGAAATTTATCTACAAAATACATTGTAAAATCCATATTATAATTATTACTATCCCTATCTAATAACCTGTTAAAAGTTTTTAATCATAGATAAATAGATAGAAATAGATAGATAGGTAGATAAATAGATAGATGTATAGATGGATAGATGATAGGTGGATAATGTATAAATGGACAAATGGTTGGACAGGTAGATAGGTAGGTGGGGGGTCAATGAATGGATGGATAAAAATGGATGGATGGATGGCTGGTTGGTTGGCTAGATAGATAGACAGATGTAGGTGGGTGAGTAGATGGGTAGGTAGATAACAAATTAGGTAGGTAGATAGATAAATGAATAGATGGATGGGAGGGTAAGTAGTTGGATAAGTAGGAAGATAGGCAGGTAGATAAGTAGCTAGGTAGGTAAGTAAGTAGATAAATAGGTAAGTAGATAGCTAAATTGATAGATAAATAAATATAGAGTAAGATAGATAGATAGATAGATAGATAGATAGATAGATAGATAGATAGATAGATAGATTTATGGCTAGACAGATAGATAGATGGATAGATAAATGGATAGATAGATAGATAAGTAGGTAGGTAGATAGATAGATAGATAGATAGATAGATAGATAGATAGATAGATAGATAGATAGATAGATAGATAGATAGATAGATAGATAGATAGATAGATAGATAGATAGATAGATAGATAGATAGATAGATAGATAGATAGATAGATAGATAGATAGATAGATAGATAGATAGATAGATAGATAGATAGATAGATAGATAGATAGATAGATAGATAGATAGATAGATAGATAGATAGATAGATAGATAGATAGATAGATAGATAGATAGATAGATAGATAGATAGATAGATAGATAGATAGATAGATAGATAGATAGATAGATAGTTTTTTTCTTCAATATTGCATATGGATATAAGCTAAAGAAAACTTCAAATCAGAACATCAAATTTGGATGAAACTTTAGCACTACCAATATCAATGAAATCAATGAAGTATTTTTTAAACAATAAAAAGCTTGTGGGATTTGTGTTGACCTGAAAATATTAGAGACAATGGTCATACATAATTATGATATTCATTTCTCTTGTAAAAAATATGTCTTCTTTTATTTTATAAGGCTAATATACATATTTATGTTTATTAAAATAAATTATTCTAATAATAATTTTGGTTGGTTATATATATATATTATACCGCATGCCCCCTTCTCTGCACCGGCTATGTATTAAACCGTTCATAAGAGGGATTGTGAGCTCCAAAACAAACATGATACAGCGTAAAGATTTATTTATTTTTCTTATATCAATAGTTGTTCATTATCAACACAAGAGGGCGCCAGATACGATGATTTGATTCACAATTTAATTTCTCGTATCACCTTACGTCATATCAAAATGATTTTGAAGTCTAATCCCTGCCCATAAGCTCAAACTCCCAGCATGGACCAATAGGGTCACTCAGGGTCGCGATGAAACTGCCTTCAAGACTATTATTCTGGCAAATGACGCAATATTAACCAATGGATAAGAAGATCGGTTGACTAACTGATCGGTCCAAGCATTGGATCGGATCATTGGTTATTTACAACTAATACGAATGTTCGGTTGAGGCGTCATTAGAATAAACAATTAGATGCGTATAATATCATCCCCCCTTTATCCTACAATCCAATAGAATTATTTATACTAGCTCTATTGACATTTACTTATACTTATTAATAATAGGCCCTCCCCACTCTTAAATCTATCTTAACTACATAATAAGTAAACATCGTGACTTACGGCACGATGAAATTTAAAAGAAATAAATAAAATAAAAAACTATAAGAAAGACAAATTTAAAAGTAAAATAATTAATTGCATGAATAAATGCTAATTTTAATAGTGATTTCAACAAAATAGATTTAATTATAGAAAATGATTTGAGGAATGCTCGACTTGTTTAAATAAAAAAAAGATTTATTAAATATAAAAAAAAATGAAACATTGATTAATAGATTTATTTACACGCACATACGCGCACTCTCGCACTCGCACAGAAAAGAACATATTATGCATAATAAACATGGATGATAAAATATATTTCCTTTTTCTACATTCTGAAATTAGGTGTGTGTTATAGTTTATCTTCGAAAGGAAAATAATAATTAGGATCAAAGTTCATAACTGGAAAAGTTCTAAGATTTAAATATGAGGAACTATGTAGCATCTGATATTTTTATTTTTACGAAAGTTGAGATTAAAATAATAAGATTTAAATATGAGAGGTTACAGATCATTTTATACATTAATTTACGAAAGTTGAATTTAATTAATTATGAGATTGCCTTTTAAGTTTACGTAAAGAATGAATGGAAGCATTATAAAATAAAGTGTTTACCTAGGATTTTGCTTAGTCTTCTGCTGCTTCTAATTTGGTGAGGGTTCGAACCTGGTAGCTGATGTTTCCATAATACATGGTTATTCATTTCACATAAGTTTAGCATAGTATGTTTGGATGATTCTTGTATATTAAACGGAACAACGCCCTTGGACTGATTGGAGCACTATGTTCGGACGGTACTGCTGTTGATCATTCATAGCTATGGATATGTTCTGGTGGCGGAGCGTCGATCAATCACTGAAGGGTTTCCTAGCCCATCATGATGATCGATGCTCTAAATGTTAATTTCACAGTGATCATATTGGATAAACCGGATAGCAAAAAAAAAGAAAAGTTCTAGTTGTAGCTTCCGGAGGAATCTAGGAAAAAACTATAAGCATACGCATAAATACAAGGAGTGTAAAAAGGCCCTTCTTTTAGATTTAGATTCATATTTATATGGGTTGGTTATTATCTGAGGATCGAATCTCCACCCAGAGTTCAATATTCTTTGAGTTGTCATTGGGGTCCGTGTCCTACGTAATGTCCACTCAATCCATATGCTTGAGGCAATCTTAGGTTTATGCAATCTCATATTGCAATCTCAGTTAGAAAAAATTCATACTTATTCACACCTTTTATGCATACATGTGTGCGTGTTTTAAGAGAACAATTTAACTTACATTAGTTTAAAAGTCGAGCATTTAATCTGTCTCAAAATCACTTCTATAAGCTTTTAACTTTTATTACAGTTATAATTTAAAATAAACCCCTTTTTAATTACCCCCGTGGCATATACAAGTAGAAATCACTTATTGAGATTAAAAATGGCATATTAGAAATATTTTATATTTTATTTTTTTAGAGAATATTATAGTAGATTATATGAAAGCCTTAAACTATTTAATCAGAAATATTAACATTTTATTTTACAGTGTATTTTATAACGTATTGAAAGAAAACCACATTTATTTTTTATCATAAGTTGAAAGTGAAAGAAGAAAAAAATATAGAGTGTTTACATTGCTCATGTGTGTGCGTATATACCTGTACCGACTTTGTCTCAGTACATATCCCCGCGATCCGTCTAAAATTAAAATGCGAGGCTTGGCATTTTAATTTTCACAATAAAATTCCTTATTTTTGCCCCCGCTTTCCCTCCGCATGGTGAGGGGTTTGAACTTCATTTACTAATTTCAAGGCCCGGGCATTATATGTCCCAATCCTCCGGGTCCCTTCATACAATATGAAGGCATTGTTCCCGTATGCGCGTCCTATGACATAAGGTCCCTCATATAAGGGTTGAAATTTTTTATAAATGGCCTGTTCTGGCCGACTGACCGGGTTTGTCCGTACCATGACTCTGTCTCCTTCCTTGAATATTCCTACCACGATTCCCTGTCTTTTTTTTCGAACTTGGCTCATTTTCTGCAGTTGCCGTTTAGCTTCTTGGGCATCCCTTGTCCGATTTATTTTCTCCCTTTGAGGCCAGGGTCCTTGGGCATATGGGTATGGCCTCCTTCTCCCAAAGTGAAGGCGGTCGGGTTCAAAACCAGTTGACTCATTCCGGGTTTCGTTTATCATGCTCACAACCCAGGGCGTTTCCCTTACTCACGCCTTATGGTTTCCATGCACATATATTCTGAAAAGTCGACCCAGTTCCCGCATCACTCGCTCGCATGGATTGGCTTGAGGATTTCGAATAGACATGAGAGCATGCTTAATATTATTTTTTTTGTCCATTGTGCCCATTCTTTGGATACGAATGGAGTTCCATTGTCTGACAAGATTCTTTTTGGTTTTCCCACTTCCCTAAATTGCCGATTTTCCAGAACTCGAATCGCCTGCTTCGCATTTGCTTGACTGATCGGAAAAGCTGATACCAATTTAGAGTATAAGTCATATGCCACCAGCAGATACCTCCTCCCATTTGACATCGGCAGTGGCCCGTAGAAATCAATAGCTAGTGTGTCATTTGGCTCATATACGAGGATGGGTGTCGATACTCCCTCATTCGATCTATTCATTGGCTTTGTTTTGGCGCATGTCATACATTTCTTTATTTCTTGTGTCACATCCTGGTCGAGATTTGGCCAGTAGAACCATTGTTCAATCCATCCGGCGGTCTTGTTGCCCCCAAAATGTCCTCTTTCATCATATACCTGGGCTATAATATTCTGTCGTATTGCTCTTGGTATTATCACCCGATAATTCTGCCCATTTCTTGTTTGTCGTTGAAGAAGTTCATTTCTGACAACGCATTTCTTTCGATGTGCCCATAATGTATTTCCTCGACTATTTGGTATCGCATGGTACCTGCCAAAATCCATGACCTGTCTACACTCTCTATCTTCCTGTTGTGCTTCCTTAATTTTCTGAAGACTATAATGCTCCCTGCTTTGGACTCGTGTCGTCGCTATGTATGGCCCCTCGTTTTCCTCAAGGCCTCGTCCTATGGGATATCGGCTAAGGGTATCTGCTATTATATTGTCCCTCCCCCCACAGTATTCTACCGTATAATCAAATTCCTGAAGGGCGAGGCTCCACCTTATTAGACGGCTATTTGTCAGAAAACTCCTGTTCAGAAACTCTAAGCTTCGGTGGTCGGTCACGACCACCACTCTTGATCCTACCAGGTATTGCCTCAGTTTCTTGAAAGCCCATATGATGGCCAAAGCCTCTCTCTCTGTGACCGTGTAGTTCTGCTTGGCCTTCGTAAAAAGTCTACTTATGAAGGCGATTGCTTTGCTCTGCCCCTTGCTATCCTTTTGAAACATCATTGCCCCCATTCCTATCCCACTGCTGTCCGTTTGTACATAAAATGTACATCCAAAATCTGGGTGTGCCAACACTATGTGTCTTAAGAACCCTTCCTTTATTCGGTGGAAGCTAGCCTCCTGTTCTTCTTTCCATGCCCATGGTCTTTCTTTCCTCAGAAGTCTGAGCAGTGGTTCTATCCCTTCTGAAAAATTTGGATAGTATTGTTTAAAGAAATTACACAGTCCGAGGAAAGCCTTGACGTCACGCTTCTTTTTGGGCTCTGGAAATTCCTGTATGGCTTGTATTTTTTCAGGATTAGGTGATACCCCCTCTTTACTGATAATATGCCCTAAAAACTTCACCTTGGGTGTCATGAGCCTGCTTTTTCCCAGGTTTATTTTGATTCCTTTCTCTCGACATTCTTGAAATAATTTTCGAAGGCATTTAATATGCTCTTTATTATCCTCAGACGCAATGATGATGTCATCAACATACGTAGTGCTAAACCCCTTCACCTCCTCTGACAGCACTCTATCAAGGCATTGTATCAAGCCTGCTCCGCTATTTTTCAGGCCAAATGGTATCCGGTTGAACTGATAGGCGATGCCATTATATCGGAATGCCATGTACTGGCGGTCATCTGGGTGTAGGCTAATCTGCCAGTAGCTGCTGGTCATGTCTAGGGTAGAAAAAACACCTTTCCCATTGAACCGATTTATTAATTCGCTCATGGGGGGCGGAGCATTTGTGTCCGCGATCGTGATTTTGTTGAGGAGTCTCGCATCCAGACACAATCGTACCGAACCATCCTTTTTCTTTGCTACGACAATTGGGTTGTTATATGGTGAGGAGCATTTTGAGATTACTCCCCATTCTAGCATGTTATTTATCTGTTTGCCTATCTCTGGCCGGTATTGAAAGGGGATCGGGTATGATCTGGATTGACATGGTTGATCCTGAATGAGCTTTATCCTGTGTTCGTAACCACTGATGACTCCAGGTATGTCGGAGAATACGTCCTTGTATTCCTCAAGGACATTTCCCAATTCCATCTCTTCTTTCTCTTGCTTTGTTTCGATCTCCCTTGTTACCATTTTCTTTTCTAACTCCATACTATGTACGGCCTGTTCCATGTTTTTTGTTTGATTTTGTTCTATAAAAGGTACTATCTTTCCTGAGATCCGGGCTTGTTCTGTTTCGTAGTCGATGCTACATTTGTATTTTCCCATAAAATCGGATCCTAATATAACATCGTGTATTAATCCCTGCATTACCAGCATGATTTGGTTATGCTGGTTTCCTGCTATTTTTATGTCTACCCATGCCTGTACTGCTTCCGCTTGGGCCCTTTTCCCATTTGCCAAGGTTATGCGCATTATCTTAAGCGGTAGTGTTTTGAGGTTTGGTTCTTCTTGGGTAAGTTTGCTGAATGTTTCTTGTGACAGAACTGATACTTGACTCCCTGAGTCGAGTAGTGCATGAGTTTTCGTTTCCCCTATTTTAACCTCTATTTTAGGGCATTGAGGTCCACTTCTACTTCCTCCCTCTTCCTTTATGATCTTTCCTATATTGGCTATTTGACTTTCTCCCTCTTCCTCATTTTCATCCTTTATCTCTTCTAACCTCCTTATTACCTTGTCCATGTTATCTATCCCTGTCAAAAATTGTTTTGCCCATGCGGGTAATCCCCTTCGTGCTATTCTGATCAACCATTCCTCAGATGGTGCGCCTAAGTTTATTTGTCTTAGCTGTGCCATTCTCCTACGAAAAAATCCTTCCATCGTTTCTCCTGTTTTCCATTCCTCATTTTCTATTTCACGTAAGGCTCTCATTTGTCTTGCTTTTCCCCAATAGCTCTCCTTTATCATTTCTTCATACTGCCTAAATGTCTTTGGTTTTTGTTGTATCGATTTCCACCAATCTAGAGCCCCTTCTCGTATGTGGCTGACTGCTATGGCTATTTTACCTTCTTCATTAAGTGTTTTGTAAGCAAATAATCTCTCTAGGCTCTCTATGTGTTCATTTGGGTCCTCATTTCTCTTTCCCTTAAATGTTTGTACTATTTTTCCTATTTCACTTTCCCACATATTATCGTTATTGCTGTCGATTTCTGATTTAATAAAGAAAAAAAATTCTTTTTCCCTTTTCTTCTTCCCTTCCTTTCCTCTCTCTATTTATATTTAAAATGTTACAACTTTTTGTTGATGCTTAAAGGAACGTGATTTTTTCCTTTTTTTATATTTTTATTTATGATAAGAAGTGATTAATCGACGTCCGCGCCCCCATCTCCCACTATGTTTTCCTTTTCCCTTTATTTATTTCGCTCCGGCTCCAAGTGTTTTATTAAAAGATTTGCGATATTGTGAATCGCTGTATTTTGTTCCGTTTGTTATTTTCCTTTTTCTCCCTTTTCCTTCCCTTTCTATTCGTCCAAACTTTCGTTTACGTGAAAAAAAAAATTTTTTTTCTTCCTCTTTTCAGTTTTGCGTCTTTCACGAGGTTCGGCCGCTTTTGGCTAATGTCTTGATTTGCTTCTCTCCGAAACATTATTTATATTAGCCCCACGTTGGGCACCATTTTTATATACCGCATGCCCCCTTCTCTGCACCGGCTATGTATTAAACCATTCATAAAAGGGATTGTGAGCTCCAAAACAAACATGATACAGCGTAAAGATTTATTTATTTTTCTTATATCAATAGTTGTTCATTATCAACACAAGAGGGCGCCAGATACGATGATTTGATTCACAATTTAATTTCTCGTATCACCTTACGTCATATCAAAACGATTTTGAAGTCTAATCCCTGCCCATAAGCTCGAACTCCCAGCATGGACCAATAGGGGTCACTCAGGGTCGCAATGAAACTGCCTTCAAGACTATTATTCTGGCAAATGACGCAATATTAACCAATGGATAAGATCGGTTGACTAACTGATCGGTCCAAGCATTGGATTGGATCATTGGTTATTTACAACTAATACGAATGTTCGGTTGAGGCGTCATTAGAATAAACAATTAGACGCTTATAATATCATCCCCCCTTTATCCTACAGTCCAATAGAATTATTTATACTAGCTCTATTGACATTTACTTATACTTATTAATAATAGGCCCTCCCCACTCTTAAATCTATCTTAACTACATAATAAGTAAACATCGTGACTTACGGCACGATGAAATTTAAAAGAAATAAATAAAATAAAAAACTATAAGAAAGACAAATTTAAAAGTAAAATAATTAATTGCATGAATAAATGCTAATTTTAATAGTGATTTCAACAAAATAGATTTAATTATAGAAAATGATTTGAGGAATGCTCGACTTGTTTAAATAAAAAAAAGATTTATTAAATATAAAAAAAAATGAAACATTGATTAATAGATTTATTTACACGCACATACGCGCACTCTCGCACTCGCACAGAAAAGAACATATTATGCATAATAAACATGGATGATAAAATATATTTCCTTTTTCTACATTCTGAAATTAGGTGTGTGTTATAGTTTATCTTCGAAAGGAAAATAATAATTAGGATCAAAGTTCATAACTGGAAAAGTTCTAAGATTTAAATATGAGGAACTATGTAGCATCTGATATTTTTATTTTTACAAAAGTTGAGATTAAAATAATAAGATTTAAATATGAGAGGTTACGGATCATTTTATACATTAATTTACGAAAGTTGAATTTAATTAATTATGAGATTGCCTTTTAAGTTTACATAAAGAATGAATGGAAGCATTATAAAATAAAGTGTTTACCTAGGATTTTGCTTAGTCTTCTGCTGCTTCTAATTTGGTGAGGGTTCGAACCTGGTAGCTGATGTTTCCATAATACATGGTTATTCATTTCACATAAGTTTAGTGTAGTATGTTTGGACGATTCTTGTATATTAAACGGAACAACGCCCTTGGACTGATTGGAGCACTATGTTCGGACGGTACTGTTGTTGATCATTCATAGCTGTGGAGATGTTCTGGCGGCTGCGCGTCGATCAATCACTGAAGGGTTTCCTAGCCCATCATGATGATCGACGCTCTAAATGTTAATTTCACAGTGATCATATTGGATAAACCGGATAGCAAAAAAAAAGAAAAGTTCTAGTTGTAGCTTCCGGAGAAATCTAGGAAAAAAACTATAAGCATACGCATAAATACAAGGAGTGTAAAAAGGCCCTTCTTTTAGATTTAGATTCATATTTATATGGGTTGGTTATTATCTGAGGATCGAATCTCCACCCAGAGTTCAATATTCTTTGAGTTGTCGTTGGGGTCCATGTCCTACGTAATGTCCACTCAATCCATATGCTTGAGGCAATCTTAGGTTTATGCAATCTCATATTGCAATCTCAGTTAGAAAAAATTCATACTTATTCACACCTTTTATGCATACATGTGTGCGTGTTTTAAGAGAACAATTTAACTTACATTAGTTTAAAAGTCGAGCATTTAATCTGTCTCAAAATCACTTCTATAAGCTTTTAACTTTTATTACAGTTATAATTTAAAATAAACCCCTTTTTAATTACCCCCACGGCATATACAAGTAGAAATCACTTATTGAGATTAAAAAATGGCATATTAGTAATATTTTATATTTTATTTTTTTAGAGAATATTATAGTAGATTATATGAAAGCCTTAAACTATTTAATCAGAAATATTAACATTTTATTTTACAGTGTATTTTATAACGTATTGAAAGAAAACCACATTTATTTTTTATCATAAGTTGAAAGTGAAAGAAGAAAAAAATATAGAGTGTTTACATTGCTCGTGTGTGTGTGTATATACCTGTACCGACTTTGTCTCGGTACAATATATATATATATGTGTGTGTGTGTTTTAGGATAAAAGAAAAATAAAACATCTATAGATCCTTATTTCTATATAGTAAATTAATTTATTTCAATTTGGTAAATTTATATTTATATTGATTTATTATAGATTTATTGTAATAAATAAAGGCTTTCTCTCTTATTTTTGAAATGTTTTATGTTGGTCTGTGTATAACTGCATTTTGCTGCGTGGTTCATAAAAACACATAAAATAGAGTATTTAATATTAGTAGAATTAAAACATTATATTCAAGACAATATAGGTTTTAGTATAATTATATGTTTGTTGATAAGATGTAGTCTAATTAAGTATATTTTTTTCTAAATAAACTTATGTTAAATTTAAAATATTCAAAGAAGTTATTAATTTATAGAAATTTTTGCATATATATATATAATCGTGAAGATATTTTGGTTGTAATTTATTTTCTTTTAAGTAATAAAAATTTGTTCACAAGTAAAACAAGTGAATAGGTAAGATGAGATATTATTACATAATATTTTCATTATATCAATTTTATATATCATTATTATGTTATTATATTATATGCATTTATATTAGATAAATACATTTTCATATTTTTAAAGAAAAATTCATGATTTATTATGATTACTTTGTTTATTATCTAATAGGCATATTAAAAATTGAAATTTTAGAATAACTATAGAATATTTTAAATGCATTTGTTATAAGAGCAAGAATGCTATTATTGTTGTTAAATATTATATGCTGTCTTATATATTTATTAGTGGTTATGCATTGTTGTTTGTTAAATGTTGTCTTAATGATTTATTATTTATTTAATGGATTATTAAAAGTCTACAATTATCTAAATCAGATTTATATTAAATGATAATCGAATAGTTTAAATTATAGCAATTCAGTTGTGTTAATCTTTGATATTTATTAGAACATTTATAATGGTCAATCAATAAAATCTGTCATATTTATTTGAAGTTTTGCATTGTTTGCTTAGTTGTTAAATAGATATATAAATTTCTTATAAATAAAATTTCTTTTATTAAGATTATTTATTTATTTTGCACATGAACAATTTAAAAGAAGGCTGAATTAGATTATTATTTCATTTTGTTAACCGGGTAATAGAATTATTGTGGCTTGATTGGATATTGTGATTTGAGTTGGGAGGTGTCTCTACCTTCAATTCATATTAAATGTCATGAATAAAGAATAGTAAAAAGGGTTACACACTTATGATCTAAAAAGATAGTATTTAAACAGAAAAGAGAAGTCAGTGCATGTTTTATTTTTTCTTTCCATGCTCTAGGAAAGTGTATTTATTTATTATTGATGATGATTAATATAACAAGGTCTTAAATTTTGTATGCATCATTAAATTGACTGATTTATAACCTTGAGTAGAAGTCTATC
Organism: Epiperipatus broadwayi; assembly: GCA_028023455.1. Classification (NCBI taxonomy): domain Eukaryota; kingdom Metazoa; phylum Onychophora; class Udeonychophora; order Euonychophora; family Peripatidae; genus Epiperipatus; species Epiperipatus broadwayi. The sequence goes on from JAQFVV010012547.1 coordinate 2,053,549, forward strand.
CTGGTAGTGAATTACAATTGGTGCCCAAGTGGGGCTTGATTAGAGGCTAAAGTGATTGAGATTATAAGTCATATATATACATATTCATGATTTCAAGATAATATAGAGTTATATTTATATGGTAGTGAGTGATATTTTGTAAAATTGATTTAATCAATTTTTTAGTTTGATTCAAATAAGAAATAGCAAAAGAATGTTTTGAGGGTTGTAGAATAAATGACATCATTGTTGCTTTCTTGTGAAGATCAGTGGCTTGAAAGTTAATGGATAAATATATTAGTATTCAAAAAAAATCTGATATACTTTATTAAAAGTTTTTTAATAATGGATTTTTGGGTTAGGATATTTCATTAATATTTATTGAAGAATAATTGAGATAATTTCTATTAAATGAAGATTTTGGAGATAATTGGAAATATATTTGTAAAAATTTAAAATTTTCATCAAATAATATATATATAAACAATGCAAGCTAAAAATTATGAAATATTAAGATGTAAAGTTATAACAATTTTGCTAGAAAAAAACTATAAAAATTATCATCAAACCAAAAAAATTAAAAAATTAAATATAAAAAGCATTACAGAACTTTAAACATTTTTATTATAGAAATGAAAAGAAATAAAAATAAACCACAAACAAAAACATACATATATAATGTAACTATATATTTGGCTATGTGGCCTATATATTCTGTAATGTGCTAAAAAAATTATTAGATTATATTAAATAAGTTTTCTTCTTGATGTTCAATTATAAAATCTTAACTAAATGTTTTATATTATTTATTAATGCAATTCACTCAACATATTAGTTATTTTAAAAAATACTAATTGGATAGGATCTTTGTTTGTCTGCTTTTAAAATCAATGAATTTAAAGTAATAATTTATAAAATGTTAGTTTATATAATAGTATTTAAGGTCAGAATTTAAAGATATTAAATTTAACTAAGTGGGATAAGTTTCAATTTAAATCAGTTTTAAATGTTAGTCATTAATTTAACTTCATTGTTTTATAATCTTGGTTATATTTAGTGTACATGTATGTGTATGAATATTTGGGCATGCATGTAAAAAATTGGGAAATTTAAAATATATTATTAAAAGTTGTATTTTAATTTTAAAAAGGGTACATTAAATAATTGCTATATTAAAAGCTTTTATAGAGAATGTATTTTAAATACAGATGTAATTTAAAAAAATATAAGTAAATAAATTTAAATTGATTAAATAAATAATTTATTTATTTGCATTTTAATTATCTGTATATACATCACATGACTAAATAATTTTAATTAAGAAAAAGTTGAAGAAAGATCAATTATGAAAGATAAAAATGCGCTTATTATTTAAATATGATAGAATACTTAAATGAAGTTGGTTGAACTATATTACAATACAGAAAATGTAATATAAATTTTAATGTGTGCATAAGAGAAATACATACCTTATTATTAAAGACACACTTCATTTTATTTTAATTAAATTGATTGGTTTTGTTCAACTATTATTTTTTAATTTTATTTTGAATCAGCTTAAAAGTTTTAATTTTTTTATCATTTCAAATCTCTAATAAAAAGTTTAAAAAGTTATCCATTATAATACTACCTATAAAGCATATGCTCAGCTGACTTATCAGACAATAAGTCCTGGAAAATGCTAAAAATCCTAGTAATTTTTAAAGGAAGTCAATGGAAAACTGAATGCACATTAGGAAACATATTATTTTATTATTATATTAAACCACTAGTTAAATTCAAACTTTGCTGCAATAATTATCTTTGACCATTTAAACAATCTTTTAATTAGTTATTAACACTAATTTTAATTACTAATGAAGTAATTATTACATGTTTAATAGAACTCTAACTTAAAGATGAATAATTAATAAATTATTTATGAAGACAATCATATTTATAAAAAATTATTATATTTATGTCAAACTAAAAGTATGATAATGATAAACTATTATAAAGTATTGAATATATTAAAAATAAAAAATTACAATTATTTTGACTTGTATTGTAACATTTTAAAGAAAGAAAAAGTCACAAAAGTCAATCTTTTAAATATTTTGCAGAAAAGACTTTATTAAGCTATTTTCATGTTAAGACAGATAAGCTAACATTGGATTAATGTAATTATTCATTCCAATTTTATCTGCCTATTCATTTACAATATATTTTTAAATTGCTTTGTTGTTTTTCTGAAATATATTAGTCTACATTTAAAAAAAGAAATTAAATTTAGATAGACATATATCTAATATTATAAAATATAAAAACTTATAATATAAAACTTTATAAAGAACTGTTATTAATTAATATCCTCTTACTGCTAATTTCTCCTCCAACTTATATTACAATTAGGAATGCAGTTATAAATCAACTGTATATTATTTAAAGTATTTACTATCAGTTTCATGTCATCTTTAAATTTGTTAAATTTTATATTGCAAACATTTTTCTTAAAGAATTTCTGCCATAAATCTTCATATATGTATTCTCTATCTGCCTAGCTAAAAGGCTATGTTGCTATATTTTTAAAAGAAAAAAGGACTTGAATAAAATAGATAATATTCATTATATGATGAACAAAAACTTTAATTTCTAATCTAAAAAATGGTAAAACAAATAGTGTATATGTTTTTATGTATATTTTAAATTATTATTAATATTATGTAGTTATAATTTATGTACTGTATAATTATGATTAATATTGTTTATGGTATTAGAAATATGTTTATGATGGTATGTATCTAAGAAACGAAGTTGGGTAAGAAAAATACAGAATAAGGTTTATTTTATAAGGTTTTTTTGTTATTATTTAGAGTTCTCATATTTGTTGTTTTAAACTTAATTGGTGTAGCAGCCTTTTTTATATGTCTGATATAAAAGTTAATAAATGAAAGAGGTATGCAGCAGTGTGTGCGAGAATTTAGATAGTTTATAAAATTGAATGTTATTATTGTTATACAATGATGATTTATTGGTATACACATAGTGTTAGACCAAATGGATGTGTTGCATGCCTTTGTATGTGTATGTGAGATTACATAATTATTATTATTATCAAATTTATGCCGTGTGTCATTAATAATTTGTATGTGAAATAGAAATATATATCAGTTTAGAAAATTTTATGTGGATATTATATTCTTTCTTATACACATTTAGCACCTCCATTAATGAGAACATGTCTTACTTATTTGTCTGCACTTCAGGTATCTATTTGTATTTTTGCTTATTCATATTTCTTATTATTCACATTGCTTGAAATTTAATGTAATGTATATTTTGGTAGGTTATAATATCTGAAGGCATATTAATTTCTATAATATATTATTTGCTCTACTACAATTTAAACTTAAAACATATTGTGTTGTGTGTATTTATTTCCTTGCCCAATCATAGGTATTATTATTGTTATATCAGTGTAATTATCTGGCATGGTATATTTTTTGCTATTTTTCTAAAATTTGTAAAAGTGTCTCCACATTGATTCCAACCTGTTTTAGTTATATAAAGAATATAATATCTTACTGTGACCTGAATATAGGTATACTGATGCATTGTTTTACACTGTGTATATAATATTTTAAAGAATGATCATATTAGGTAAAAGAGAGAACTTTTGGGTGACAATAATTCCTTGTATTGTAATTTTTTTAGGGATGATTTATGGAAAGGAACATGTATGTGTAAAATGTAATAATATTTTATTATTTTAATATATCAAATTTGCTAAAAAAAATAATGCTTATTGTAAATAAATATTCTATTGTATAGCCTTTGTTATATGCTGTAAATAAATATTTTTTGCTATTAAATAAATACATGCTATTATAACATTATTGCATTATCATATTTGTTATTCAGAAAATCTACTTTAATAAAGTTTTCATTATTAATTATTTTATAGGAGTATATTTTAATGGTCACATAGAGTTTATTCATTCATTTTGCTTATTATTTATTATATCTGAATTATCAGAAGATAAATATTGTTATTTGTTTTATTTCAAATGCACTTATAATGTAGTTGGTAGCATAAAATATACCCTTACTACCTGCTGCATTATTCCATGTTATTGCTTATTAAAAGTTTCATCAGAAGATATGAAATTTATGTATTTTATAGTTGGTAGATAAGAAATCCTTATATTTGAAGAACTTTAAAATATTTAGAAATGTTTCAATTTGTTATCTATGTATTGTTTAAGTATTTGCTCTATTATTGTATAGTTTTATTTCTACTTCCTTAAAATACTAATGTTACGGATAAAATTAAGAGAGGAATATAAAATGTTTAATCTATAGCTTGAATAACAGTTATCACATGATAAGAGAAGAATATTACCATTAGCATTTTTATTGTTCCAAGTGCATTTTGAATTTGAACCCTGAGATAAAGACATTTTAGAACCTAATATGAGATTTTAAAATTGTAAAAGAATCTATATTTTAAGTAAAGTAAAAATAAAATGTGAGATAAGATTTAATTTAATATAAGAATCTTGTATTTTAGTAATTATAATTATTTATTACATTGTCTATAAGAGAACTCCTACTCTGTGAAAAATTCATAGGTATTATGGTGCCTGCTTGTGTAACCTTTGATTCCAGCACTTGTTACAGTGCAGCATCCTCATTTGCCATGTTGCAATATATATATATATATAATTGAAATAATAAATTTAACGGTTTACAAACTATTATAAACAATCCTTGAATTTAATGGCAGTTAAGGCAGGTTTAAAAAATTAACTGAAAGTACTTCTGTGGATTTAAGGATTGTTTATAATAGTTTGTAAATCGTTAAATTTATTATTTCAATTATAATTACAATTTCATTTTAATTAATGGACATTTTATTTATTTTACATATATATATTCATTAAAAAACAGTCAACACTTAGACAATCCTAATATCAATAACAATCAACAATTTCAAACTGTTGTCAAGGCAACCTCCTTTTAATAATAAAAGTTTGATCCCACTTTTATTAATGGTCTAATACACTTATATGGATACTAAAGATTGCAACTTGACCACAGAGACTAAAATTATTGATACAAAGAAGTTTAAATAATTTTTTTTTAAATAGGTAAATGTAACATATTATGAGTGCACAATAATAAATAGTCAATTATCACATTACAAACTGCAATTGTAAATTTCAAATTGCACCCAATATATTACTTAAATAATAAGTGTAATAATACTCAAGGCTAAATGGATTTGTAAGTAATCATTAAAAACCAGTCAACACTTAGATAATCCCAATATCAACAATTTCAAATTGTTGTCAAGGCAACCTCCTTTTAACAATAAAGATGGAATCTCATCTTTATTAATGGTCTAATACACTTATTATATATATATATATATATATATATATATATATATATATATATATATATATATAATCAATGAAAGAATTAAGAGACTAAAGTGGTGTTGGTGGGCTGGACATATTGTTAGAAGAGATGATAATAGATGGACAGTTGAAATACTAAACTAGATTTCAAGAGATTGTAAAAGACCTAGAAAGAGATCACATGTGAAATGAATGAAATAAAGAAGTGTGTTTTGTTGATGTGGAACAGAGAGACTAGATATTGGAAAAGGTGGATAAGACTTGAAGAGACCATTCTGCAGTTAATTGGTAATGATTGAAATGAAGATGATATATATATATTGTAACGGTATATGCTGTTACATTAATTTAAAATTAGAATAAAAACTTTTTTTTAAGTTCATAAATAAAAAACTAAAAGCTAAAATTAAAGAGTTGTTCAATCTATGTATATATACACTCGCACAGATCGAATGAAAACTTTAAAAGTATTATTTTCTTTTTTAAAAAAAAAAATATTTGAACATACTTTTTTATAAAAAAAAGTACAAGATCTAATGATAAAATATGTTTGTAAATGGAAATGATTGTTTTATAAATTAAACAAAAAGCAAACTAGCCCTTGGGGCTCTTATATAAAAAAGTCAGATGAAAGATATAGATAAGAGAACAAAAAAATTAGATGTCCAATAGAAGCAGCAATGAAGACTTGGACCATAACAAAAATTTGGAACAGGAAACTATTGTTCAGTGAATTCGGACGATCGGTATAAAAGAAAATAATATTCAAATTAAAACAGTTCCAGCTTGATTTTGTGAGAAGGGCAATAAGACACACTTGTCACTCTCTCTCAGTTATTTCAAATGAAATGACTGTAATACCAGGATTGAACCAGCTAAGGCCACCTTCAGATAGACCAGTCTTCAAATACTTTGTGGGAATTGACATCAGAAACTGGGAGCTATTCTATTGTAAGATATAAATGGAAAAATTCTACAAAAAGTAATTAAGAACTTTAAAGATTTGACAAGCTAAACCTAAATTTTAAAATGAACTTTTATCTGACTTTTAAGTTTTCAAATTAATTATAAATGTTTAATTTTTATACATTTTAAAAATCATTTCCATTATTTTTTTTAATTTTTATTAATATTTATTGTATAAATTATTTAAATGCATTAAATTTAAGTTGGGTATAGATGCTTGCATAGATTCGTTAACGTTTAATTATGTTTTTATTTTCATATTTGATTAAAATATATAGACATTCGGTAAATAATGATACCTTACATTGAGTATCTAAAATGTATTTATTCAGATGTCTTAAGTTATTGGTGTCAATGTGGCATCTTATGATGAATGCCATTGGGTTTCTTGTAAATTTTCCTCTGCAATTCCATCAATGACTTTATATTTTGATCATTTATGCTTATTTTGAAATGTTTTTAACCATGTAATCTATGTAGCTGATCTATACTCAACATTAAAAAACAAACTTTTATAAAATTCATCTGTGCGAACTTATATAAATGTTAAATTTAAGTCTGGCATGAATGGCTATATAGATTTGTAAAGTTATATTAATTAATTAAGGAGGGTTAATCTTAGGTTATTTGTTTTGTAGTTAAATTGGGTCAATGGATTGGATATATTGGTGTAATTAGTAGATGTAGTATGATATTCGCTACGTGCAGGATTGCATTATACACCGTACACCTCCTTTTTGCCTATGGAAGGGGATAGTAAGATGGAAAACACAGTCCCTTCCTATGGAGTTTTTTTTATTGTTTTTCTTGCCAGACAGATGTAGCATTCCTGTACTGGACAAGAGTCAATGTCTTCTTTAACCATGCTGTTCAGATGTACATTCCTGACAGTATGGTATTTGTGCTGTCATATTTCATGCTGCATTGAATACATCGATGTATCAGATGGATTGACGTCAGTTTGACTGCGAACTTTTGGCCTAAGGATAGAATATTTTCTTTTCAAATGCAATCTATATAGTTGATTCATACTTGATACTCTTAAAAATATTATTAAACAAATCTGTGCGGATTGTTCAAACTAAAAAGCTAAATTTAAAAATTAAATTAATAACCAACCTAAAATAATAAATTTATTCCTCAATTTTATGTATATGTGTGTTAATAAATGTTTGTGAGTTAATTACTGGCAGTGGCTTCTTTTATTTTTTATTTTAATATTGAAAATATTTTTAAATAGGAATTTATATTTTATAAATCTCTGCATCTCACTGAGCTAGTGGCATGGGCTGATGGTCTGAATAAAACATGTAAAATGTGAATCTTAACTTACGTATCTGCCTACTATATAAATTTTCTAGGTTCAAATAACCTAGTGGTGCCCTGTAGTGCAGATACGGTAAGACTCATTTCTTTTCGGACCATTATAATATATATTGTCAGCAGATGATTATAAAAAGATAATTAACATTCTATAATAATTACTTAGAAGTATTTTCAGAAGAACTAAAATAATTTAATAATATAAATATAATATTTTCTAGAATTTGGGTATATTTAATAAAATTGTATATAATCAGTTATAAGATTTTTGTTTTTATAAAGATAACAATTTTAAAAAGCAAATTTTATATAAAAAATCCAAAGAGAAATTAAATTTTATACTTCATTTTTTGTCTTCCTATTTTAATTAATTATAAACGTCCCTAAAATTTTCATGGAGAAAAATTACATTATGTTACAAAAAATAAATGTTTCATTTACTGAACATTCTTAATAAATAAGTATTCAAATAGCTTCAATACTCAGGAGTTCATAATAAATTAAATACTGGAAATGCCAGAACTGGAATCAATTTTAGGACTGATGTTGTTGAAATTGATTATCATTGCATTAAACCAGGCAGGATGACATTTTTATTAAAACTATTAATAGAATAGACACAAATGCAATTGCACAAACCTTATAATAGCATAAACATTTTCAGTGATATACCTAGAGTACAAGAATAAAAATTATAAATCAAAGCCTACCATGAATCCAAAACATTTCACTTAATAAACTATCCTTTTAATAAACATAATCATCTGTCTATTCCATTCTTTTTAATTTTTTTTGTAAATAATTACCAACAACAGCTATATCAAATTTACATCTTCACAACTCATTAGTTATAAGCTCTGCTATACATTCCAATCTTCAAAAATCCACATCAAACATAAAACATATGCTTCTTTATATCTTTATTATCATTATCACCTACATTGTCACCATTGACAAAATGGAGACTATAAACATTTTTATCTTTTAAAAAGAATGTCTTCTAGACATAACAATCTAGCAAATTTTTAGAAAAGACTTATTAACTCATTACTGTCAAGATCTTTAAAATTTATGAAAATGAGGTGAAAGGGATTTTTAAATAGAACTGTCCAAACATATAATCATTCTTCAAACAAATTTTTGATTCATATTGAATTTCAAATAATTTATTATTGATGATATTGCCTCAGGTTACCATAATTAATGTCACTCTGCTTAACTTATTTCACATAATACTGAACATTTATTTTATGTACTAAGCACACTCATACACATAAAAAATGAGAGATATGTCAGAATTACTGTGTGTGTAATCAGTAGATGAAAATATATTTACAGCATGCTACATTTCCAATTATTGCAGAAACACTGATGATGCTATATAAACTTATAATAATTGAATTCTATAGCAACCTAAATAGCTATAGAAAAAAAAAGACAGAATGATGAAAGAACTTAGACAGGAAACAGAAAAGATCTTGTATTAGAACAGGATCTATTATAAACTGACATCATAGTTTACAAAAACAGCAGGAGCTTATTTATGCACTGTTTATTGTTTATTTACAGATAACTCTCATATTTGTTGGACAATGTTCTTTTTTCCAGTTGTGTATCCTCAATACAATAACTATCAAGTCAACAATGAATATATAAATGATATTTTTTACAAAGTGATCAATCATCTGCATATTTATATTTTCAATGCACATTTAGTATCATGATGATGACATACATTTAATATTAGTTGTTTTCTTTTTTTTTCTTACTAATCAACTTTTAAAGCATGTACACTTTTCATTTATAAAGAGTTAAATCATGTTGCAATATGACCAAAATAAGAATTTTAATATAGTCATAAATTAAATTTCAGATACATTGTGCTGACAGTAATTTGTTGTCGTCCCCTTTGCCTCCCAATGGACTGCCTATTTATAGCCAGATCCCCTTTTATAATGAGAACAAATAGATTCACTGAGCATCATTACTTATTGGCCTGTTTCTGTCATTGAATATATTTTATCTATTTATATATCCATTGGTCAACAGTGATGAATGCCCAATCTGATCAAGGTAAGTTGGAATCTAAACAAGTGCATTAGTTAAAAATGTGAGTTTACCATAACAGTTATTAAAATAAATTAGTTATTATTGTTAAAAAAAAGCCTTGCTTCCATCAAACAAATATTTGTTGTGTGTTTGCTCTGATAGGGCTAATTAAAACACATTATTAGATTTATATGATGATAAGGATATATAATGATGATTTGCCTTGAGACTAGTGTATGACATGAGCTTCAGTCTATACATCATCAGTAAATATAAGTGAATAGAGTTACATTTTAAATTTAGTCACATCAAAACTTTATATGGTTACCCACTGGACATTGAATAAATAAATAATCCCATTTTCTGGAATAATCTGACATAATATAATCACTGGCAGGCATAATTCTATTACGATATATATATTTGGGTTTTTTTCTTTTGCTTTTTATAATGCATTTTAAATCCTATTTAATCATATAATTAATTCTTTTACTGGTTAATAAAATTAATTGCAAAACTATTACTTACAATAATAATAATATTTGATTGAATACAAGCATAATTTATATACTTGGAGTTTAGATGTAACTATAAGGGGTTTAAACACTGACTACTAAGTACCTTTCAGCTATTCGCTCTATCCCATAATAATAATAATAATAATAATAATAATAATAATAATAATAATAATAATAATAATAATAATAATAATAATAATATTACTGTAATATATAATAGTATTAGAAATAGCACTACATAACAGCAAATATAAAGTCTCAGCATTTTCACAAAATTAAACACTTTAAACAATTATTTAAATAAGTTTCTAATGTATATGTTTAAAATTTTATAAATCTTCTTATCAACTGCTTCTATTTATTTCTTTGTTTAACAAGAAATATTATTATTAATTTTGTGTCAGAATATTAAACGCTTTTAAAATTCTTGTCATTTATTTGCTTTTCAAATTAATATAAAAGAAATGTATTGTTAGTAATAGTTAAAGATTTCTATTGTAGAGAAATATAGGTTTAAGTTAGGTAAGGTGAATATTATTATTATAGGACGTTTAAAAATTAACATTATTTTTTATTATTAATTTAATTTTATCACTTAATTTCTTATTCAACTTATTATAAAACACATGTCATTTTTAAAGTTTTGAAGTATTCTAAATACATGGATACATAATATTCTTATTGTTAGGGGCCACTATCATATGGATGTCTGGCAATCATGTGAATAGCATTTCTTCAAAATTTTCTATCACCTTTTTGGTTTTTCACGCTGCTCAAAGGCATATCCATTATTTCGATGATATAATTTATCTTCTCAATGCCAGACAGATTTAAATGAGATACAAAAAATAAGAATAAATTTCAACTAAGATAAGCCAAAACAAGCAAAGAAAAAAAAAAAGGTGAAAAGATAATATAAAAATAATTTTAAATGTCTCATTTCGTAAAATCTGAAATTCTGCAAAATAGTAATACTGTATAGTAAAGAAAGCAGTAGAAACAATATCTTGATTTAGGAAAAAAATGTTTCAGCACTAAGAAGAAGAAATTGCATTATTAATAAAAAGAGGAAATAGAACAATTTGATGAAGTGTTTACAGGAATTATATATGTATTACATTTAAAAAAGGAAAACAAAGTATCCCTATTATTACAATGATTTTTGAATACACTTTAAATGAAGAGATATGTAATTACATCTAGATAAATATAAAAGCTCCATCAAAATCATTATAGATATTTTATAATAAGTAGATGAAGTAGAGAAGTTGCTGCCAAAACTAAATACAAATACCTAAATGATGATGAAATAACAAACGATAGAAGAAAACAATAAAAATATTATTTTAAAAAGTTTTAAAAATATTAGAAATTACTATCTATCATCACCTTATTTTTACTGAAATTACTGAAAATTGACAACATATAACACTGAATTCAAGCTAATCAAAAAAACAAGCTATATTTGAAAGTGGTTTTAGCACAATAGATGGTATCCAGATATTAAGAGATTTTAGAAATGACTACAAAAAAAGAGTTGTCATTTTGTATTGAATTTGTAGATAGAAAAGGTATTTGCTATGGTTAAAACCTTGAACATATTAACATAAATTCATAATATTGTCAAATTTTGAAAAATATTTATTACAATATAATAACAGTGGGTGCATTTAACAGTGATTAAACTTTATAACAATTCTACAAAAAAAATTAATTAATTAAAATGTGAAGTCATGGAAATAAATGTTATTCTAATTTGGTTCTTTGTAGTTCATTAGTTTAGAAGCAAATTTGAGATGGAGGTTAAATCACTAACATAAAACCAAAAACACAATATTGGAATAACATAAAAATGTAACATATATATTGTCTGGGCAACTATTTATGGTTTTCTATTGAATTAGGTAAATGGCACTAAAGGAGTGAAGATCTCCTTTAAAGTCCACATTCTTTATTCACACTTTATTCATGTACTTGTTTTATGAAGATGATTTGTTTTTAGGTTATTATACTTGTTGACTGTTACAATTACATATATATGATGAAGGAAAAATATTTTTTAGGCTTTCCAATTATCAAATGGTGGGGATTTGAGATGTTTTCCATCCTTGTTTAATCTTCTACTAAAAATGGTTAGATACTCATTAAATGGTCAGTATCAGCTCATGTGACTATGGAATACATACCTGAGTACAATGTTACTCATTATTCCTTTAAAAGAATTGATTATTTAATTTTTTTCTTTTACTTTTATATTTATATATCAAATATATGCTAATTTAAAAGTAAAATGCTTTTAATAGCTTTAATTTTTGTATTACACTAATTTTGGGGAGGCATTTCCTACACTAATATTTTTGATATTTGATTTTGAGAATTATTTGGGGGGTTTGAGTCACATTCTATAATAGCTGTGTGTTTTTTCTGATGAAAATTGCAATTTTTAAACTGTGTTGGACAAACTAACTGGAATATTTGATGTCATTGACTTGGAGTGTTATCTGACATCCATTGTTGTGTCAGCAGTGGTTTTGGAACTCCCCTTAGAAATCAAAATGACAGAAACCATCTTCTAAACTAATACTGAAAATTTTTTGCCAAGTTTTATTTGCATTTTTTTGCATATTTTATATATGCATATTTCATTTTTACTCCTATCTGTACCTTCCTTTACTTCTATTTTATTTATTTTTTAAAATCTATTTTAATCCTGAAATTTTTTAAATATTATTTATTGTTTACAACAAAAAATGAAGTCCAACTTATTATTTATTTTAATTTATTTATTTATTTGTTTTTAATAAACTGCAAGGTTTTTTTTTTTGAAAATAAATTTAATTCTAAAGATAGTTAGTAATTTTAAAATTCTAAATCTTAGATCTACTTATTGGGCTAAATGATAAATATAAATTAAATTTTCTCCTGAAAAAAAAAGTATAGAATTAGTAAGAATCACTAAATAATCTCTAACATAAAAAATTAAATTTTGATGTTTTAGTGACATGACACAATCAAAAAATCATTGTCCTGTTTTATTTAAATTTGATCTAGACTAATTTCTTAACTAAAGCTAAACACACAAAAATCTCCTACCATATTTAATATCTCAAATAGTAACAATAATTTTCTTAGTAAACCACAAGTAATTAATGGGCATGAAATAATAAAACTAACCAGATCCCAGACTAGCTCCATTAGTAAAAATTACTATCCAAAATGCGTTTGTAGTCTGGTTTGCAGTATTATATGGAGTCAATTAGTCAGGTTTAGTATGTGAATCTAAAGTAAAATAAGGTACAATAAATTACTGCCAATAATGTTAGAGAACTAAGTAGTACTCAATTCTATATTATCAACATCTCTTTTAGTATAGCTTAACAATAAATAAATGTTACACAAATTAGGTTAAAACAATCTATTTGTACTAGTATGTCATAAAAATAAAAGTGAAATATGATGAGAATGATTTAAGAGTTTTTCATATTCACATAATCATTCTACTTGCCTAAACTGTATGTGACAATCTGGAACTCATAAGATACATGCAGCTTTTATGATTTTCTGTATAATACCCTTTAATGTTAAGCATAATTTAAAGTTTTATCTATAAGCTAGCAAATCTGCTAAGAAGATAACAAATCTAATAATTAATTAAGTCATGGCTTGGACATAATAGATTTAAGCCACAGCCCATGGATACTGAATTTTAGAATCTTCCACTCAACTTCTATATTCAACTGCCCTACTAAAGGAATGCCAGAATCAAAGATAATGCCTAGCCGTATTATAATTTATTTTTAACACATATATATTATAATGGTCAGGATGAGCCGATCAGGGTGTCTTAAACCACCACAACTTATTCCAACCTACATACTACTTCATTTTTTTTAGGCTCTGGCATCAGGGAGAGGTAGAGAGTCTTAAAATTAGATTACAAGTATATGACTTCCTTGTGGCAAAACAAGACACCCAATGCAATATATATACAATACTCTTTATTAGTCTTAAAAATTACAAACAAATAAACAAAAGAAATAACCACTGCTTAATTAGGTTGCTAGACTTATAAGATAGTGGAAATTACATGAATTAATGATTACATATGTAAAAGTTTCAAAGTATAACGGATATCTAAATAAGGGACCTCAGATGATGAACACATTTGATCTTTGGGGCAGAAAAATTAGGTAAGTTTACTTTAACTCTAGGAAATATTGTTAAATAGATAAATGCATAACTCTCATGATCATGACTAATAAAAGCTGAAATATCAAGCTTTAATATACACAAGAAATAAGGAAGGCACTACTGAGTTGCTAAAGTAATAAATAAATCCAATGACGAGGTAGACTGGAATATTCTCGCCTCCGCAAGTTCATATCCAAGTCTGTAAAAAATAAATGGATAACTGGTAAAAAGGAATAAGCGTATTCCTATAATAATTAATAAATTTCACCAACAGGCAGGAACGATCCACTGCTCAATTGGTGATACAAAACCGAAGGTCCACTGGGTTTGAAATAGAAAGGAATATTTCCCACATTACGTGGATCATATTCAAAAAGGGGATCCAGTTATTCTATATTCCGAAGCAGGGATATACGCTTGCTGAAGAAACGCAATAAAAATAATCATGAAATTAGTCAACCCAGTAATGTTAAATATATATAAAATAACAAATATTTGGACTTAAATTTAATCTATAAAACGTAAATGGTCATGTCATAAGTTTATCATATGCCGATATCTATTTTATAGGCTAGATCAAGGCCTACGCAGTTATGATATATAATAAATTTTATAAAGAAATTAATCCCTGCTTAATTAGAAATCTCCCTTTAGGTCTTACAGATATACAGAATTGTTGGTACGATAGCCTACGATAATATATTACATTGTGATAAAAGTGTTAAAGAATTTAACTATTGTATCATATATAGTATACATATCTATTTGTTAAAATAAAACGAAGTTTTAACTTTTAACTTCGAACATTAGTTAAATTTATTTTTAAAACTGAAATATTTTTTTTTCTACAATAAACTGAAAGTTGTTTATAAATTCAAGGTTAGCAGTATACATATATACTTTCTTATAAAAGAGAATAAAGTTTGCTTTTAACAAATTTAATACTCGATCTTACTTTTAAATTTTAAATGTGTTTTTTTTTTTTTTAATTTTAAAATTAGATATGAGATAATGGATAAATGTCATTTTGAAAGAACCGATTTTAAATAGATTTTAACTAGCAACTTTCAAATACTAATGTAAAAAAAATTAGAATCAGAGAGAGAGGGGGGATTTAAATATCTTGCTTTTATCCAATAACTGGACTTTTCTTTAGATAATGGCAATTATTTCAATGACTGAAATATTTTACTAAATTTACCTCCGTCTGATTCTTAAACAATAAGTCTAGCAAATGTAAGAAAGATTGAGTATTACAAAAGTCGATCTTCCTTAATATACAATTAATTAAGCGTGCGTTACAACACTATAAGAAAATATTTAAATAAGGCAATATAATATCTAAATAATACGATAATATCCTTTCTAATCAAAGTAAAATAAACAACAATAAAAATACTAGCACCTATTAAACAAATAGATTTTCTCAAATGCAAACTACAAACAATATACTGAGAAGGAAATTGAAGAGAAGAAAGGGGCCTATATATATATTGCATATATAAAAAAATTGGTTTAAAGAAATTATAATGCTATAATTAAAAACACTATGATAGATAAATGAAGGACAAAAGTGTTCATAAAGAATTTATAATTTTAAATATTTGAAGATAACTAGAAAATGCCAAGCAAACAAGATTTTTACTGGTAGTTGAACCAGAGAGATGGTGATCATGAGATGTTTAGTTGAACCAGAGCTATACCACCTAGATATCTAATCTTTTATTGAAAAATAGCTATTTAGCTATTCCTAATTGAAGTTTATAACAACAACAAAAAATCAGGAAAACTTTAACAATTGATTGCCTTAACTGCTTAACACATAATATTTTTATCGATGTTCCTCTGTGGATCATGTATGTTGGTGTCATTGTTAAAATTAAAGTTTTCATAAGTAAAAAAAATGTAAATAGAGTTTTTTGCATGTGATGAAATGAAAGTTTAAAGCATATTTAAAAAAAGATCACGTACAGAAAAAAAAGAGATAAAGTGAATTAATAATGCATATTAAGCTTTAATTAAAAATTAATATATTTATTATTATTAAACACAATCACATGGAATAATTAATTTCAACTCCATTTCACTTTTTTCTTTGTGCAATATCTTAAATAAATGAATGACTTTTCATTTCCTTACATATACTTTAATTATATGAATAAAGGTATCTGAAAATGATCATCAAAATGAATTTTTTATGAAATCAATTTTTTTTAGTTAACTCAGGTCACAACTTTTCAGACATCTTCATTATACTTACTCTATATTTATCAATATTATTGTAATTTATTATAAATGTGCCAAATACTTACTGAACATATAATTATGACATCATCCTCCTCAGATAAATCCCTTAATGATTATTAATAGATGTTAATCTTTAATATTTGAAGTGCATATCTGAACTTAAATAAATGATATGATAATTTCTATCCTAATTAATAATTAGTAATAACCATTGAGCCATTTATCTGGAGGAGATAAAGTCATAGTTATGAGTGTGGGAAGTTTGACAGCAGATTACAATTTATAAATACTGAACTAGACTAATGAAGATACATAGCAAATTACTTGGAGCAACTGAAGAGTGCTGGTTCAGCATGAAATGGATCTTTGGGGCTATTTTTTTCTGATAACTACATTTATGTGATTACAATATAAATGATAAAATAGAAAGATGTAAGTATATTTATAGCATTACACACGGAAAAATGGGTAATTGAGTTTAATTAATATTTCATTTGATTGTACTTAATAAAAATTGACATATTAATCTTTAATTAAAGTTTCTATATATCTGGATTTTAAATGGCATGATAATTTTTACCTTAATAAACAATTAGTAATAATTTATTAAGTTATTTATTTGAGAGAGGAGGTCATAGTTGTGAGTCTGCAAAGTTTGTCACTTTTAAATTAAATTATAATAATTTAATATTGCTACATGCTGAACGAAGATAATAAAACTATGTGAGAGAGAGATTGTGATCTGAGTCAACTACAGAGTGCTGATCTAGCATTAATTTGAGAAATCTTTTTTTTCCAGGTGTCTTTATTATATTATTAAAATATCTATGGTGAAATGAAAAAATATTAGTAAGAAAGTCCTAAATAAATATACAATTTTTAAATAAATCGTATTAAATAAATGTATTAATAATTATTCTTTTTATTTCAATTGTATCATTTTTATATAATATTGTTTATATATGTATTTATTTCTATACTCTATTATATTTTTAGGCCATGTTTGGATAAATTAAATTATTTTACAATAATTTACGTTTGATGTGAATTATTAATAAGAATAATATAAAAAGAGTAGAGAAACTATATTTTCGACTGTTTTATATTTATATAAAAACTTTTTGTCACTATGAACAATCAATCCGCCATTTTTCATAATAACAATACTATTATAATTCTTCATAAAAGTCAATTGAACAATTATTATTTCAGCTTTTTGGTCATTTTACATATAATAGGGTTATTTGGAAATATTATCAACATCCCCGTGTTATTTCATTCCACTTTGCAAGCAGTCACTTATATTTATATGCGCGGACTTGCCGTGGCGGATATAATGGTTACACTCAGCCAATTAATATTTACTATAAATAAGTATGATCCTTTCTTTTTTTATAAAACTTACTTCATTGGAATTTTTAAATCGTATATTGCAAAATATATTATAGAAGTATTTACAGGCGCAAGTAATTTTATAATGTTACTTCTAACTATTGACAGGTTAATAGCCATATGTTATCCGACCAATTACAAACTATTTCAAAATCGACAAAAGACAAAAATGATTGTAATTGTCATTTTTGTAGTTACGATGGTATTTATGATACCTATGACGTTCCAAACAGGAGTAACACAACTTATATATAAAAATCATGTCTTATACCAGTGGAAAACAAATAAAAAATATATTAATAGTGCTTATTTTAAAGTCTTTTTATGGTTAAAAGAATCTATTTACCGTTTTGGAATGGCAGTTGCTGTTACAATAATGAATATTCGAATTGCCTCCTCTTATAAACAGATTTTGCAGAATCGAAAAAATATTAAAAAATGTAAGGATAAAACGCATGAAGAAAAAAAACAATTTTTTTACGTTCTTATATGGTTAAGTCTTTTTTTTATTTTAGCATCATATATTTCTGGATTTAGTTTGATTATAGCCACATTTACTAGTAATCGCTATGGTTTTATTATTTCGCCTCCATTTGAAGCTCTCTGTTATGGATGTTCATTCTACATAAACTTTATTTGCAATAAACAGTTTAGAAGCAGATTTAAAACAATTTTTAAAACAGTTAAAATATCTTCTTCAAATATAACAAAAACAACTCAAGTTTAAAAAAAAATAGTATTTGCAAAATAAATAAAAAGATTTTATATAATATTCATCAATTTTTTAAAACAATATATATATATTGTATATTAAAAAGTAGTACCATTTATATCTTCTCCAGTTTTTAGGATTTTAACAGCATATAATCGTAGTAATGCAAAAAGTACTGTGAAAAAATTTAGCTGGCTGGCATATAGTTTTGAAATCGATTAGTAAATGAATTATGTAGTTTTCCTTCTTTAAAAAATTAGTAACACAATGATTAATTGCTTCGAGATTTGTGTAATGTTTGAGCACCAATGTGACAAGTTCTGCTTTGAACAAAGAACTTTGGCTTTCAAGTTCATTACTCTACTAATGCACTAAACAGCCAGGACATTCTTTATATAATATTAGAATTAAACAACAGTACATAATATATTTTAGATATATATTTTATAACTATTAAACAAGGCTATATTAATAACTCCATAGATGGGATGTTGACTCTCATGGCTAACATTATCTAAATCTGTTTCCGTTATAAGATCATAGACCACAATCAAAAAATAGATTTATTTTGTCTGCTCTATTTTGCAATTGAACTTCATTATTTGTTAGATGTTGAAATAACCTTAATATGGGTGATGCTTTGAGAATTTATTGCTTTGAAAATGTATACATTGTAACTATATATTTGGCCCTGTAGACTAACTATATATTCTATAATATGTTAAAAAAATTTAGATTATAATAAATAAATTTCTTTTATTATTAAACTATAAAATCTTAAACTAAATGTTTTAATATTATTTATTAAAATACTTAGATTGCTTAATAAGATACCGAAGATAACATTTTATTTTGTATAGAATATGGTTATTTAATTTGTTTAGGATCTTTTTTGTTAGTTTTTAAAATAAATGGTTCTAAAATAACAATTTATAAAATGTTAGTTTATGTAAGAGTGCTTAAAATCAGAATCTAGAGATATTAAATTTGAACCTAAGTAATTGGGAAAAATTTCACTTTAAATAAGTTTCAACTTGGATAAATGTTAACTAATTTAGCTTCATTTGTTTAAACACTTGGTTATATTTAGTGTATATGTAAATGTATGGATATGTGTGCATGCATTTGAATGCATGCAAAATTAAAAAAGAATTTATTAAAAGCTATATTTTATTAAAAGGTACATTAAATAATTACTTTAAAAAAGCTTTTATAGAGAGTGTATTTTGAGTAAAGGTGTGTACTTTAAAAATATAAGTAAATAATTTTATCAGAGTCAAATAAATAATTTATTTAATAATTAAATAGAGTTAATAAAATTAATTATGTGGTAATTTTCAGACTAGTTTGAGCAAAAAGTTCAAGGTCAGGTCAATTAAAAGGTTAAAAATTATGTTAGTAATTTGAATATCATGCCTATTTAAATGTGGTTTGTTGAACAATATCATATTATAGGAAATGCAGCAGAAATCTTAATGTGCATGTGTATAAAAAGAACACACACTATTATTATTAAGCATACTTCATTTTATTTTAAATTGATTGGTTTTGTTTAAGTATTATTTTCACTGTTTTTAATCATTTTAAAATTGTTAAATTTTATTTTATCATTTCAAATGTCTGAATAGAAATTTTTAAAGGTTATCCAGCAGTACTACTTCTAAAGCAAGCTTATCAGACAAAAATTTCTAGAAAGATGCTAAAAAAATACTAATGTTCAGGATAAAACTAAGAGAAGAATATAAAATATTTGATGTATATCTTGAATAACAATTATCGCATGTTAATAGTTTGGAACATATTATTTTTAGCATTTTTCTTTTTTCAAGTAGGTTTTTGAATTTGAATCCTGAGAGAAAGACATTTTAAAACCTATGATGAGATTTTAAAACTGTAAAAGAACCTATATTTTAAATAAAGTAAAAATAAAACCCGAGATATAAGAACTTTGTATATTAATAAATATAATTAGTTATTATGCTATCTATAAGAGAACTCATATTCTGTGGAAAAGTTCATAGGTATTATGGCACCAATGCAACCTAGCTTTTTGCCCTGTAGTCCAGTGCTTTTGGGTGTCTATATTCTGTGAATGTTTAGTGGGTTACAATATATATATATGCTGCAAATTTTTTTTAATAAAGAGCAAAAAAATAATGATGTCTAATATAAATTTCAACTTTAAAGCTGCTAACCTTATTTAATTAACATTAAAAAAACTTAATGATTTCTCATATTCCATATGTCTTAGTTACAATCTAACTTCATAAGATATTCTAGTGATTCAAACCTTTGTCAATCATTAGAATAGCAGTCAGAGCTTCTTATTTAAATAGATTTATGTGATATATCTTTAAACTGAATCAAAATGCAATTAATCCTACATGTTTTAGAGAAGAGGGTGGGTTGCAGACTTAGAAGTTAAAGCCTCCTGAATTCAATTCTTTTCAAAGAAAAATAGAAGGTCAGTTCAATGAACTGATAGTGCTTATTTTGCCTTTTTTAGTGTTTAAACAAAGCTGTTTATTCATCACCTTTGGTTTTATAATCTTTCTGAGTTGACGTTTAAATTAGATAAACACAATTTCACAATAAATCATTTGCTCTCTTATTACAATAAATCTTCCACGGTTTTTGGAAATGTAAATAAATTTTAATTCAAATATTCATTATTATTTTTTATTATTATTATAAAAAATATATATATATCCATTATTTTGAATGTATATTTACAAATGCATTTTAGATTTTAATAACATTATAAAATCAATTCAAATAGACACTTAATTTTACATCAGTAAACATTGATTATACTGAAATAATAAAATAATAAACATTTATTGATTAATCCTTCCACCTCCTCCAACTTTATTCAGTAACACTTTCAGAAGTGGTGTGATGCAATGCACTTTGGTTTCTTCTTTCTCAGAGTTAGGAATATCTCAGCCACTATGCCCAGAGACCTGTTAGTCCACTGTACATTTTCCCCATATTCTTCTCTATCTTTCTCCATCCCATTTCCAAAACATTATCTTTGTCCACTCTATGGCCTTTATATGTGCATCCCCATCTTTTTTTCAAACCCAGCATAAAAACCAAGAACTTCTTTCTGTATAATCACTTTGTTTATAATTATTCTCCAACAACTTTATTATTTGCACCTTTCTGCTTGTAAGTATTTACATTCAATTAATAGATGCCTAATAGTTTCTATGCCCTCCTTACATAACTTGCAGACTAAATCACTAAATTTCTTCATGTATGTGTATATTCCCTTGTTGCTAATAACCCTGTTTGAGCCTTCAACATTAAACTACTTTCCTTGCTATTATCATAACTTAATTTGCACCCAATATTCTGTTTACTTCTATATATATTTAAACTCTTTTTGCTCTCAATACTAATTCTTCATCTCTCCAACTCCCTATTTTTTATTAATGCATCAATTCTTCTATCCCATTCATTGCCACTATAACTCTCAACAATTCTCCTAACACAATTATTCTACTGGAGATGGGAAGGTTCTGGATAGAGATTTTAAATATTTTCTCATACTGCACTTATCAATTAACAGCTTGTTTGAGCTATTGGTATGCTCTCTGTATTATATTATATTTATATAAGTATACTGACATAAAGTCTTTATCCAAATTTTCTGCATACTTTACTACCTTTCTCACTCATCTTGTTGCCTGTGTTTTACTCATAATCCAGTTAAATACTATTTTGGTTATTCTCTTATTATCCATAAATTGCAATCTACTGAACATTTTTCATTTTACTTTTTGCATCTCTCATATAAAAATGTGACCATTTAACTTCTTCTTGAATTGCCTCCTTTGGTGACCACACATCTGCATCTAATGCATATTGTTCTACTTCTCTTTGTACTTTTCCTAAGTAATCAAACACCCCTTTACTAACATATAATGAATCATTATCATAAGTTAACCCTGCTAGTGCCACTTCCTTCCATACAATTCTAGCTACATCATATTTATTTTATAAAAGGACTGTTAATTTCTTTATCAGTCTCTTTTCTTTGCTTTATTTATCAATTTTTTCTCCCATTCATCCAAGCAATTATTCTGATTACTTAAGATGATTCCCAATTAGTTATACCTATTCATCACCTTTAACTTAATATTCTTCAATAAAAATTCTTTCTCTTTCCCTAGTATTTATCATCATTACTCTTGATTTTTTTCCACTAAATTTAATCCCTATCTCTTTACCTATCCTTGTACATGTCTTCAGTATAATTCCATATCTTCTCTACTTTCTGTGCACAAGAAAACATCATGTGGAAATAAAAGACCTGAATGTATATATTCCCTTGCCACCTATTAATGGCTATCTTTACCCCTCTTCATAGTTTTTCTATTACTCTCTCCATTTCTCTCAAATACAACAAAATCAAAATAGGTAACATAGGACATCAATGCCTTAATTCTGTCCCATTTTTAACTTTAACTGATTCTATATCTCATAATTGATAAGTACAGTAATTATTTTTCATACAATCTCTTAATAAAATCTACTAAAGCTCCATTCATTCTCATAGTTTATTTCTATTTACTCTATCATATGCCTTCTCTATGTCTATAAAAACCATATATAACTCTCTACCTATATTCCTAACCATATCTATAAATTATGTGACTACAAATAACTATCTCCTAAATGCTTATCTGATCAAAAACCTCCTTGAATTTCTTCCACTATATTATCTTCTTCCATCCATTTTGCCACCCTTTCAGCCATCATATATGCAAAAAATTTATATAATAGTGATGTTACCACTATCAGTCTATAATTGTTTTAACTTTTTGTGATCCCTACCCTTTCCTTTAAATAGAAGCCTTACTTTTGTATTATTCCAGCTATCTGGAAATTCTCTCTTCTGCCCCTTCTTATTAAAACATGAGAATAGATTTAATTTTGGCCTATTTTCTAAATTTGTCACCATCTCTGTTGCTCATCCACCTAAACCTCTTGCCTTTCCACTTTTCAATTTTTTCTCTGTCTCATTCAATTTATTTTCTGTAAACCTAATATTTCCATTACTATATGCTTTTTCTGTTTATTATCACTCTGTCCTTTATATCTGCTATTTTTTCTATATTCATTATATTCTTATTTAAGATTGTCTCTAATTCTTCTTTAGAGATACACTTATTTTCCTTATTATCTAGTGGTAATATTTCTCTCTCCCTACATTCTTTTTTTTAATATATTTCCAAATTTTTTTATTGACATCTCTTTCACTTTTATTAATATCCTCCTGTAATTTACTATTTAATTTCATTCTCTCTTTATAGCCAACTTTTTTAAATAAAAAAAATTTCCATTTAATATTAACATCTTTCTCACTTTCCTTGTTTTTAATAGCACATTAATATTCTCTGCATGCTTTTTCTCATTCTTTTACACTTTTACAGTTATCACTTTCCTATTACTTTTATTCTTCTGAATATTCTCACCTAAAACCCTATTAGCAACTTTTTCTACTTCACCACATCAGTTCTTATATTCATCTCAATAAACTCTTCCATGATTTTTTCTACTTTTATTTTATATTTTTCTAACTTATTCTTATTATTCATTTTCCAGCCACCACTTTTACTATCCTTTCTATTTTTATTACTATTTTCCATCACATTACTAGCCATTTCTATTATAAAAAAATTATGATCATTATTACATACTCTCTCTTTATTATCAAACACTAATTTTCTGTACTTTATTCACTCCATCTTTCTCTATTTGATATATAATCTATTGTATGAAATATATTATTTGTAAACCACATGTATTGTCCTTCATAAATGTGATAAATTTTCAATGTTCAAATTCACTATCTGATGAAAATTTTTCAAAAGCTTTCCATTCTTGTTATTGACATCACTAATTTCTTCAATAAATCCCTTCATACTTCCTATAATCATTATTTTCTCCCCCTTTTTTTGAAACTCTATATATCCTTAACTAGGCATTCATATATTCTACTGTTCAATTTTCCATTATAATTTGACAATCTCCAATGGTCATATACATTATAGCCACCAACTGTTTTTGTCTTCCTAAGCTTATCTCAAATTGCAAATGTTTTTGACTTTTAACAGTATTTAAATATTTTTTTGACTCCTATACTACCACCCCTTTTTTCTTTTCTATTTATACTATGCCATACCAAGTCTTCCAGTATATATTCTTCTTTCCTTAGATGTGTTTTCATTGCTGCTAATAGCTCAAGCTCTTCCTTTTTAACTGCTTTGCTTACCATCTTGCATATTCAAATATCCAATTTTAACAATTTCTTTTTTTCTTACATTCTTTTGACTCTTTCTTCTCTATTAAATTTGTAATTAGTTTATTTATCATTAACTTTACAGATCCATTCATTCTTCACTTCTACATTTATATCTAAAGCAGCTATCCTTTGTTTATTCTTACATCCCAGCCATTCTTCTTTTTGGTAATACTGCAATTTAAAAATGTACCCTTTTATAAGTTTCCCAAACTATAATATTTTTTATAAATCAAACTAATACTTAAATTTCTTGTTTTACTCAATGCAATCCATCTTTACTATACAACACCCACTTATACATATATTCGTATACATAGTTAAATACACAAAATAACAAAATAAAACTTACATTTTAATTTGACCATTATAAATACTCATTTCTTATTTTATTACCTAACTCTTAAATAATTCTATCCACATTTATTTTATATTACTTTATTTTATTTTTTTAAAAATTATTTAATTTTAAAAAACTTACTTTTTATTCTACTATTTAATACATAATTATTGTCTTTTTACTTATATTTTCAATCAACTTCTAACCTTTTCTTATTTTTATTAAATATTTTATATTTATCAATTAACTTTTTCCACAATACAAATTATTTGTTTACATTACAAACAAACAAAAATTACCTAACTCTTTACAATCCTACTTCTAAAAACCCAACTGACAAAATTTTCAAAATTTGTATACTTATTTAACATCTCCCTTTATCGTTATTTTCTTCAACTTTATTCTTTTAACCTTTTTCAAATTCAAACTATTATTAACAATAATTGTTTATAAAATTATTGTCTTTACCTCAAAATCTCTATTAAGATTTGGTTTTATATTCTTAATCAATATTGCCTCTTTAATTTTTCTATCCCTTCTATTATTTCTATAATTAATCATTTTTATATTATCTTTCTCAAACCTATGACCTGTTTCTAATGAAACAAATAATTTGTTTAAAAATAAAATAAAGTACTATAAAATAAATGTGGATAGAATTATTTAAGAGTAAAGTAATAAAATCAGAAATGATTATTTGTAATGGTCAGGTTAAAATGTATGTTTTGTTTTATTTTGTGTATTTAATTATGTTTCAAAGCATACTTTATTAATTTAAAACCAATGATTACATCAGTAAGATTGGGCTTACACAATAAGCATAAGTCTGTTCCTATGTCTAAACAGTTCTCTGGGGCATAATGTTGTTTACAAATATATAGGAGAGAAAAATATGCTTTCTCTCGAGTTCTTTATGTTGTATTTTTGCTACTCTTAAGGCATTGAAAGTTGCCTGAGTACAGCATATCTAATTTTTTTACACATTATGTTGATGGACCCCATCATGTGTGTCCTACTGGTTTTGGTATATTGTGTTTTTTTTTTAGCTGTGTTATTCTGTATCGCTTTTCCTGTTTTTCAACTATAGTGCTAATTTTAGTTTAAATAGTGACCAAGTTGCAGCAAAAATATCTGGTGGTGCTAGCATGTTATCCCTTTCTTTTATTTTGTCTAGCTTGTGGTGGAATGTGTTGAGGTTTTGTTTTGCATTGTAGTCAAAATTGAATTTACATCTGGTGTACCAATATGCATAAAGCTAAATGTCACTGCTCTTATTGTTGGGATTGCATTTTTTGTATACCTGGAGAATTTTTGCCATTGTTGTGTCTTTCTGACAGTAGTTATTTATCATTATTTGTCTTATCCTTTCCAATCCCAGACAATCATTTAGAAAATGATGTTGTGTTTCTTCTTCTCTTTGGCACAACCTGCACAGTGGGTCTATTTTCATAAAGAACTTTTTAAAATAAATGAAGTGTGATTTAATTATGTATATGAATATGTGCATAAGTGTATTAAGTATATAATTATATATTTGAATATTGTAGCTCTGATGCTGACTGCAGGACAGTCAAAACTGTTTGAATAAAGTTTTGCTATAAAAAATAGTATTGATAAAGTATTTAAGAAAGTTGTAAATGGTATGATAAGTACTACCTATCAATTTTTTGCAAATGTAAAAGAATGATTCAATCAATAGATTATTACTGTGTCTTTGTAAAAGGGAGTCCAAAATCCAATCTCACATTTATTTCTCATTTTCCAGCTTTGATCAGATCAGGGTGGAAATACCAGTCATACTTAAGAATAAAAATGTAAATATTGGTTATATGTTTAAGAAATTTGATAAAAGTCTTTTTTCGAATGTGCTATATGGTGCACAAGATGCATATGTATATATGAAAACAATTCAAGAAGACCACTAATTGCATTTAGAAATAAGCAAGAAACAATAAGAGAAAGGGATAGAAAAGTTTCTGAGTACAAGGTATATATAGAAACCGGGTAGAAACTCTCTCAATCTTCAAAGCTATAGCATGACACACTTGCCTCAATAATATGTTGTTGTTTTTTTTGTTTATCTAGTGTCTATAATTTAATTAATGTTGTAAAAAAAAAAAGTGTAACCGTTTTCTTTTCAAAGAATGAATAAAGCACCTTTGAAACATAAATATTAAGTTGCTTCACATAAAATGTATTTTAAAACTTCTATGTCAAATTGTAAAGATTTTTTGGGATGTTCTTTCTACTAAGGAAACCTTAAAACAATAATATATATATACTGACACATTCACATCTATTTATTTGCAGAAGCTACCTACTTGTCAAATCACATGTCCCTCCACTGTATCAGATGTTATTTAACATAAAATGTATTTTAAAAAACTTATAAATAGAACAGACTTATGAAGTATATTTTACCACCTGACTCATATCTCAAATCAATAAGATCTTTATGGATTTTCACCTCCAAAATCCCTAAAGCAACCAAACAAATAGACTTTTTTTTACAAAGCAAAAAAATAAAAACAAATGGACTTTAATTTTTTTCGACATTACAATATTACTGGAATTTGAGTAAAAGATTCAGAACCATTTTTTGCTTTTAACTCAACCATTCACTCCTTCTTGATTTACAGTTGGCAAGAAATCTCTTTGTTGGCTTTAATCATTACAAAAGTTGTCAAACGCAAACACAGATAATGAATCGTCAATCTACGAATGCAAACAAAGAGCTTAACACCACTGATTGAATCTACTTCCTGGTTGGAATCTCTATACATTCCTTTGTAATGACTATGAATTGTTAACTATAACTTGTGTACAGTTTAATTGAATAAAAAGATTTATTTAAAACAAAAGAAAAAACGATTCGACTCCGGGAATATGATATATATTTTTAAACAAGCTTAATATGAAATAAAAACGACTGTATATATAAAGTACTAACGATTACATACATATGATAAATGTACTGTGTACACAGTATGTGTAATAAATACTTTACAAGGCTGTAACCTTTAACTAGATAAAAGATAAGATCAGACTTATTGAGTGGACCTTATTTTTATTTTGATCATTGCATTAGATAATAGCTAACAATTTTAAGAGATAATTTAAATTTGTAAAAAGTTTGAAATATTGTTGAATTCAAGCTCAATTAAAAATTATGAGGTAAGAAAAACTATAAGGAGAGTTATTAAAATTAGAAAAAACATCAATTTTAAGCTTTTAAAATATTGAAATTTTTCTTCAGGGCATGCATAAATTACTTCCTTTGATTTTTTTAATGATCGGTATATATATATAATTTTGTTTTAAAAAAAAGGATAAAATATTTACATTACTATATTATAATTAATTACTGTATTTTCTTTTTCAATTACAAATATTACTGTACTATTTCTGTGCATTATGTATTACTGAAATACTACAGCGTGCGTGTGGTAATTATCTATATAAAATTATTACATATTGTAATTTTCTAAATCTTTATAAAATATATACTTATTATATACTAGGTAATTAGAAATATTTAACTGTATATATTATATATTTTTGAGAATGTATCTAAACGTTAGGTGTTCTTTATTTTTGAATGAAATTTTAAACATGTGAATCTTATAAAATGAATAATGTACACTAGTTAATTCTAAAACACGCCAGATTAATTTGTGTTAATTAAACAATGGTACTGAGGGCTTGGGCTGAGCACTAAGCAAGCATACAATTGAAGGTCTAGATCCTTTTGGTATGAACATGAATAAAGACGATATTTATTTTAAATTCGCAATTTTTGCCATTGTATTAATTTATATTACTTAATTGGAATTACAAAATAAAATTAAAAAATAATAAATTATTTTTTAAAAAATTAAAAATTTTTGCTTTCTAATTTTCATTCCCGAAAATTCAATAATATTCTCATAAAAGAATATTTAGAATAATTTTTTCTCTGTATAGTATTGCCAGTCTGGATTTCTCTTTTCAGCAGGTCCTAAGCAAGTGCCTATTTTGCTTAGGTAAATGCAGCCAGATGGTATTAATGATGATCGATATATAGAATCACAATCAAATCTGAAAATACGTTCAGATAAACATAAAACACACATTTATATATAAATAGCATTCAAAATATATATTAAAGCACACTCAAATATATGTAACAAAGTTAGTTAATCTAACTACACGCAAACATTTAAATGATAGCTAGTCACTTATATTACTATATAGTATTTTGTCTATATATTATACATTTATATATTTTTTGAATAAATAAACCTGTAAAAAAAAAGGATGGTTTTTCAGATATTTAAATAAAAATAATATATATTTTTTCCTTTTTAAAAAATAATTGTGACTCAAAACAAAATAATAATGATAATAATAAGAATAATATATATATTTTCATGTGTCATAGCATCGGCCGGGAAGCAAACACGCTAACCCGGAACAATATTTTTATGAATATATTAAAGTATGTGTGTGAAGGGGGGGGGGGGATAAATTATTTGCTCAAAGGCTACTTAAGTTAACTATGCAACAGGATATTACAATCGAATAATAATAATAATACTTGATATTGGAATCTGCTAGAATAAATGGATTGCAGAATGTCATTTATTATAACATTAGTTCATATTGCTTACATTTAGAAATAATCCGTTTCAGATCCAAGGGCAAGGCCAAAGTTATCATTCAAAACAATTATTTAAGTAGGTAAAATCAAAAATATAAATATAATATACATAAAAATTAATTGTCATACATACTATGTAAAGAAATTGTAGTTCATATTTTAAATATATATATATTTAAAACAAACTTACTCATTCAAATAAAAATCCACAGATCAGTGATTTTACATTTAATTATTATTGTGACTATATTTTTATAATTATACCAGATTCCCAACACTTTCTATTCAAAACTGGTTTTCTCATTACTTTTTTCAATTAATGTTTTTTTGTAAGATGTAAAAGGATGTAAACACATAAAAAGAAACAAGAGTAAGTTCAAAAAAATTTTTGTAATTTATGTGATAAAATACTTTCCTTGTGTTGTTTTTAAAATTCTTTGTAAATATATATTTGTATGCAGAGGAATGCAAACTATGCTGTATCTAACTATATGACTTCAATTATATGGTATCCAATAAAAAATGAAAGCAATTAAACAAAAATATAAATTTACAAACCACTAAAATTTGCAAATTTTATTTTAGATTGAGCTTTTTTTTTGTCTCTGAGACTTGTGCATGATAATATACATTAATAAAATTTCTTCAGTGTATGTTAAAAGCATATAAGTTTTATTATATTTTTAAATGACTAAACATCACAATTCTTTCTTTATTATCCTTTCTGAACTTGGTGTGCAATATTTCCCATAAATTATTTTCTAAGAGTAATGCTATTTAAAGATAATACTGACATTAAAAGAGATCATAATGTTTGGTAAAGAGACTATAAAAGAAAAAAGTTATTTAAAAAAAAATTATTCAGAGCATATTTTATAGTGAGAAAAACAGATGTTTTGCTATTTACTTTATTTTAAAAATAATAGAGATTAAAAAAAATTCTATATTAAATACTTTTATTTATTGTGCACAAATATATATTATTTCTTCAAGCCCAATTGGGATTTTTAGATTTAACTTGAAATAAAAGCCCAAAAGAACTCTTTATGTTTCACAGATTAAGTGGCAGGGAACAAGTTACAGTTGCCATGAATCATTTGGATGGCATCACAAGAGATTGTTGGGGAAGTATTAACATTCCAATAGTATCAAATGACATTGCTAAAAACACTGGAGCCAAAAAAAGGCAGGACAGCCTCCTACACTGGTCTTGCAGGAAAGATATACTAATGATTGAATGAAATTTCAGATCCAATTCTTCCTAAAACAAGGAGCTCAACTGCATTCATTGATGGCCTTTCCTATGTCTGATTGACAGATAGTATGAAATATTAGATACAACTTATCTGCATCTACAGCAGATCATGCTGAGCAATAGAGGCTACAATATTGAAGAGATGACAGTTGCTGACAGCCATCGATTTTGGAAATTTCTCCAAGGAAGCAATGGAAAAAACCAAAAGGATATTTCAAACCCACAATCCTAAACTGTATCATGGCTGATTATATGATCCAGGTGGACAACAATAAAAAAGAAGAAAACGATGGGCTATAACTTGCTGATGGAAGAATAGTGATAGAGATTGTAAAGGGAGAAACCTATAATATATATATACTAGTTAATAAAGAAATCATAATACACACACAAACATATCAGCAGGTAAGATATACTATGATCACTCTATTCCATACCAAGTGATGTGTAAATTTTTTTGTTCATTTTTTTTGGTGCAACTGTGTGGATATGAATTGGTGCATATATTCTTGCTTCATTTTCTTTAATTCCTGCCTGTTTTTTTTAAACTAATATTTTCCTAGGATTCACACACATAAATAATCAGCACATATGTGCATGTGCAATTGTGTAATGTATTAAATTAGAAAAGCTCAAAGTAAACCTAGGAAGGGAAAGTAAATTTTAAAAAGTTAAATAAATAATTATGTAGAGCTAGAGTAATGAAAACAATAGAAAAGGGGTTGATAATGGAAAATAATCTATTAAGTAAAAGTTGGTACTTATTTAATATCAATAAAAAAATCAGAAAAATAGGTATGGTTTGACACTTTGTGGTAAAAATGTGACTAAAAAGTGACAAAAGTAAAAATAAAAACAAAAGGGCAGGAAACAGACACAGGAAATAATAAGAAAGTAGAAGCAATTATGAAAAGCAAATGGAAAATCAATTAGGCAAATGTAAAATATGGAAATCTATTAAAGAAGCTTGTGATATGCAATGCTCCCTAAGATACTTCAAAAATAATATATATATCTCTAAAAATATATTGATAGAGGGTTATTGAACATTATTGAAGATTATTGAAGGTTACTGCAAGCAAGGTATATAGAAAAATAATAAACAGAGCAGATATAATGAAGTACCTTATCAGAATGCATGAGTAGTTTGACATCGGCTTCTTCCATGTCATCAGAGGGGAAGAGCAGCATCCTGATGTTGATTCAACATGATTTCAGAAATATCCAATATTCCAGATGTCTTAAAAAGTAAAGATGACCCATAAATATCTATCTACCCACTGCACCAAGAACTTTTCACCATGATGGAAGGAAATCTCCACTCACTACCATCAACATGCAGCATCCTCCAAAAATATAGACTTTCTGTGAATCCAAGTGCTTGATTCATCTTCATGAATTTGCCAGTAAAATCTTACATATTATTGTATGAATAATTTCAAAATATAAAGAAAGCATACTTATTCACAACTTATTAACTATAATTTAAATTAAATATATGTATGTGCACTAGCTTTAATATATTTTAAAAGATTTAATTTTTTTTTTACTATTAACATAAATGTTTGCTGGTCCAAAAGTCTTTATTTTCATTTTATCTAATTTCGTTTATTTGTAAAAATCAGACAATGGATGGATTAAATGTATAAAAACATAAACACTATTTTGTGTCTCTTTCATGACATCCCAATGGATATTATGTAGTGAAAATAAGTCAAGATTGGAAAAATATATAAAGAAAGTTAAAAGTTTTATACTATGTTTATTTTATTATTCTTATGCAGTATCCCCCTCCCCTCCAACCATCCAAAGTAACGTTTTCTTGACAATTGCCAAGAAAATCAATGAAGGACAACGAGTTATTATTTTGGTTATAAATTCACATATTAGCTTAGGTGTGTCCCTATTTAAAAATGTAATAATTTAATAATTAAAATTAATAATTTTTCTTAACATATGTTTATCCATAATAGTAAATATTTATTCCTTAAATTATATTGTAAATGGCGATCCGTATTCTCAATATATATATATGTGTGTGTGTGTAATGTCGCTTTTTATATGTAAACTAAGAGTGAGCCATAAAATCTATTTTATTAAGCTAATATGTCAGAAAACAGATTGAATACCAACTGTTATGGGTTAGTAAAATCCC
This sequence comes from Epiperipatus broadwayi, assembly GCA_028023455.1. Classification (NCBI taxonomy): domain Eukaryota; kingdom Metazoa; phylum Onychophora; class Udeonychophora; order Euonychophora; family Peripatidae; genus Epiperipatus; species Epiperipatus broadwayi. The sequence continues at coordinate 2,087,027 of JAQFVV010012547.1, forward strand.
TTTTTATTCTAATATATATTAGCTAGATTAATAATGCTAAAAATAAGTTGTAGATATTTTGCTATTTTAATTTTTGCATAGATGTGAATTATATTAATTATTATTTTATCTTGGCCATTATTGTGTTACTGCATAGGGTACATGTCATCAATGACTATCTTAAATATTCTCCATTTTATATTTCATAATTCACCACTTATTTGTATACACAAAGCATCCAGTATCTGCTATTTCAGTGTATGTACCCAGTGAGTTCTCTTTAAAATAATTCTGAAAACAAATTTTATCATTGGGCTAGGTAGATCTGATAAACTGAGATCCAGGCGATAAATCCTAGTGTACTTTACATATATACCTCCTTTTTTTGGATGCACCTTTGGTTAAAAGCAGGAGCATTGCAACCTGGGACATCTCTTTTGCCTCATGAATTATACCTTCAGACTGCAAAGATGATAGTCAATGAACTGCATGTAATAAATGCAGTCCCACAATTCTTATATTTCCTCCTTGTATTATGTTTACACGTGTCTGATAGCCATAACCCTGTACCACATCTTGTTTAGCTCAGATACTGTAAAGCCTAGAATAATAATTTAAAGAAATTAAAAGAATTAATGCTAACCCATAGTTCATTTATGATTGCTTTAATTACTCCATGAAGAAAACAATAAAGCATTCTTTGATGCCTTCAAGTATTACCATTATCCTAAGTTATATTCATGTAAGGGTCAGTAAATAACCATCTATTCTGCTCTGCAAATATTAAAGCCGCCTTGCTGGTGTGAATCTTATAGTTAATATTTAAGAATTAGAGAATATAAAGTCTGTGCATATCCCTGAGGATATGTAGGGCTGCATAAAAATTTGAAGCTGTGTTAATGTCAAGGGTGTTAATTATGTAGTAGAGACTTGGGAGCCTAAGCAGGGGGTTAAACTAGGATCATAGGGGTAGCAATACCACTATCCATGTTGGCTGAGAACATCTGCTTAGTCTTTCAGTCTTGTTAGCAAATTACACATGTTTAACTGTTACAATATTTTATATCACTCTAACATTCATCAAATCTTTATTTAAACATTCTTTTAATATTTTATTTGTCCCATATTTAACTCTTCTTGCATTGAATAAATTCTTGTCATCTATTGAGAGTCTAGCAATTATTCTTTGATCAACTATACAATTCTCTAATATGATGTAGGAACCAGTGTGATATTAGTGATTATAAGTGAGGAATGGACATCTAGAACTATAAGAAATAATGATATCTTAGATATGTAACTTAAGGACATATTTTTCTTGTATATACCTTCATTTCTATCTTGGCTTCTCTTCAAGCTCTAACAGATTTACGAAAAGTGCTACTACTATCCATGTATCACAAACATACTGTCTTACTTTAACTTTATTATACTTAATATTAATATATCCCTTTCACTACAGGATTTCCTAATAAACTACCTTCTGGAACCACTAATTGTCTATTAAAACACTCTGTATCAATCCTATAAAAACATTGTATAAATAAATACTATATTTTCTTAAAATAATATCCAAATTTTTTAACATTGTTTACCTTGGACACCAAAAGAATTAAAATAAAATAAACAAATAGTTTATGATATACAACTGATCATAAATACATTAAGTTAATTACTTTTAACTGGTTCAGAAATCAAATATTCATACATTTTATAATCATATGCAGATTATAGTAACTATATTCACACCTGTAATTTACCATTACATAAATATAATAAATATCATACATGTTTATTTTACCTGAATTTTCATTTGCATTGTTAAATACACATATTGACAAACTCTAGTTGATATAATTTCTTGACATTACAGAATCATAATAAAGAAAACCAAGAAAAAAATTAATTTTTCTTCTCTCTTTTTTTTATAGATATCAAAAAATTCTAAAATATTTAAATCTTATATTCACAATCATTATAAATACTAATATTAACTTAAAGGCTATATCATATTACAATAAATAAAAAAACCAATAAGTTTTCTTTCATTCCTTGAGCTGAATAGAATATTTTCAAAGGAGCCTTGTTCCTATGATGACCAGTTGACTTGAACAAATAGATATTTTTTCTTTTTCCCCCTCTGCCCTTTTTCACCATTCTTTGTAACATGAATGAAAAACATTAAAGAAATTCAAGAGAAATGTTAATCATCTATAATAAATAAAAAGTTCTTGTGTAAAAGTTCATTTTTCTTATATTATTGATAAAAAAAAATTCATTTGCATTAATAAATAGATATTTATTATTTAATAAGACATTTATCAAATTTTAAAAGTTTCCTTTTTTCATCAATAAAATATTCACAGCAAAATTATACAATTTTGAAAAGTTTTCTAAATCATTCACATTTAATATATTACTAATTCCAATATCGTTGCTAATAGACTTATAAACTTTTAGAGTTTTCAAAATTATTCACATTTCGCATGTTAATAACTTTAATAATACTTGTTAGTAACATTATACAATTCTAGAGTTCTCCTATATAATCCATATTCATCATGTTAAAAAAATTATGAATTATTACTTAAGCAGAATAACAGTTAATAAATACATTTTTATTAAAATTAGTCAGTACTATATCTTTCCTCTTAAAATTATTATCACTCTATGAAAGTCACTCATAAATTTAAAATAGGAAGTGTAAATAGCTTTTATTACTGCTAGTTGTTAAAGTTAATAAAAAATGTTCTCTATCATTTAGCATATGAACATGAATAAATATCAGTTCCTCTGTAGGCAAAATGGTTTGACATTGAGCAAAGTTTTTTAACCAAATGCATTTTTATCTTCTAAAATTGATTTTTCCTTCCGTTACCATAGATTCCTAGTTGGCTCACATAGTACACTGATGAGAAAAATTTATTTAAATATTCCATGTTTAAATTATTATTTAAACCTTTGAAAATACTTTCCATAGTTTTATAAGTTATTGTTACTACTTTTTAAAGACTATATAATAAAATTTAAACTTAGATTTAAAAAATAAAAGGAATGCAATTCTATTCCTCTGAAAATTTTTTGATTTCATCCTCTTTACGTTTGCTCATCTGTATTTATAGGAAAAATCTTCCAATACCTGATTGGTCAATTAAATCCAGATACTTACTAAAATTTGCATATTAATTATTTTTGTGTAGTCTTTTAAAATAATTTTATAAAGAATATTATTAAGTACTATATTTTTTTAATGTAACATATTTATTTTTTAATAATAAAAAACACTTTTTATTTCAACAGATAATAAAAATTTATCATTTATGTTACTATAATAATTATTATGGACACTTTTATAAAATTAATGCAGTGATATAAAATGTAACATTTGTTGTTTAAACAAGTGATAAATTTACTTTAAGAACAAGGAAGTAAAATTTCATTAATTGTTACATGAATGGTGTATGCACACATATCAACACACATTTCATTTATTTTATCATTATTTAAATAATAATTGAATAGAAAATTTAAATTAGACTATTAATAATTACAAAATATTAACATTAATCATTATGACTGTTATTTTAAAATTATATTATATGATTTTAATAATTATTCACTTTTATTTGATAATAAATAATACTTTATATCTCAATTTTATTGCTTGAATTAAATTACATTGTTTTAAAATAAACTAACTGAATTTAAATATTGAGAAAACATTGTATCTTATCCTATTCCATAAATTAAATAATAAATTACAACTATATAAATTTAAAATTTCTAGAAAAATTGACTATTATTCACAACCATAGAGTAATGTAATAAAATAGAAAGGCTACAATGTATATAATAATGCATTAAGTAATTAACTTTTCTGTTGAAAATTGACATTTTTTCTTTTTATTTAAAAACAATTTTTTTTTTTAAAAAAAAAAAAGAAAGCTTAACAAAACTATATTCTAAATTAATCATACTGAATTTCTAAGAACAATTTTTAATTTTGATATCAAAATATTCAAAACATTCTCCCCACTCTTCCATATTTAAGAAACTAAGTCACCTACCTAAAATATTATTATGCCCTATCACTGTGACAGAGATTTAAAATATATACACCAAAATGTTCATCAAATTATATTGAGTTTAAATATATTAAGCCTCAATTTTAAAATGTTATTATGACTTTAAATAGAAAATTAAAAAAAAATTCTATACCACCCCCCTATTTTTACTTAAAACATATTATCGTTCCAAGAACAATTTTTAAATTTGTCATCAAAATATTCAATATTTTCCCATTCTCTATTCCATATCTAAGAAATCACTTGTCTAAAATATTAGAATCCCATATTACTTAGCCTGGTATTTCTTAATTATGTACCAAATATAAACTAATTCTATTGAATTTAAATCTATTAAAACCTTGATTTTAAAATTTTATCTAACTTAATTCATAAAAATAATTACAAAACTGTCAAAAAAACATACCAAAAATACAGTAATGTTTTCTTCTTATTCTGTTTGCTTCAATGAATGCATGAGTGAACATGTACTCAGTAAAATATATGTAAATGTGCTCCCCTCAATTTTTAATTATTAATTATATTATTTTTTTACAATTTTGTTTATTGTAAAGTTCTGTATATTTGCAGTTCAATAAGCAATTTGTATTCTATTCAATGTTTAACAACAAATTGTGAGCTATTCTAAGCTTTATATATTGAATGCAATGGGTGTTTCAAACAAAACATAGCATGTTGCAGTTCCACTGTATATATTTTATAGGAATAATCAATCCTTGACAATGGCTGTATAATATGATTGAAATATTGGAGAAAAATTGAAATAAAAAGATAGTTCATAAAACAAAAAACAAGATTTAAAAAAAAAAAATGTGTTAAAAGATGTTTTCTTTTAAATTTGTAAATATATGAATGGACCATATTTATAAAGAAAATGATGAATGTTTATTATTGATCTTATTAAATTAAAATGATCTTAAAAGAATTTGCAATAAATATTCATATATTTTAAATATATGTATTGTCCAACATTTTAAAATCAAAATTATTAAATTGTTAATACTAGTATTTAATAATAATGATGATGATGATGATGATGATGAACCAAAATCAGTACTTTTATTTTTATTTATTAAAGCAGACATTTTTGAATTAGGTGTTAAAAAATTTGCTTCCATTGATTTAAGATTGTTTAATTTTTATTTTATCACTTCACCTGCTTCTTGAAGACTCAAAATTTGGAGTAATTTTTCCTATACTCACACTAATATTAAATAAGATCTAGTAGATACTTAAGTATTTTTAAGGCTTTTAATTGCATTTTAATTAGATGACAAGATGTAAAACCATCAAAACATTATACGATCATCATTTTATTTGCTTACACATGCTGTTAATAACAGCACCAAACACTTCATACAGTAGTGCCACCAAGTGCAAGCCTTTAAAATCAATGAATGCAGGAAGGTTTGTGCATAAAATCCCTACCTAGTGCCTACTCATCCAACATTCTCAGACTAGTTTTTAGTTTGTGACTTTCATCAGTGAAGAGTCTTGAATTTGAGAGCACTGCACCTAGATCTTAAGATCTAATACAACCCTCCAATGGCCATCTTTTACCTAATTTGGTTAACTATATATCCAGAAGCCCAAGATGAAAACACCATAATGTTTCTAACCCAAGCTCATTTGTTTGTATAGTAATATAGATCTGAACTCAGTCCAGCATCTATACATTTTAGTACCTTTGGTTTTCAAAAACCAGTCACCATTATCCTATGGGTATCATAGATATAAAATCATCAAAACATCACATGATCACCATTTCATATGTTTACACATGCTGTTAATAAGAGTTCCAACCTCTTCATATAGTAAGGATCTTATTGGATGAGTAGGACCTGGATAGGGATTTTATGCACAAATCTCCCTACATCCATTGATTATGAAGGTTTGCACTTTATGGCACTACTATATGGAGAGTTTAGTATTTTTATTAACAGCATATATAAGCATATAAAATGGTAATCATATAATGTTTAATGGTTTTTACCTATCCTGCACATAGGATAATAGTGACTGTGGTTTTTGAAAAACCAAAGACATAAAAATATATAGATGGTGAATTGAATTCAGATCTATATGACTATACAAGCGAATGAGTTTGGGTTGGCAACATTATGGTATTTTCATCTTGGGCTCCTAGCTTTATAGTTATCCAAATAGGTGAAAGTTTGGTTGTTGAAAAGTTGCATTAGATCCTAAGATATAGGCACACTGCTCTCAAATCCAAGGCTCCTTACTGATGAAAGCTACAAACTAGAAACTAGTCTGGGAATGTTGGATGAATAGGCACTACTTATGGATTTTATGCACAAACCTTCCTGCATCCATTGATTATGAAGGCTTGTACTTGATGGCACTACTCTATGGAGAGTTTGGTAATATTATGACAAGATGTACTTATTGGTTAAAAAAGTGACCAGTTTTGAGTAAAAATTTTATGTTTACTTCTTTATTTTTTATTAAAATCAGAAAGATTCACAGTCCAAGCATAAAAAATTCAAACCTGATTTATGTAAGCATTATCTGTGTGACCTACATAAAGTAAATACTTAGGCAATTGAACAATTAAGAATGCTTGTACATTGTCAGTGGTAGTTTGCCATTTATTACTATCCATTTAACTCAATCTACTCTAGAACCTCATTCTTAATTTTTTAAAAAAATAAAACCTTTTTATTTATTTATTTATTTATTTTATGAATCTTTTTTTTATTTCAGTTTTCCTCCAATGTTTTGAACTTATTATATGATCATAGTCAAGAATTGTTTATTTGTGTTATATATGCAACCCGTGAAAATCTTTGTTTCAACATATATATATAAGTTACTTTTGTATTTATGGGTATACCAAGATTGGAAGTGACATTTCTTTGAAATATACAGTTTTGGAGACCCTGTAAGGATTTATTTATGCTTTTTCTTTACTAATTTCATTTTATATATGAAAAATTAACAAAATTAGTTATAAATTCCATTCAGAAAGTTTATTTCAATTTCTTTTTGTCACTATCAAAACAAAAACATCGTGAACAATACCTGGATTTGTCTTTAGTCAAATTTATGTGGTATCAATAATACAAAAACCAAGATTCATTTGTGGCCATTTTACATGCCTTTAAGGATTTCAGGTTACCGATATGAAGAATTCTCAATTAACATTTTTTATAAATAATGAATAAGAGGTTTCATTTAGCAATTTTTTTTTATTTATATTTGTTACATTTTTATATCAATAACTTCAATTAATAGAAAAAAAATATTAAGAAATAAAGTAAAATTTTGGCACAAAATTGTCTTTCTTTATAAACACTGATAAAAAAAAAAATTAAATACTATCATTTCTTTTCAACCATTTTGTTTTAGGCATTTATTGTTGCGCCCCTGAAAGTTTATATTTCAAAGAAAAAATGCTTCCAGCCTTAGTATTCCAGTAAATACATATATAAATGTATGCTCAGTTGCATGATAGCTCTTAATTAAAATATTAGTTGAGTTTTCTTGAAGGCAGAATGAATGTAAGTGTGAGTGAATTTTCTTCTTCTCTTCTGAAATATTTACAATCATGACAGACAAAAAAATCATGGCCTTTATTCTCAAGTGGCTATAAAGCCCCCAACCAACATAGCAGTTGATGGTTGAAGGTGGAGAGTGCTAAGAATCTCCTGATTGTAGATCCAGGTTGCCATATTTGATGATAACCTTTTATTTAGGTACTTACAACTGCAGTTCACTTTCAAGTAAAGGAAGATTGCAAGAATTGGAAGAACTGTTTCATATTAAATATTCTAGGCCTTAGTGAAATTAGAAGAAAAGATGAAGAAACAATTGATTTAAAAAGTGGATATGTACTGTATTACAAAAGAGCAAATATTAGATATGCAGTGGAGTAGGATTTATTATAAAAACATTGTGGAGATTGATGGCTTATCAGACAGGATGTAAGATTAGTTTATTCAACTTAATAGCATGTGCAAACAATTCAGGTTTATGCCCCAATAAATTCTCATTATGATGAAGAATTAGAGGATTTTTATATGGATGTATAAAAAGCTTTTGATCAGACCAAACATTTTAAAATTGTCATGGGAGACTTGTGCAGTAAGTAAATTTGGTTATGGTGATAGAACTGAGAGAAGATATAGACTTGTGGAGCTTGCAAAAAAATAAAATTTTATATTATGAATATTTTTTTGAGAAAAATGTTAAATAGAAATTGACATGGAAGCATCCAAATGAAAAGACAACAGAACTGGATTATATTCTGACTAACAGAAAATATTTATTCCAAGATTGTAATATTCTTAAGAAATTCAACATAGGAAATGATAATTGATTAATAAGATGTAAGATATATGTTAATGCAAAACTAGAGAGAAAAAATTAAGAAAAACCAATATTCACAGTTGATATTTGTAATCATCAGAAACATTCCAATGAATTTAAATCAGAACTTGCAAATCATTTTCAAATAACAAATTTTGAATATAATTTTAATTTGAACGAATACAATAGGAAGCTAACTGATACATGTTTAAAAACTACAACAAAGATAGCTGATACAAAAAAGCAACAATTGACCTGTAAAATTTCTTTTGAGCCAAGACAATTTATGAAGAAAAAAGGAAATATGAAAATATATAAAATAATGCATGAAGAAGGATTGAATATCTCGAATTTTGTAAAGTGGTGTGAAAAAATTGATAATGGTATAAGAAAGTATAATTGTGAACTAGCAAGAAAAGCTATAGAAGAGAATAAGTCTCAAGATTGTAAAATAACACCTTGGTATTGGTAGGAGACATTTCTACAATAATAAAAAAGATGGAACTATTATAAAAAGAGAAATGCCATCTTGAAATATGTAGAAGTAGCAATAAAGAACAAGAAAAAGTACCTTCTAAAACTACTATATTTTCTGAATTTTCCAGAATTTTAAATGAAGAAGTGAGACATGCATTGAAATTTATGAAGAAGAGAAATGCTTCAGGTAATGGTGGAATTATAATTGATATCTTAAGAGAAAGAGAAGAAGAAATAGAAATTTTTTTGGCAAAATGATATACCAAATGTCTAAATGGTAAAGATGTACCAGATGATTGAAAGAATGCAGTACTAATATTAATATTTAAAAAAGGTTATAAACACTCTTTCCTTTTCATTTTAGAAGATATTAAATGTTTCAGTCTGCCACTGTGACTTTTTTTTATCCTCCACAATATTATACAATATAATAATATGGTTTTATATATATATATATATATATATATATATATATATAATTTTAGATTTGGGGTAGTTTTGATTATATATATATATATATTCACAGCTAAAACTTATATAAAAGAGCTCTTAATAAACCCTAATACAATTCCAATTTTTTAGAATACCAAAGGTTTACTGACATATGTTTGAACCACCTTCTACTTCCATTACATGCATAGCATGCCCAGACTCTAAACATAAAATCAAAGAAGCATGGCTTACAAATGGCTTACAACAAACAACACCTATGCTATAAACCAAAAGGAAGCATGCTTTCCCTCTCCAAAAAATGGACTTTCTAATCCACTTTGCATATATTTAAATATTAGTTGCATACATATTCCACTGTGTTTACACACCCCATTTGCTACGATTATGAGAAGATAAAACTTCTTGAAAGTGCTCAGTCAATTAATGCTACAATTTGCAATTAGGTTCACCATTGCCTGTGTTTAGTGCATTTAGACATATTATTTGTTTAATTAGGAAGTCTACATTTCTTTTATTCTTAAACACTGTATAGTAAATCTATGTTTTTAAACAAGAATGCTAGTAATATTTTTAACATTAGATGTAATTAATAATTTTGTAACTTTATTTGTAGTGTATGAAATTCAAAGAAAAATAATTAAAATATTATTAATTTTGAATGACTTCAAACTGTAAGAATATTGTAATTTATTATTCAATTTTATCTATAAGTTGTGAGCAATAATTTTAATTCATTTGTTTACAGAGATATAAATTATATTAAAATCGATTTTAAATTTGACTCATACTATTAGAAAATAATATTATTGTATATATATATATACTTATTATTAGTTAATAAATTATTGACTCATTAATAAAAATTTATTTATATATAGTAAATTAATATGTTGGGGTATGTGTTACATTTAAAATAAGCTAATAACTGTAAGATGTGTCTTAAAGGAATATAGCTTCTAGCTCTGTTTATTTACATACAAAATTGCAAGTTAAACTAATAATTTCAGGGTAAGCATTGGTGCTTCAGTAAGTTAAAAGTTCAATAGTAATAAAGAAAATGAGATTATGGATAGCAATATATAGGTTTTAAATATTCTGCACCACCAACATACTTGGAACTAGAATTTTGGAAAACTTTTATTTAGCAAATGACTATTTTGGGGTTATTTATTTTGGGGTGCTGCTCCAAGCCAGTATGGAAAGAATTAATAAAAGTACTTTAAAATGACATGTCTTACAAGATCATTTATGTTGCAAGGCATGTCAATATAGGTTACTCATTTAATTAAGTGATAAATTAATTATAATAGTATATAGAATTTTATTTTTTTCCAATGATAGATAGTTGTTGGAGTAAATTTGGTTTGATTATGGAATATTTAAAATCTGAATATAGTTAAGAAAATTGAACATTGTCAACCATTTAAATCTGATTTACCTACTATTCGCAGAATCCGGGATGTACTTTCTTGATATTAAGAATAACTGCATTTTTGTGATTAAAAAGTATTAATTAAACACTAGTATAATTAATTTTAATGATATATAATGTAAAAGAAATTTTTTATTTTGTAAAAAAAATATATAAATTATATTTATATATTGTTTGCTTTTAAATAAATACAGGTTGAATATTTCTTTTCCACCCCCCACCCCCCTTTTTTAATGCTTTTCAAATTCAAAAATTTTATGAATTTCATAAAAGTTAATCAAATACAAATTTATAATTATAATGATTATAAAAGACAATTTTTCAAATCAAACATTCAGTGTAACTTACCAATGAATATTGCTTTAAAAAATTAATTTAAAAAAATTAAATTAATTATTTATATTTATTTGATTAAGAAAACATTTTTCATTGCATGATACTGGTATACCAAAGGATGGAATCAGCATCCACATAGCAACAAGATACAAATTAAGCAAATAAAAAAGTAAAAAAAAACATCTTTAATCATCAAATCAATGTGCAAAGAGTACAAAACAATTATATTCAATAAATATGATCATCCCAAGAATTTTGCAAGAAATTAAATTAATGATGGAAATGCATTTGTCCTCATTGCTAATTAAATTTTTTACAGGGATGATCACATTTATTGAATAAGGATTCATTTTGTAATTATTGTGCATTGGTCTGATTTTCAAATTTTCTGGTTTCTTTTCTAAATGTACTATTTTTATGTTTATAAGTACTTTATCATATTTTTTTGTTTTTAATCAATTTGGTTTCATAAAATTACAAAAAAATTGATTTCGTATAGTTAGTATGTAATTGACAATTGATAATGAAAAAATTTGATACGATTTTGTAAGAATTCAACTTTTTCATAGAAGAGAAATTATATTCTAAGCATGTTTTTGTTATATTAAAATATATTATAATCATGCTTGGAAGCTTATTTCTGTTTCTGTTTAGTTAGAAAATGAACTTTTAATATAAAATAACTTTTTTTATGAATGTAATACACAATTGTTTAATCAATATACATTTTTGACACATCATATTGGATAAATTACATTTTTTCATAAAGGAGTGTTTCAGATATTTACTTTTTAATAGCATACTTTTTGTTTTCTCATGATGACTTGATGGCTGGATATTCTAAGCTGCATTATGACTATATTTTTTTTTATTTGTTTTGAAAATGAACTTTTAGCATATAATTATATATATTTTTAATTATATATGTAGTGCATAATTGAGAATTAATATATATTATAGAAATTCACACAGCATATAGATGAATATATTTTAATTTGATTTTTTTAAACAATTTACATTTTTCATTGGTGAGTGCAATATAAAATGATAGGTCTAGTGTATATTTTTATAAGTCATAATGACTAGTCTAAAATTGTTCAGAATATAAGTTTTTATTTCATGGCTTTTACAATATAAACTTTTTAAATAAAATAAGTTCTACCTCTTATCATATATCTTTTAAATAACAAATTATTCATTAGAAATCAGTTTAGTTCTTTGTTATTTTCAATTTACTTTTTTAAAAAAAAAATGATTCTATTATTTTCTAATTTGCGATACCATTCACAATAAATCGTGATCTCAGCGCATATCTACTTCAGAAATGGAATTTGAAAATTATTTACTTATTTGCTGATAAACACAAACTTAGAATCACAGGTGTAATAATTGTCCAATCTATACATACAGTAGCAGAAATGAGCAAATTAATAAAATCGCTAAAGAATCTATCTCCTAATTAGAATCTTTCTAGATTCCTTTTTAATGTTTCTAAATACAATAAGTATTTAATTGTTTGAAACAGAAATCCTTAGCTCAATAAATAATAAGCCCAAAGCTTTAGTAAAATAAACTTCTTTCATTTGCTATTATTTTAAAAAGTCCCACCCCTTTTCCTCCACACTTTCTTTAAATAAACCTATTTTAAGACTTTAATTAACAAGCACAGATCCTTTAATTGAATAATAAAGAAGTTGTCTTAGCCAATAAAAATCACTTGGGTTATTCTTAATTATTATTATTTTTTACGAACATTTCTGATTTTTAAATTGAGGTAAGGAATTTACGTACTATAAAACGATAATTTTAATATGTATATATGAATTTGTTCTTATCTGAAGTAGAAACTTTTCTTAGACAAATGTAATTTGACTTTCAAAAGCTTGGACACTTCGATAATAAAAAAAACTTAGAATTTATGTGTTTCAAATTAAGTTTACCGCTTTCGAAATCTTATGATGTCATATTCACATATATTCTACTTATACCCATCATTCTACTCAACATTTAGTGCTCTGAATATGAGACCATAAGAAGATTTCGAAAGCGCTAGGCTTAATTTAAAACACTTAAATTCTAAGCTTTTTTATCACAGCTTTCAAGTCAAATGAAGTTGTTTTACATATTATAGATATTTTAAAAAAAATATGTTAATACATTGTCAAATTATTACAGACCCTTATCAAATAATGAATAGGTACATTTTCAGCAAACAAATTCAAATATGGCCTTTCCAACTACAAGAAGATTAAAGATGTTTTTGCAATGTTTTCACAAAGGATGAATCAAACACGTTCACATAAACAACACACTGATCCTGTTCATTTGATATTTTGTTAAATGGGTTTTAACTTTTGCTGCAAACTTTTTTTTTCTCAAAGAATATATCATCATATCTATTTATAACATTCACTTGTATTGTACCACATTCATATATTTCCAATGAAAACAATCAATATTACACTTCCTTAGAGTCTCTTTGAGATAACCTTTAATTAAATGTTAAATACGTGTAGCAGTCATTTGTGAAGAAGTATTGCCATGTCAACTCCAATGAAAGAAAAGAGCAAAAAACTGCTCTAGAAATGAGTTTTGCAATTACAATATAAACCAATCTATGAACCAAAAATACATCCACATGTAGAAAATGCTGGCCCATTTTTCTTTTTATTTGATATTTTTCTACTCTGGTATTAATTTCTTCAGCAGAAAACTTTCAGAAATACTTGAATACCATATCTAATTGTAACTTTTCAATATATTCTATTCTCTACAATATCTTTATTTGGCAATAATCAATATTGCATTCCTTTAGAATGTCTTTTGAAATAATCCTTATAACAGATGGTGCAAAATGTTTTTGAGATAATCCTTGTAACATAGATGGGATCTACCTTTCTCACAAAAACATCCCAAATTCACATAAAAAATCATTTAGGAAGTCTTAATATTGATCATTCATTTTATATGTCCAATCAAAAGGTTATGATTTACAACAATGGACTCTATTGTACTACATCCAGCAAGGTGAAAAATATATTGATTGGTTTTATAATACTATCATATTTTACAGCATTCTTAAATAAAATTTTTCTAATGCATTTATATTCATCATAGAGTATCCAATATTCACTTCCATACAATAAATTAGGTAAAATAACAGCTCTATATACAGGTAACTTAATTGCAGTAGTTATTTCTCTGTGATGAAATATTCTCTTGTAACTTGTTAAAAGCAGCAGCAGCATGTTGGAATCTGTGTTGTACTTCAACATCTAACTCTAGGTTTCTACTTGTAGACTACAAAGTATTTAAATTAGTTTCCATCCTCATGTTGATAATTATCCAAGCTGAAAATTGCTGAAGTTTTTTTTTCATCACTGACTGATAAAAAACTTAAATTTGATGAACATTAATTATTAAAGCAAAGTTTTTAAAATATTGCATTCAAAACATTAAGTACATTCTGTAAATGAAAACAATGATATAGATTAATACACTCCCAAGATTAAAATGATAGATGCTTTTAAAAAATGATATTCCAGTTGTATTCACAAAAAAAAAAAAAAAAATTAAACCACTGAACCTCACACGATCACCATCTCTTATGCCAGCACATAACTGTTATTAAACAGGCAAAACTGTCCATACACTAGTGCCTGCCAACCAGAGTAATTAATGTATGCCAGAAGGCTTGTGCATAAATTTGATTACTCTGGTTGGCACAGGGTGGCACTGTTGCCTGTTTAAAAAAATTGTTCCTTTTTTATATATATAAGTAGCTACAATATGTTTTAAATTTCAGTAGCTATTAAACACTAAATCTGCTCATTTGAATCTCCAGGCCTGTCATATTACTGAAAATGTAGACTTTTCAAATATATATATATTATGGAGCCGACGCCGCCCACAAAACAAAAAAAAACGGCGACGAAAAGAAAAAGCCGGAAGGCAAGTTTGGTATATAGGAGGGAACAGGTCATCGAGGAATGGTCAATGGTGAATTGGAAGTGAGAGGAATCCCACGACCCCCCCCGTGCCAGGGGGGGGGCGCGCCTCCGGGGGTCCCCCCAGAGGCCGGGCGCTCTCTTCCTCGCGCTTCCGCTGGTCTTTTCCCCCCCTACAAATAGATCTACTTTGGGGTTTCCTAAAAAGAACAATCAGCTTTTTCTAACAATATTATTAGTAGTAAGCTGATTAAAAAAAGACATATGGCATTTTTACTTGGCAAAATAATAAATTAAATGTGGAACTTTATAATGAATATATAAATCTGAAGATAGACTTTCAATGACTGACAAAGAAATCTTAGGTGATTGATGGATTGAAACTGCAAAAAAGATACATACATTTGCTGAGTTGATTATGTTCATTTGAATTTTTTTTTAATACACTAAAAGCAACATAAAAACTTGAGAAATAGTATCAAAATATTGTGACCCTCTTATATGATGACAATATTTTGAAAAGATGAAAGGAGTAATTTGATCATTTTTTAAATAATGATACAAAAAATTGAAATGTCTATTCATTTAGATCTGGACAAAGATATTCAACTTATTAAAACAGGCAAAACTCTCCATATAGTAGTGCCATGCAGTGCCAGCCAAAGTAATCAATGGTACCATTGATTACCCTGGCTGGCACTATGTGGCACTACTATATGGAGATTTTTGCCTGTTTTAATAAGTTATGTGCAAGCATAAGAAATTGTGATCATGTGATATCCAACTTAATAATGTCAAAACTGTTCTTTATAGTTTTAACAATCAAAAAGTTACATATTCTGACAAAATATCTGGGGAAGTTTTAAAATATGATGTAATATATTACTTTCAAAAATATTGGAATTTTTAGAAATACATAGACTTTTCAAGTTGTGCCTCCTTATCTTAAGGATGTTTCTATTGTTTAGTTTTTAAAAATAAAGGGAATAATAAAAATTGCAGTAATTATTATAGAATATCATGATATCTATTACAGCAAAAGTATCTTAATGAATTTTATTGAATGTTTTGCTTTCAGTCATATATGAATTGTTACCAGAGACTCAATGTTGTTTTAGAAAATCAAAAAGCACTATAGATATGGTTTTTATTGGCAGCCAAATACAAGAAAAGTATCAGAAACAAAAGAATGATTTACATATTGCTTTTTATTAATTTGGTCAAACTATTTGAGTCAGTTAATTGAACAAGTTTATGGTATTGTTTGAAATCAATTGTTCGTCTATCAAAATTTATTCATTATACAGCTTCTGCATGATAGAATGAGAGAAGCTGTTACTTCTACAGATAGTATTTGAAATGAAAACTAGTGATTAAACAAGAATGTGCTCTTGCTCCAACATTGTTTTCAATTAGTTGTCTTTGGAACTGTTTATAAATGGTGAAATAAAAAGATGCAATACAGGTATGGGATGGAATTTTGAATTTGAATAGATTAAATGCAAAAATAAGAACTTCATCTGTTTAGATTCTAAGTATACAATATGTTGATAATTGTGCTATTAATTTAAAGTAACTATATCTAATGTAAAATTTATATTGATGAATAAAAAAAACAGTTTTTTTTTAAAAAAAAAAACAACTTAATACAAATTCAACACATAAGGATTTAAAAATAAATAAATACATATATGCAAAGATCAGTTTATGTGGGATAAGCAGATATAATTCATTACAGATGTGTTTGCAATTCTTCTGTTTTCCTTCATTTAGGGCAAAAGTTCTCCCAGCACAAAATGTACTCCGGCGGGTTATCGTTTAGCTGTTGTTGTTTTTTTTTAAGCTCCTCCGTTAATTACTAATAATCAAATACAAAACTTACATACTTAAAATGGCATGATAGACACATCAAACATTCATACTGGTTCTCTAATAGATATATTTGTATACTGTGAGATCTAAAGAAATTGCAAAAATTGCAAAATGTTGGTCGATATTTAAATACTTGGATGTTTTATTTCATTAATTAATAAATTTGATTGCTAAACAATCTGATAAGTATAAGTCGACGAAATATTAGAGAGATGCTGAGATGTGCGGAATATTAGAACATAAAATTAGTTTACAAAAGTGAAATCTAATAAAATAATTCTTGAGTAGAATAAATAAATAATTTCCAAAGCTCAAATATTTGGGTTAATTTATCGAAACTTAAATATTCTTAATTACAATTTTTGATAGACTATAAGTTTCCAAAAATAATTAAAATATTTTGAACAATAAAGAAATGTTTTTTGAATTAATTAAAATATTTTGTGAAGGGGGTAAATCATTAAAAAAAAAAAACACTTCACGAGATTTAAAACCATTTAGGTTTTTTTTTGGAGGGAAGAACGAAACTTGAAGTAACGGGAAAAGCATTGGTAGGTATTGTGAACGAGATTAATTCAATAGATTAGGAAACTTATGACGTCTCCCTAACCAAATTATATTAATATCCCATATTGAATGCAAATATCTATATATATATATAGTTTGTATAATCTTAATTAGTAGAGTTAAATTGACTTAATAATTGTTAAAATGTTTGATTATATATAAATCATCATCATCATCATCAACCATTATCAATCCACTACAGGATGAAGGTCTCTCCAAGTTTAATCCATCTTCTCCGATGTTTAGCTTCTCTTTTCCACAACACCCCTGCACATTTTCTTATTTCATCCATCCATCTCTTATGTGGTCTCTTTCTGGGTCTTTTACAATCTCTTGGCATCCAGTTTAAAATTTCAATTGTCCATCTATTATCATTTCTTCTAGCAATATGTCCATCCCAACTCCATTTCAATCTTTTAATTTTTTCAATAAGATCAGTAACACCTGTTTGTTGTCTTACCCATACATTGCGTTTTCGATCTCTTCTTGTTACTCCCAACATACATCTCTCCATACTCCTTTGAGTGGTCTGAAGTCTCTGTATTGCTCTTCTATTAAGTGTCCAAGTCTCAGATCCATAAGTAAGAACTGGTAAAACACATTTGTTAAAAACCATTCTTTTCAAACACATTATATATAAATAATTATAGCAATATATATGGTCGATTTATATTCAATTAAATATTATGTTATTCACACATATATATATACTGTATTAGTAAAAGGAGCTATATTCATTACCTATAACATTTATTTAAATTTTTCTTGGCATTTATTGACTCTATATCTACATTCTGTCAACATAATTTATCCTTTCATTTTTTATGTTGGACATACGAGTCTCTTTAATAATAACCGGAATTTTAATTTCCATGAATTCCCAAACAATGGATTATTGCATTATTTTATTCTTGGTCATTGGTTCAACATTTAGAGTGCTTTTAATTCATATCTTGAGGTAGATTAATTTACACCCTTTGTTTTCAATTTGATAAATCTTTTGTGAGTTGAGATTAACAAGTGGTACAGGAGTATTATTAGCAAATTGGCATTCAGAAATTGAAAGTTCAGAATTTATTTGAAATTATTATTGTATAGGTAGCATAACCATGTATGCATCATAAGTTGACATTAATAATGTGGAACATTGCCTATATGTGTGTGTGTATTGTATGTAGAAAAACTTTTTAGTATCAAATGCAATAAAGGCAATAAACAGAAAATAATGGTCTGTTATATTTTGTTAGGTTAGACCGTTAGAGGGTAATCGAAATAATAAATTGATTGTGTGAATCAATATTGTTCTGCCTTTTGTGAGATAGTAATGCTGTCTTAATATTTTATATGCTTGAATCATCTTTTTTTTTTTTATGGATAAGTTTGCTTTCTTCACTCCAAGTCAGCTACCAGCAGAAAAGAGAAAGAACAATGAAGAAATACTTTATTGACAATAACTTCTGAGCACCTGATCAGATCTACATAAATCACATTAACAGAAATTTTACTTATCTTCTTTTTGGTTTTTAATTAATATTTTTTTTTTATTTACAAAAGAAATAAATTACCAGATCTGTAGAGCTGCTAATTACAGTGATAAATTTACGACAAAAGAAAAAAAAATCTTTTATATTAAATATTTAACTTTTTTTATAAAAAAATAACTGTTACAAAGTTATTATTTTTTTTGTTTTTCCTTTCTTTATTCAAAGTTTAATAAACATGAATACTTTATTTTAAGGTACTTTGGTATTATTCCTGCTATGATGTATTCCTTGGGTGATGTATAATTCTAAGTTGTGATATGTTTAAAATAACACCTCAGAGGAAAGTGCAGATAAACTTAATCAATAAAATTTGTCTGCAGATCCCATGAAGGCATTATTTTAAAGATATTGCAAAGTTAGAATAATAAGTAACCAGGAGTATAATATGCCATACTATGGATAGTATGAAAGTTCAAATCTAAAAAACAAATGGAGAGATATATTCAGTATGAAAAAAGGAAAAAATATATTACAGGATACTAAATAAAAACAAGTAGTTGTGACTTTTTAATAGGGCACTTTTTTGTGAATTTTTATTATGACACTTCATGTTGTCAAATCCATATTTCCCCTCCAGGCATAATGTGGCACTTTGTGCCATCATAAGCACTAATATCAAACTTTAAATCTAAAAAAAAAAACATATCTTATTTCCAATGATGGAAAGATATGTTCATTATGGAAAAAGAAAAAATATGAACAAAAAACTTGAAATGTTTTTAAATGGCAAGCTGTAACAAAGTTTTAGCTGTAAATTTAACAATATATTTTAAACATTTTTTTAACATATATAAAGTTTTAGCAAAAAAAAAGCACAAATATATAGTTTTAGCTGTAAATATATATTTTAAATATAAAATTGTATTACTTACAAATGATGCAATAAATGCATGCTATTGTGGAGGGTAAAAAAAGTCACTATGGCAGATTGAACCATTTAATATCTTCTAAAATGAAAGGAAAGGGTCAGTTTATAAGTGATGCCAGGATTCTTGGCTGCCATGGCATCATAAATGGAATTGTCTGAAGATTTGTAATGATGGTATATTATAAGATGTAATATGTTGGACTATTTCCATCATTTATGAGTGAATGTTGAATGTATAGAAAATTTTAAACTTTATTTAAACTCTTCAAATACAAACTTTGTTAGTAATAACACACAAATTGACAAATAAAACAAATGCTTATGAAGAATGGTTATCCATCAGCAGTTATCAGAAAAACCTTTAATAGACAATACAAAGAGACACCAAAAGAGAAAAGTTATTGGTACGGTAGTGTATCCATACATACCAGGAATGGCAGACAAATTAAAGAAAATCTGCAGTCAATATAACATTAGAACTGCTTTCCAAAGCCATACCACACTTCGAGGAATGCTTACTTCTACTAAGCCTAAACTGGAAATGCTGAAGAACAAAAACTGCATCTATGAAATACCATGTGAATGTGGAAGGAAATACACTGGTGAGACCTGTTGGCCTGTTGAATAGTAATTGAAGGAGCACAAACTAATGGTTAAAAGAGAAAAACAGATGTGTCTACCATAGCGGATCATGTATGCACTAATAACCATATGCTTAAGTGGGAAAATACAAAGATATTGGATAAAGAGGAAAAAATGCATAGAAGAAAATTCAAGGAAGCTGCTCATATGACAATGGTAAATAATCCTATAAGTCAACCCAGTGTGGCAATACACAATGTATGGAAGCCTCTAATTAAACTTGCTCTTAGGAAAAAATAAAAATAATTAGATTAAAAAAAATTGAAGGACTCAGGAGGATTTGAACCAACCTTCATATATAAATATATCAAATTTTTACTATATGTTGCCTTTGACAGAATAGGTCAGTTGGTAGAGCGTTTGCCTTAAATTCAATATTCAAGAATATAACTTCTAAGCGAATATTGTCACTGTGCATATAGGCCAGAAACACCTGAAGAAGAGTGGAGAATAATAGTACTCAAAACATTGTGTAATTACTAACCTGTATTGTTTATTTGTGTGTTATTACTAACAAAGTTTTTTGTATTTGAAAAGTTTAAATAAAGTTTAAAATTTTCTATACATTCAACATTCACTCATATATGATGGAAATAGTCCAACATATTACATCTTATCATAAATAGAAACTCTGAATAAATATTACCAAATGCAAACATCACAGGAATAATACATCATACCAAGAATAATACCAATGTACCTATTTTAATCATATAGCCACACAGGATTTTGTATATATTTTATATCATTGAAATCCATTAAAAAAAAGCATATAATTAAAATTTTTTTAAACAATTTTTATTTTTAAAAAAGCCTCTTTATCTATAGTTACAGTGAAATAGACATTGAAAATGTTAAACCCATGTACCAAAATGTTCTAATACAATATATAAAATTACTAAAGTTTAGTTTATCTTTATATAATAATAGTAAAACATGTTTGTTTGTAGCAAAAAGTTAAGATCATTGCTTGCTAAAATTTCAAGTTCTTTGTTTGAGTTTGTTTGTATTTCAATATATAATATCATATAGCAGACAGGTCAAAGTGGTATCATTTTGATCTGGTTATTTTGAAATACGAACTCTAATGTATTTATATATTAGTTCACAGAGGGCGGTACTGGATTTCTTAACCATGTGGGGTGATTTAATGCTTAATATTTATATATATAGTCTACCGTCCCCTTATATCCCCTTTGCACC
>JAQFVV010012547.1:2109260-2350985 GCA_028023455.1 Epiperipatus broadwayi
AAAAAGTGAATTAAATAATATTGATACATATAGAATGAAATTTATTAACGACATTTTAATGACTGCTAAAAGAAAAAAGTTATTGATGCAAAGACATATTACAGTTTATATCCGTCGTCTGCAGTGTTTCCAAAAATCTTTGCAAATATAAAATTGCTTAAAGTGTGTTATCCATTAAGAGTAATTGTTGATTTTTGGGGTGTTTTTATATTATAATACTTGTAGATATATTGAAAAAATAATGCAAGATGTGCTTGGATTTGGAGATTATACGATTTCATCATCATTTGATTTTATTAATAGGATTAAAAAATATAAAAATTGAATAATAATGATGTTATGTGTACACTTGACATATCTGAAATGTATAGTTCAATTAATCATATGGAATCAATAGAGATTATTGAAAGAGCTTTATTTTTAAAATCTATAGATAATAATATTAAGAATTTTATTGTTAAAATATTAAGATTTGTGAATGATAATATATATGTTAGGTTTAATGATTGCTTTTATAAAATGAATTTTGGTTGGCCAATGGGTCTTCCAGTGGTATCACAGATTTGTAATTTTTTTATTTCTAATTATGAGGTTAAGATATTGTCTCAGATAAAATATAAAGGAATTAAAGTATATTGTAGATATGTTGATGATGTATTTATATGTGCACATAATGAAATAATAGTTAATTTGTTTAATGAGTTAAATATGATTAATAATGTAAAATGGGTGTTAAATGAAGAGAAGGAAGATTCTATAAAAAGTTTTTAGATATATTTATTAAAAGAAATAATAATGTGTTTGATTATAATATGATTTTAAAGCCTGTGGAAATTAGGGGTTATATTCCATATAATTCTAAAGTTCATATGAGTCATAAATTAGCTGGTTTGAAGTCATTTTTATTTAGAAATGATTATTTGCGCAAATATATTAGTGATAAAATTGAAAATATTAATGTATATATTACTGATATGTTGAATGTTGGTTATGGAAGGAATATTATTTATAATACAATTACAAAATATAATCAAAATAAAAGTAATAATAAGAAAATATTAAGTAAATTAAAAAGTGATAAATGGATTTCTATTCCTTTTATATCTAATCAACAAGCTAAATTAATTAATAAACTTTATAATGGTTTGTGTAGAATTTCTTTTTTCTCTTCAAATAATATAAATGATATGATAAATAACTCCAAAGCCAAGATTTCTAAGTTTGAATTAAGTTCTGTTATATATATTGAAGCAATGGATCTGAAGTCCAATCCATGCTTCACATCTTCCTATAAACTTAATTAATATTGTAGACCTAAATTAAGTTTATAGTTCAATATCAGCAGGGTTTTGCATTAGAGTTAAAAATAGTTATGCTTATTAAATGTGTATTACAGTTAAATATTTTATTTTAAATAAATTTCATTCTATTGATAAAAATTGCTTAACCTATTAGTCAAACATATATATACATCTAGCGTATATATATGAGTTAATGCAAAATTCTGCTGAAATAAAATGCTTATTCTATTGTAAAATAATAATATATTGTTGTTCAAATTTTATTAAAATATTTAGTATGATTTGATTTTGAGATAAGCCCACCAACATTTCTGAAAGAATGTATATTTTAATTAGTGAGCCGTTCAAGTCTAATTAAAGATGGCATTTTCTTTCTTGCTTTTTAATTAATAGAATTCCAACTTTAAAGTAAGAAAGTTAGAGTAAAAAAATTGAAGTTATTTTTAGAACGTGTTGTTTTGAAACAAAGCAGCAAGGGGGGGCTTATCAAGATCTCAGATCATACAAACAATGGAAGGTAGCTGGCAGAGAAAGTATAAATAGTAGGGAGAACAAAAGAGATGATTATTCAGACTTTTCTTTTTGAAGGAGTCATTTGATTCTGATTTTGCTTGTGAAGGCGATTTATTAAGATTTTTCTTGCTGTTTTATTTCCAAGCTTTCTGGAAAGTGCATTCAGATTTCTCTTGGGAGAAATCCGTCAGATTTTGCTTCACATTTAGCTTGTGCTTCAAAAAAAGTTATACAGCTGTCATTTTCAAACAATGGAGAAGTTGGAACCTGCTCCAGTTAAAACCAACCGTATTTTGAGGAAAATGGATATGCTTGGCTAGGCAAATCATAGCTTTGCCTATCGCCGAGGTTCCTAAATACCATCCAAAAATGCCTTAACATCCAATCAATAACCATATGAACTCTATGCCGTGTCTGGAGAACTTTTCATGGAAGCCATACTTCATATTTTCATTGTCCGGACAAACACCTATCGTCGGTCGGATCAAGCCACGGACGCCGTAGGGAACATCACGGAAAAAGGACGGTATCGTATCTACTATATTAAACTATCTCGTATGCTACTTTTGATTCATATTGTTTTATTGTTGTATTGAAATATATGTCTTTGCTATGTAAACATTTTATGAATTAACCTTAAATATATTTTGGGATCATCTAGCTATATGTAACCTTTTTACCTTCGCTATTCTTCCTTACTAACCATTGTAAATATTTAGTATTTCGTTGCGGTTAAATTTAATAGTTAACTTTTTGTCATTTGAAATCTCTTTCCAATTTTATTTATGTTGTTAATTAAATCCAAGTCAGTTTCTTTTGTGTGCCAACTTGATCTCTTTGATAACACCTCTTTTTGTCCGCCATTTGCTTATCACGTATATTTGATTTAGCTATATACGTTCTAAGTCAATTTTAAACACGGTTTTTAGCGCAAAGCCATAAGAAATGCTTTGCGAAAGGTTTTTATTATCTATCGTACTTTATCGAGAAGATC
This sequence comes from Epiperipatus broadwayi, assembly GCA_028023455.1. Classification (NCBI taxonomy): domain Eukaryota; kingdom Metazoa; phylum Onychophora; class Udeonychophora; order Euonychophora; family Peripatidae; genus Epiperipatus; species Epiperipatus broadwayi. The sequence goes on from JAQFVV010012547.1 coordinate 2,112,069, forward strand.
GAGTTGGAATTTTTTTAATAAAATTGGGAAGAAAAGAATTTGACCGCAAACCTATTAACTTGTTTTCTTTTTATTGTCTAATTAGTTTGTTGCAGTAATTTAGGGGAATAGCGGAGGCCCATTAAAGCCTTATTCATATTCTAAAGCCATTAATTAAACATTATTTAATTATCAAAAACTTGAGTTTCTTAGTTATATTAAATGCTTTATTTTTACTTTTCAATGATCCAGGCACGCAAAACGCAAACACCAACACATCTTTTTATGTACTTTACACATTTAGCTTTTAGCTCTTTAGGATTTCCCGTCCATGTCTCTACCGCTGTTGCTAAGCTTTGTGGCCGGTTGAAAAATAATTTATGCATGGCTCAGATGGTGTTGTTTGTTTGTGATCAGGCCTCGAGAACAGGCGAATGGGCAGAGGTCATATGTATTCTTGATTTATATCTCGCGTATGGTTGGCCTTGAGGTACTTTCGCCTAGTATTCGAACTGGGTTAAATCTACACACATCATCTGACTGTCACAGTAGATTTTTTTTTTCTCCGCATTCTGGACGCCCATCGTGTGGCTATTCGAAATTTTCCATACCCTGCAATGCCCTGTATAACATTCGTATGTGTGTAGAATGTTTTTCTTTTTTCTGTTTTAAATTAAGGAAAATATGGGTAGACGTATAATTTTTTTTTCCGATTCTGACGCTGGCAGCGTGGACGAGTGTCATTTTTTTTCTTTTCTTCAAAAAAATTTTTTTAACAGTACCCTGAGAAGCTAGTTTTAGTTTAATGTATTTATATAAAATAATATATGTATAATTTTTTTCAAGTTGGTTTCCTAACGTGAGCTAAATGTCATTTTTTTTAATTAATTAAGAAGTTAAATGTGCCATAAGCTAAACATTTTTTTTTCCGAGTTTGATATATATGAAATGAATATTTTATATTTAAAAAGTTAACACGCCGTCAGTTGTTTTTTTTTGTGTGTGATTAGAAAAGAAGATTTCAGAGTTAAAGTAATTTTTTTTTCCCTAATGAGTAGTTCCGTCATGGCCAGTGCGCCATATTTTTTGTCGTATAAAGTAGATAGCTTCGATAAGGCGGAAGTGTCAAATATATACCCACCCGCCCTCCCTTAAATTAGCTTTCGTACTTTAGATTGTTTTTAGTATCGCTCAAATATGAAAAAGTTTGGAATAATAATGTTTTTCTCGAAATATAGTATAAACGGTAGTGTTAATATGTTGAGTAAAAAAAAAAGTACAGTTACATAATAGATTTTTATTTCCGTTTGGATAAATTTTTGTAAATATCTTAGATAACCTTTTTTTTTCGTTAATAGAATTTTTTTTCATAGATTGAAAGCTTTGATAAGTCAAAATTACACGTGTCAGTGTATGGTGTTAACAAACATTTTTTTTTCACTTTCTCTGCATTTCGTTTTTATATAAAATGAATGCTATAATCATGCAAAATTCTCGTTCACTGTTAAATATTTTGTAATTACGTGTCCTACCAAATATATATAAGTTTTGTTAATAAAATAGCAAACTTAATTTTCAACTTAATAAAGAGTAAATGCGTATGTCGTTTTAATTTATATTTTTGGATAACATATATGTCAGCCACCCTTTAGTTAAGATTTTTTTTTCTCCATTTCGGATTATGCTATTGAATCATTTATTGAGTAACCGTTAGGTGAAGACCTTTTGAGTAACCGTTAGGTGAAGCCCTTGTTTTTTTAGTGATCGTTTATGAAGATTCCTTGAGTAACCGTTTAGGTGAAGACCCCTTACACTTTAGAGTTCAGAATTGCTGAGTAGCCTGAAATAATAGGTCTATGTCTGCAATTGTTGTTTCCGTGTCATAGTTGTGACCAGCGTTACTTGCCTGAAATAATAGGAGTATGCGGTTTGCAATATGACATTTTTTTTTTCTAATAAAGCCATGTACATAATAATAAAAGAAATATTTGTATAGGTATATCTGTTTGTATATTTATATGTAGTCATATATATGCTTATTTGGTGTGTACATATTCATATATATGGGTGTATATGGTATACACTTCGTTATAGTTTGGTAAAACCCATTTTTATATAAATGTTTTTTTGAAACAGTTTTTGATCTCAATGCGTGATTCTGTAAAATTGCTTGATAATTGTTCATCTATTTCGGGTTGTGACCAAAATGGTAGTTGGTTTCGATCCCAGGTTCATAATTCGGAGTGGCAGTTATCATGGGATTTTACTTCTATTTTTAATTTTTTTTGTGTATATATTTTATTTTGTTAATCGTACTTTAGGCTGTTTAAATTTTTTTTTGTGTGTCATGACCAAAATGGTAACTGGTTTCGATCCCAGGTCAGACAAATTACCGTACTTAGTTGTTATACGTCTTAGATTTAAATAATATTGTGTCATTTAAAATAGCATTTACTTATTCATGCAGAGATTATTTTTTTTCGTTCAGCAGAATCAAATTAAATTTTTTTTAAAGTGAACTGAAACGCAAAGTAAAATTTTAATTGCATTGAAACTTTATAAACCCTTATAAATGTGTGCTTGGATCATTATCCATTAATATGTATATTTGATATGGCCATTGTCTTGTCGACTGGCGCCCTTTTCAAATAAATTTGTCGGCAAGTGCAATTTCTCATATCGGATATCAAATAAACTAAATTATAGTAGATGATCAAAATAACAATGTATGCTTAGTGAGCCAAAATAATTTTAAACATGACATGTATATTTTGCTCACATATTTCTTTATATATATATACTTGTATTAATGTAAATGCATTTTTTAGTTGTTTCAGGTGTCAGAGAAAGCCAGGTCAAGCTGTAAGTGGATTATTTCAGTTATATTAACATAGCAATGATATTTTAATGAAATATAAATAAAGTAAAGTGAGGAGAATAATATGTGGTATAGTTATTAAAGACAGACACGGCAGGATTTTTTATATTTTCATGTATAAACAGATACATATAGGCATAGGGTTAAAATAGGACCTCGTGAGGTAGGCAAAGTTAATTTCTGAAAACATAAATAAAGAATTTAGAATATTGACTTATTTTTTTATATAGAACTAAAATTTTTTCTGCACATACAGGATATAGCTCCTAGATATACATAATACAATATACTTATATAGATTGTATTAAAATACGTTTAGAAATAAATTGTGACTTTCTGTAGCAAAATAGCAAAAAAAAAAAAAAAAAAAATGGACCAACAGACGGACGCACATTATGACAGCGAGGAGGAGGTAGTACTCAATATTCCCAAGAGGCCAACAGGTACTCATAATGAAGAGTATAACTTTGATGCTTTCATCAAAGAAGTGAGACATGAAAGGGAAATGATGATGAACATGTTTCAAGAATTCATGAATGTGACATCACAACGACTAAACCGTTTGGAGGAAAACATGGGTCTCCAGCAACAACATACCAGAACAAAAGTATGGCCAGATGAGGATACTCAGTTAAAATGGCAACAGAAACAAGATGATACACAACCTAAATCATTGATCGATAATGAAGTAGAGAAGGATATGTATGCCTGGGACACGTCGGTCAAGCATCAAATACAGGAGGGAGAAGACAATGGACAGATGGATGTGGATAAAAAGGAAATGAACATTCATCAACAGATCAATCCAATCAAGGCGCAACAAGGTAACCAAATCCTTACGCCTATAATAATCAATCCGGTAACGTCTCCGGTGGCAAAATTCGTACATATACAAGGTTTTAGAGGGGAACCGGGTGGAAACCCTAGACACCACCTTGATAGTTTAAAGATGTTTTTCAAGTTCCAGAATATGACTGAACAAGAAAAAGTGGCGATCTCCAGTCATCATTTAAAAGAATCTGCCAGAGACTGGTGGAATACTCTATCTATACAACCGCAAACATTTATGGAATATGAGAAGGCAATAATGTCAATGTACTGGAGTGCAGAGCGGCAGGAAGGTTTGATGTATTCCATAATGCATGAAACATACCCAGCTAACCATCAAGAGACTTATGCTCAGTTTTTTGTTAGGCAGGTAAATCGCATTAAAGCCCTAACTGCATTCAATTATCCAGAAATGCAGATAGTAAGGATGATTAGACACAACATGCCACCCTGGATTAGGAAAATATTAATAGGCACTCAAATGCAGGATATTCAAGGCACGATTCGGATACTAACTGACATTGATTATGGGAACTTAGAAGAAAACCAAAATGATAGGGTCATGAACCCGTCCAAAAATACAAGGCAGTATATACCACCGGATCCCGGAAAGTTTAGAAATTAAAAACATAAATATAGCTAGTCAGACTAAAACAACACGGACTTAATTTAAAATATAGGAGAGTGAATGATGGATAAACCGTTTTATAGTAACATATAGAAAGATTATTAGTAGTAGCAAATTAAACATTACAGTGAACAAAGAGTAGGCTTGAACTCACCTGGTACAAATTCTTACCTCTGACCTGAAGCAACAGCATTTTTTTTTTAAAACATTTTTTTTTTGCTCACTAACTATTGGGAAATGAAGCAATGGATCTGAAGCCCGATCCATGCTTCACATCTTCCTATAAACTTAATTAGTATTGTAGACCTAAATTAAGTTTATAGTTCAATATCAGCAGGGTTTTGCATTAGAGTTAAAAATAGTTATGCTTATTAAATGTGTATTACAGTTAAATATTTTATTTTAAATAAATTTCATTCTATTGATAAAAATTGCTTAACCTATTAGTCAAACATATATATACATCTAGCGTATATATATGAGTTAATGCAAAATTCTGCTGAAATAAAATGCTTATTCTATTGTAAAATAATAATATATTGTTGTTCAAATTTTATTAAAATATTTAGTATGATTTGATTTTGAGATAAGCCCACCAACATTTCTGAAAGAATGTATATTTTAATTAGTGAGCCGTTCAAGTCTAATTAAAGATGGCATTTTCTTTCTTGCTTTTTAATTAATAGAATTCCAACTTTAAAGTAAGAAAGTTAGAGTAAAAAAATTGAAGTTATTTTTAGAACGTGTTGTTTTGAAACAAAGCAGCAAGGGGGGGGCTTATCAAGATCTCAGATCATACAAACAATGGAAGGTAGCTGGCAGAGAAAGTATAAATAGTAGGGAGAACAAAAGAGATGATTATTCAGACTTTTCTTTTTGAAGGAGTCATTTGATTCTGATTTTGCTTGTGAAGGCGATTTATTAAGATTTTTCTTGCTGTTTTATTTCCAAGCTTTCTGGAAAGTGCATTCAGATTTCTCTTGGGAGAAATCCGTCAGATTTTGCTTCACATTTAGCTTGTGCTTCAAAAAAAAGTTATACAGCTGTCATTTTCAAACAATGGAGAAGTTGGAACCTGCTCCAGTTAAAACCAACCGTATTTTGAGGAAAATGGATATGCTTGGCTAGGCAAATCATAGCTTTGCCTATCGCCGAGGTTCCTAAATACCATCCAAAAATGCCTTAACATCCAATCAATAACCATATGAACTCTATGCCGTGTCTGGAGAACTTTTCATGGAAGCCATACTTCATATTTTCATTGTCCGGACAAACACCTATCGTCGGTCGGATCAAGCCACGGACGCCGTAGGGAACATCACGGAAAAAGGACGGTATCGTATCTACTATATTAAACTATCTCGTATGCTACTTTTGATTCATATTGTTTTATTGTTGTATTGAAATATATGTCTTTGCTATGTAAACATTTTATGAATTAACCGTAAATATATTTTGGGATCATCTAGCTATATGTAACCTTTTTACCTTCGCTATTCTTCCTTACTAACCATTGTAAATATTTAGTATTTCGTTGCGGTTAAATTTAATAGTTAACTTTTTGTCATTTGAAATCTCTTTCCAATTTTATTTATGTTGTTAATTAAATCCAAGTCAGTTTCTTTTGTGTGCCAACTTGATCTCTTTGATAACACCTCTTTTTGTCCGCCATTTGCTTATCACGTATATTTGATTTAGCTATATACGTTCTAAGTCAATTTTAAACACGGTTTTTAGCGCAAAGCCATAAGAAATGCTTTGCGAAAGGTTTTTATTATCTATCGTACTTTATCGAGAAGATCGAGTTGGAATTTTTTAATAAAATTGGGAAGAAAAGAATTTGACCGCAAACCTATTAACTTGTTTTCTTTTTATTGTCTAATTAGTTTGTTGCAGTAATTTAGGGGAATAGCGGAGGCCCATTAAAGCCTTATTCATATTCTAAAGCCATTAATTAAACATTATTTAATTATCAAAAACTTGAGTTTCTTAGTTATATTAAATGCTTTATTTTTACTTTTCAATGATCCAGGCACGCAAAACGCAAACACCAACACATCTTTTTATGTACTTTACACATTTAGCTTTTAGCTCTTTAGGATTTCCCGTCCATGTCTCTACCGCTGTTGCTAAGCTTTGTGGCCGGTTGAAAAATAATTTATGCATGGCTCAGATGGTGTTGTTTGTTTGTGATCAGGCCTCGAGAACAGGCGAATGGGCAGAGGTCATATGTATTCTTGATTTATATCTCGCGTATGGTTGGCCTTGAGGTACTTTCGCCTAGTATTCGAACTGGGTTAAATTTACACACATCATCTGACTGTCACAATATATATGTTGGACACTAGAAATAACAATTTAAATATATAGGGGAATCCAAATGTACATTACAAAAACGATTTAAATATAGAATTCGCTAATACAGTTTTATTTTTATCAATTTTGCAGAGTGTAACAAAATGAATTTTCAACTGGAAATATTCCGACAAAACTTTTTCTCTCTTTACCATAATCTGGAAGTTGTAAGCTTGGTAATACCATTGCTTAATAATGGAGTGGTTTCAAAAACATTTGCAGACCATTTGATTAAGGTAAATTATTTTTAAACTGCAACAATTACATATATAGTATTAAAATGACAAACTACATCTATACCCTCCAAATTTCTTCATTAAACAAAAATTCTAAAAAAAACACAACAGAACAATTATAATGTGTTATGTCTCGAAATGTACCCTTATTCTCCAGATTGCCTAAGATCTAAATGTATTCTCTGGCAAAAACCACAACTAATATGGTTAAAATTTAGTATTTAATATATCTATATGAGGTTTGCATTATTAATTAACAGATATACAATTTAACTATTTAAATATAGACCCATAAGCATATAGAAATACTAATGAACATCTATATGACACATATTAAGTCCCTTGCCTTTTTTTGGCATGCTCAGAGGCAAGTTCTTTGCACTGAAAGCTTAAGGTACATACAGTGACATCAAGCATTGAAGTTAAATGTCCATTTGCAACCAGAAACTTCTAAGCAGCAAGTGTTTCTTTATTTTTCTCACTTGACATCTATCAATTGATTGTCCAATTACTCATCTGATTGGCTCTTCTTTCAGATCCTGCTGATAAGGTAATGATTTGAATTATTCGAGATACATCCTGGACTGGAGAATTTTACTTTTATTAAGTTCTATTAAAAAGTTATTTTTGGATTTCTAGAATTATTATCAATGAAAAGATCAGGAACTCACATTCATTTAATTGTTAACAGTATATATTTTTACTGAAAAAATTTCATTACTTATCTCCAGAGATTTTAACTAATTGCTTTTTTTATCTACTTAGAAATTAATATTTTCTGATCACGTAATACCATTTTAATTTATTTAAGTTCACTATTCTTAAGAAGCTAAATTTTTAAATTACTGTATATCTTTTACATACATGTATATACATTGTCCAATTACAATTAACCACTTTATGTGTATGTATTTGCACATACACACACGTACATAACACATTTTCCACAAGTTCAGATATTTATTTTTTCTCTGGGCTTAAAATGAAGTCATGAAGGAAATTCAGAATCCTCCTTTTTCCTTTTACACATTGGAGCAGATTTATCACAGCTTTGCTTGTGATATTACCCTCTGATAATACACTAGTGGGTAAACTCTGTTTCCAGTTTAGTATCTTCATTATTCCCTTGAATAATTTGCATATTACATTCATGCTTTCATCTTTCCACAGTTGACTGACATGTTTGTGTAATATCTTTTCCATTGTTTCATATAAACTATCACCACTTATAACTTGTGACCAGAATTTATTTATTTTTAATCCACACTCTTTCCTCAGATGTAAACTTATAAGTGTTCTCAGTTGGTCACTATGATCCTTTATCAATACAATGTTTTATAATTTAGTCTGCAGCATTTGATCTAGATATATTTCAGCAGACAATTTACCAGATTTAACAGCTGAAGTCAAATGCTGATAAAGCAGTGTGGTAAGTATTTCTAACTGTATTCTTGTTTTTTTCATTTTGTTAATGGATGGTTTAAGACTTTGCACAGCTTTTTTGATCATTCAGTTAGATTGAGGATGGTAAGCGAGCATGAGTAAATGCCCCCCCCCCCATTCTTGCATAGCCCCCTCAAATTTGTCTGATGTGAAGACAGTTCTGCTATCTGAAACTAAAGTTTCAGGAGACCATGGTATGAAAAAATTTAAGATAATTTATCAAGTGTTTTGTGTGAAATAGTATTTTTAACTTTTATATTTGGACCACCCTGAATATGTATCCATGACTATTAAGAATAAATGTCCTTCAACTGTGCCACAGTAATCAATGTGGATGTGCTGCAATGATCTCTCAGTTTTTGACCATGCTTTAAACTTTAACATAGGTGCTTTAATGCATGATTAACAGTTATCACATTTTTTTTTATATTTTTCAGTATCAATGTTAATGTTCAGCCACCAGCCATAAATACAGGCTAAAGCATTTGCTCTAACAATGCCCAGATGACCTTAGTGCTAAATTTCTCATTTTAACTGGGATTAACACATGATCATCTCTCAGAATGCAACTTTTGTAAATAGACAACTGCTCATGAGCATTGCATAATTCTTTATAGAGAAAAGTTGGATATTGTTTAGGCTATCCTGTACTAATTTGATTTAAATCCTTTGGCAGATATCATTTCCCTCTGTCCAAACAGCTACTATTCTGCTATTGAGAGTGTGACCCTTTAGTGCATCTATGTAGTTAATTTCTATTTCCCTTTTATCAGTCTCTGATTGGTCAGGCATATGAGATAGAGTGTCAGCATCTCCTATTTGCTTTCCCTCTTTATATTCTAGAATATAGTCATTTTCTACCAGAATGTTGATCCATCTCATCATGTGGGGGCTAAGGTATTCAGGACCTTGTTTGTCGCCTAAAATACTAAGTAAGGGTTTGTGATCAGTTATTATAGTAAATTTACTTCCGTACAAGTATTGATGAAAATTTCTGATGCCAAATATTATCACAAGAGCTTCGTTGTCCAGCTGACTATATTTTTTCTCTGCCTTGGGCAAGATGCATGAAGCATAGGTAATGGGTTATTCACCTGACTGTGTAGGGTGACATCGCACTGCTCTGATGCTAAATCCAGCTGCATCAGTAGTAAGAATAAGTTCCAAATAGTTATTATATTGCATTAGTAATTTATTTGAAGTGATTTTGTACACAAAAATGCTTTCTCTTGATCAGCTTCCCATTTCTGACTGCTTTTAAAAATATCAAATAAGGGTCTGGCAACATGAGCTTTCTCTTCCAAAAATTTTTCAGCATAGTTTACAAATCCCAGAGAAGCTTGTAATTATTTATTGTTAATAAGTCTTAGGGCTTTTGCTGCAGCTTTAGCCTTTTCTGTGGCAGGAGATGCACCATTTTTGGAAATGGTATGGCCTAAAAACTTGATTTCAATAGCCTTCCAGATACACTTTTGGATATTAAGTATTGTGGTGAATTCATTGTTTTGTGAACTTTATGTAGATGAATTCTAAGTTCATTTTCTGTAGTATTGGTAACAATAATATCATTAAAAAATGGAATGACACCCTCAACTCCAATAAGGAGAGGTTCAATTTTTGACTGAAAGATGCTGGGAGCAGAAATGATCCCAAATGGAATTCTGTTTCATTTAAATAACTCTAGATGTGTTGTTAATATTAATATTTCTGCAGTTTTATCAGTGACCATCTCTAGTGGAAAGAAGCATTTAAATCTAATTTTGTGAAAAAAATTTGATTTCTGCAGAAATGCTATTATTTTGCTAGTGTTGGGAATTGTATTTTTACTAATAGCTTTGTTTACTAATACTCGATAGTCACTTTCAAATGAATTTGTCCATTAGGTTTAGTAATAATTACTAATGATGTAGCACAATCAGATTTTTCTATGGGTTCTAACATGCCTTTCTTAACTAATTCATTAATTTCCCTTTCTACTCTTTCTTTCTGAGTAAATGGAATCTTACATGGTTTGCAAATTATAAATATATAAAATCCACATTCCTCCTTTTTCTTTTTAAAACTTGTTTATTCAAACTATAATTTTATTTTTACTCCATACAATGTTTCAACTACATTCTGGAGTCATTATCAAGTTTCCTTAAACAAAAAATAAAAAACATAAAAATAATAACACAAATAAATAAAATATTAATACATCACAAATATATTTATTTATTTATATTATTTTTGTTTTGTGTTATTATTTTTATGTTTTTTATTTTTTATTTTTTTGTTGAAGAAAACTTGATGATGACTATAGAATGTAGTTGAAATGTTGTAAGGAGGAAAAATAAAATTAGAGTTTGAATAAACAAGTTTTAAGAAGAAAAAGGAGGAATGTGGATTTTAGATATTTATTATCATGGAGCTATAATTTAAAAAGAAAAAGAAGTGAAAAGTTGTGTATATAATCAAATTATGAATATCATATTAAGGATTACATTTAATAAAATAGGGGTCATTTTAATTTCACCCAGTTTCCCCATTAAACAACCTAGGAAATTTGTCTCATTTCCTTTTCAATTTCAAACTTTTTAACAAATGTGAATTTTTTCCTAATTTTTGTACCAGTCCTGGCTTATTAATGGGTTAATAGGAGCATAAACTAAGTATAGAGGTAACTCAACTATTTTCTCCTCTATTCTGCTTACAAAGGTTTTAACCACATCTTTAATTTTGATAGCATTTACATCCAAGGCTTTTAGGTCTGTTCTTTCTATTGTTGAAGTTTTAGTACAATTTGAAGTTGCAGGAAATCATTTCTGGACTGAGATTAGAGACTTCACTACCATTATCACCTCAATAGATATGGACTGCTTGCACAATTTTAATTTTTAGCATTATTTTGTCACTTTCAGTAGTCAACATATTTTTTATATTGGCTAATTGATTTCCCTTTCTATTGAATGTATCCTTTTGGCTATTTCTTTCTTTGCCAGGTTCATTATTTTTATTTTTACACATTGTTTCTATGTGATCTTTTTTATTATTACAAATTTTACAATATTCATCTTTGTAATAATTATATTTATAAAGTGCATACTTGTTACTTAAAGTAATATTTATTAAGGCTACAACCTTAAGACTATGCGCTTGAAAAAATGATATTAGGGACCTTTGCAAATCTTTAACACAAGATTTATTTAAAAGACAAGAGCAGCCACTCTTATCTTAACCTACTTTCTAAATAAATAGGAAAATCTAAAGCATCTTGATTTGAGAGCATAAAGCTATTCAATACCTCATTGATTAATATTCATCCTTATAGAAAGAGTTGCTGGCCTTGTGTGGTCATTTTTCCCACAACAAAAACAAATCAATATTCTGTTAGAATTATTGTCTTTGATGTTAATAGATTCTTTTTTAATCAGTTTATACATTTTGCAAATATCAGTTTGCATGTTACAGTTTCCTTTAAACTCAGAAATCTTATGAGATTACTCAAGAACTAGTTTGTAAGCTATCCCACATTTTATCACTTCATTATAATTTGTCCAATAATTGTTGCCTTAAACTGTCCCCAATCATGCCCCTCAGAAATTGCTCTAGGAGGGTCTCATTTAGGAAAAATCCATAGACAATTTTTTGCCAGGTTACGAAGAGTAATATCAATAATCTTTTATTTTTTCATCCCTATCCTGATAACGGTCATGAAATGAAATCTGCTGAAATGCCTGGAGGGGTGGGGATTAAAATAATTTAGTAATCAATCTTTAATTTAATCATATGAAAAATCTTCAGGTATCTGTGATTCTAAGAGCCTGTTTGCTATCTCTATAACTTGTTTATCAGTAAAACATAATAATGCTGCTATTTTAATCTTATTCTTTTCAACTCACTTAATGAAGAGATATTTTTTGACATGTTGGACATACAGGGGCCAACTATTTGCCTCACTGATGTCAAACTCTATGATTTATGGTTGCATTTTAGCCGATTGTTCTACACATATAAACCTACCTGTTAAAACACTAATTGATTAAAACTTCAAATCAGGACTGCAACAATTGATGTCTGGGACTGTAATTCTTGGTCTTCAGACCACATGAGATCTAAATTTATACCCAGGTAAAAAACACAACTAATACAGTTAACATTTAATAGTTAATATATCTATATAAGAGATGCAAAACCATAAAACAATACAATACTAGATAAAATCCAAAATTTTACCAAAATCCTTACACAAACATGGTTTCATCTACTACAAATAGATCTTCTCAAATGAAAATCAAACTAAAGAAACAAACATATACATACAAACAAATAAACCTTCCCATAATTAATTTCAAACACCATCTTCCCTTAAATATTAAAAGATGTCTTCATAAGATTGATAGCCTCAGATTCAAGAAATTTTATCATCAAAGTCTCCTTTATTCTTCTTTTTAATTTCTTAAATAATTTATTAATGCAGATTATGGATAGTTTACCTAATTTAATTGATAGATTTAAAATGATTAAAAGAGGGTTGGATTTTAGAAGTAATTTTAATTATTTTTAGTTTTGAATTCCTTTTTAAAGTGGATTAGGAGCAAATGTGAAGTCACTTATAATAGTAAGTATTTTAAAAAATTTAAGGGGTTGGTTGGAAAGGCTGGAAATAAAAGTTTTGTGAAACAAAAAAGAATTTAGATTTGGGTGTTATAAAAATAGACCTGATGCTTCATCTGTTTTAAATTTGTCAAACTATATTTTGAATTTATCTGATTTGGCTCCTTTTGCTAATAAAAGTTTGGTTTTTGATTTTATTTCTGCTATTGAAAGTAATAGTAATATTTTTTATATATCAAATGCATTGACTGGGGGACAGCTGCTTGGAAGGCAGCTATGCTAATCACTAGGCCACCAATGCTTGACAAGTAGTAGTAATATTTCTGATGTAAATAAAGTGTCTTTACAGGTTATTTTGAATAGTCAATTACTTAAAAGAGAAAAATTTGTTTTTGCTCCTAAGGAAATCAGTCTTGTTAAAAAAAGATTGAAAGCCAATGATGTTATCTTGTTGAAAGAAGATAAAGGTGGCCAGTTTGTATTGTTAAATAATATTGATTTTAAAAGTAAAGTTTCGTTAGAATTAAATAATGGAAAGTAATGTAAACTGATTAAGATTATGAAAGTTATGGAAAATAAAAAGATTTTTGATAGAGCTATGTATTTAAGTTGTTATCCTAGTGATTATGTGGCTCCAAAGATTTTCTTAAATTTGAAGTTTCATAAATATAATTTTCCTTTGAGATGTATTTTTGATTTTACAGGAGGAATTGTTGATAAAATATCAAAATTTATTAATAGATTTTTTTAAGGACTATATTGAATTGGGTCAGTTTTGTGTTTCTTTTTCTTTTGAAGCTTTTAAGAAAATAAATGTTTTTGTTTTGGATGATGAGTGTTTTTTTTGGTAGTTTAGACATTGAAAATATGTATCAATCAGTTGACAGATTAAAAAGTATTAGTATTTCTTTCAATTTAAAAAAAAATGGAATGATTTATGCAGATAAGATTAAGGTTTTTCATGATTTGCTTTTGCTGTTAGAGGATTCAATGTATTTTATGTGTAATGATGTGTTTTATAAGATTAGAGAGGGTTGGGTTATTGGTTATGTTATTTCTCGATTGATGTGTGCTGTCTATATTGATTATTTGGAGTGTAGTGTTATTAATCAGTTTTCATGTTTTTTAAAATTATTTGTTAGGTATGTTAATGATTATTTGTTTGTTATTCAGAAAGAGAAATTAGAGGAGTTTTTATGTAGATTGAATGCTTTTCAGTCTAGTATTAAGTTTATTATTGAGGGTGATAGTTTTGATTTTGTAAAATTAATGTTTTTGGATTTAAGTGTTGAGAAGGTTAATGGTGTTTTGTTTTGTAGTCATTTTATAAAACCTAAGAATTTGAGAAATATGATTAGGCCTGATAGATCAGCCTTTTACGCATAAAAAATGTCTTTGTTGAATTTTTGTTGTAGGAATAGAAGGCTTAATAATTTTAATGATAATGCTGATATTCAAAGATGTCAATTTGCTGCTAATTGTGTAGAATTGGGTTATAATCATGATTTTTTTTAGAAATCTTGTATTTAATAATAATGTTTATAGTCATGATTTTGATGGTAAGAATTTTGTTGGTAAGGATAATGGGTATATGTCTTTACCATTTTAAGACTTCAATATATAATTTTCATTTGTTGGGAGGAATGTTGGTTGCATGGAAGAAAGGTTCTGATTTGAATTCATTACTTAATGGTTCAAAGCAGTCTATTAATAGTAGGTCTATTCCTGGTATTGTTTATAAGATTCCATGTAGTTGTGGTAAGTTTTATGTAGGTCAGAGTAGGTTTAGCCTTAATGAAATAATTAAGGTTCATATAAGTAGAGTTAAACATAGGTATCTTAACTAAGCTTTATATAATCATGAATTAAATACAGGGCATAGAATATTGTATAACAATGCATCAGTTATTTTTATGAAAAGAATGAATTAAAAAGAATAAAGGAGATTTTGATGATAAAACTTTTTGAATCTGAAGCTATCATCAATCTTATGAAGACATCTTTTGATTTTAAGGGAAGGTGGTGTTGGAAATGAGTTATGGAAAGATTTGTTTGTATATATGTATATGTTTGTTCCTTTAGTTTGATTTTCACTTGAGAAGATCTACTTGTAGTAGATGAAACCATGATTGTGTAAGGATTTTGGTAAAATTTTGGATTTTAACTAGTATCATATTGTTTTATGGTTTTGCATTTTATTTATTACTAGTATAGTGTTAGACAGTTTTGGTGTTCTACATAAGAAATTTATATTATTAATTAACAGATATACAATTTAACAATCTATATATAGACCCACAGGCCTACAGAAATAATAATGATCTATAATACTTGTTAAGTCCCTCAAGTTGCTTTGGTACATTTAGAGGCAAATCTCTGCACCCTGGAAGCTTAAGGTTCACTTAGTGACATCCAGCACTGAGGTTAAATGTCCATATGCACATCAACAACAATTAAAAAGTTATTTTTGATTTCTAGGGTTGTTATCAATGAATGGATCAGGAATTCACAATCTTTTAATTGTTAATGATATATATTTTTACTGAAAGAATTTCATTCCTTATCTCCACAGATGTTAATTAATTGCTCTTTTCATCTACTTACAAATTGATCTTTTCTGGTCACATAATAACTTTTTAATTTATTTAAGTTTACTATTCTTAAGAAGCTAAATTTTTAAATTACTGTATATGTATTTTACATACACATATATACAGCATCCTATTACAATTAACCATTTTATGTCTATATATTTAATCATACACACTCATATATAACGTAATGCATTCCTATAACAAAAAACTTGTTACCATAAAATATGTATATACATATAATCACTAAAACTCTATAAAAAAACAGTTTAAAACTTAAAAAAATAATAATTAATGAATAAACACTTTACTAAATATAGTATTCTTTTTTTAAAAAAAAACAAAAACAAATACTAACTCATGTGTAAATATAATGTATAGTAAGTTATATTTCAGTTGCTAGGATTTTTTTTCAATAAGCAATTAGTTTGCATTCACCACTTTGATTTTACTATATTAGTTGAGTTATTTAACAATTGCAGCATTAAACAATTCAAAACAAAGCAAAACTCTCCATATAGTAGTTCCATCTTGTGCTAACAAGAGCAATCAATGGAGAGTTTTGCTTTGTTTTGAATTGTTTAATAACAATTATGTGCTAGTATGAGATAGTGATCATGTGATGTTTAGTGTAATTGCAGCATTTTAGAAAGAAACATTTCAAAAATCAATAACCCACTATATATTTTTGATAAAAATATAGCCTTAATTAAATAAAAGTTAGAATAAGAGATTTAATGTATAATAGTTGCTATAGTTTTAATAATATGATAAAACCAAAAATTAAATAAAAATTGTTTTTAGCGCTTTCAAATTTACTTTTAGTGCAATATAATTCTTTACATAGTGAAAGTTTATTTTTAATTATGCAATAAATAATACTTGTATTATAATGAATAACTTATTAATAGAAATTGTTAATGATTGCCTCTATAGTAAACTTTCATCAACAGGCTTTTCATACTGCGGTGCTGGATATTATCATTGGAATAAAAAAAATCCAAGTATTATCTAAATCAATGCACTCCTATCTAGTGTCAAGATTACTGTGTGTGAGAGTGTATATATAAATTGAAATCCACCACAAGTCGGTCTTGAGGAAAATGCAGTTGAGATGGAGAAGGAACTGCATTTACTATAACTCACTTGACTTGCAATTATTATTATGCATACAAGTTCTATCTATTTCCACACTAGCTATAATTATTCCAGACTCTCAGGGTTTTATAATAGTAATATGTGTACTCTTACTCTTGTTTTATTTAACAATAAAATTTTTACAAATATTATTCTTATTTCAAGCTTTAACTATCTGTGTTTTAAAACTAAAGCTAACAAATTTAAATGCAAGATTGAATAATAATTTATCTCAAGGCTATCTAATAAATGCATGGATATCAAATGTATTTATGCCATTCCAGGATACAACAGTATAAAAGGGGTTTTATGTAGACCATTTTATTCAGTAATTTTACGTTTCAGATAGCATTAATACAATAATAATATATCCAATCCAGATGTGTTTTACACGTAAATTTATATTTTCAATATGACCTTTACTATTGTGAATGTGCAATGAGGATGTCTCTTTAAGAGTGATTGACAAAGAGAAATATTAAAATTAACAATTACTTTATTGCATAATATAAAAATCAATGACAAGAACAAATAATAAGAATAAAAAAAATTATATAACACATTTAATAAATATTGCTATTTGTTTCCTAAACTAATTTGAACTCAGGATATAGCTAACGTGTTATCTGATAGTGTTGTTGTGAAAACACTCACATTAAATAAAAGTAGTTGTATTAATATTTCACAAAATAATCCTCAATATAATACTGAAGAATGTGTATATGGTCATGTGTATCAGTTGTATGAGATAATATGGATAGTTGAAGGGTGCTTGAAAATCTGAGTTCAAATCTCCTATACTATAAAAGATAAATGACTTATAGATATTCGTAAATAATTTAATTTACTAATCAATCAATTATTTATCAACCTCATTTACAAACATTAGAGAAGTTTTCACTCATTTAAGATAAGCAAGTACAAATCATTGCTTAGTAGTCCTAGATGATAATTTACCACATTGGGCTTATTTGTTTTTGCCTCAAGATCCTTTACTGGATTCAATTGCAGGCATGAATATCAGGAGTGCTACTTTCTTAAAAACAAACAAAACTCTCCATACAGTATTGCCACACAGTAACAAGCCAGAATAATCAATGGATGCCAGAAGGCTTGGGCATAAAATCCCCATCTACGGCCTACTTGTCCAATATCCCCAGACTAGTTTCTGGCTTGTAGCCTTCATCAGTGAGGAGTCTTGAATCTGAGAGCACTGCACCTAGATCTTAGGATTTAATGCAATCCTCCAGCAGCCACCGTTTATCTTTACTTAACTACAAAACTATGAGTCTTAAATTGAAAACACAATAATATTTTCAATCCAAGCTCATTAGCTTATATAGTCATATAGGTCTGAACTCAGTTCAGTACCCATATATTTTGGTGTCTTTGGTTTTTTAATAACCATACCCACCACTATCCTATTAGGCAGGATTGGTTCTAAGCCAATAAACAGTTATAAACAAGCACAAGAAATGGTGATCATGTGATGTTTATTGGTTTAAAACCAATCCTGCCCAATAGGATAGTGGTGGCTATGGTTATTAAAAAACCAAAGACACCAAAATGTATGGGTACTGAACTGAGTTCAGACCTATATGACTATATAAGCTAATGAGCTTGGAGTGAAAATATTGTGTTTTCAATTTAAGACTGATAGTTTTGTAGTTAAGTAGAGATAAAAGCTGGCTGTTGGAGGCTTGTATTAAATCCTAAGATCTAGGTGCAGTGCTTTTAGATCCAAGGCTCCTCACTGATGAAGTCCACAAGCCAAAAACTAGTCTGGGGATATTGGATGAGTAGGCATTAGATGGGTATTTTATGCACAAGCCTTCTGGCATCCATAGATTACTCTGGCTTGCACTGAGTGTCAATACTATATGGAGTTTTTTGCCTGTTTTAATAACAATTATAAGCAAACATAAGAAATGCTGATCATGTGAGTGCTACTTTGCTAACATAAATATAATTAAATCATTAGGCTGCTTTGTTGTACTCTTGATAACAATAAAAAAATAATACTAACTTCTGAGTGATACATAAAATATGCCTTAAAGATTTACTCATCTATGTAAGAGTAGTTAACTCCACTTAATTTGAGGTTGAAATATTAAGAACGCATAAGCATTAGTAACATTGACAATGTAGCTGTTTAATATAAGTTTGATAACTATTTATCCTAAAATAAATTACATTTAATCCCTTTCAATTTCTTCAACAATATTATTAAATAAAATATTACCTTTACTTGAATACAATAATATCTGAGAAAAATTTTATTACATTAACAAACAATTATAATATTAATTAACTAAAAAAGTAGAAAGTGTATTAGATAATCCATCTGGCTTCTTGCACACTTTATTTCACTTTTATAATATTATTCTTTCTGGAAATAGCATAAAGTATATTCAATTCCACTCAGTTTGGTTATTAATTCAAGTTAATCTATTCTTAAGATTGCTTATAATTTTGTCATTTACTTTAAAACAAACTTTCAGAGCAGCTAAGTAATATTTATTCACCCTAAAAATTTTTGTTTATAATTTAAGAGTGGTAAGGTTTCTTTTCACTGCCTCAGTACAGTTTTTATTTTAATGACAGCTGAAACTCCAGATTTTAAATTGAATCAATTTTTGAAAAGCAAATTAATATTAAAAATTTAAATATTATTTGTATATTATAATACACTGTGTGTACATATCTATACATGTATATTTATATTCAAGGCCATTCACTATTTATAAGTCAAAATAGAATTTAATTTATTGGCTTATCAATGATTGAAGTATTTTGTTTAAATTGTACACATCTTTGTGCTTATAGAATAGGTTATATTTACCTGTTTAAACAGGTTTATTTAAATTTCTTTGTATCAGTAATTTCAATCTCTGTAGTCAAGTTGCAATCCACTTTTATTGTTACAAAGAGGTTGCCTTGACAACAGTTTAAAATTGTTGATTGTATTGATACTGGGAGTTTAAGTGTTGAATGGTTTTTAATGATTAATTAGAAAGCCATTTAGCCTTGAGCATTATTATTCTTATTATTTAATTAATACTTTGGGTGCAATTTGAAATTTATAATTGCAATTTATAATGTTATAATTGACTATTTATTAGTCTGCATTCAGAATAGGTTATATTTACCTGTTTAAAGAGCTTTATTTAAACTTTTTTTTTTCTCATGTGTCATAGCATCAGCCGGGAAGCGAACCCACTATGCCAGGACAACTGCTTGTAAAGCAGCTGTCGCTGACCTCTTGATCACCAATGCTTGACTATTTAAACTTCTTTGTATTAATAATTTCAATCTCTGTGGTCAAGTTGCAATCTTTAATGTCTATATAATTATATTAGACCATTAATAAAGGTGGGATTCCATCTTTATTGTTAAAGGAGGTTGACTTAACAACAGTTTGAAATTGTTGATTGTCTTGATATTGGGATTGTCTAAGTGTTAACTGGTTTTAATGATTATATATATGTATGGGTGTGTTAGTTAAGATCATTTACATTTATCTGTATATTATAATGTTTTATTTGTCAATCTATGAAAGTAACATCTGATACTTGTAAGTAAATCAAAATCAAAATGATATATTTGCATTATAGAATATTTATCAGTCCTTTTATTTTTTTTCTTAATAATTGATTAATAATTTTTATTAACCATTATTTTATGTTATTTCAGTAAAGTTATTTAATACTAGTATAGATTAATTATGTATGGTGTATCTACTCTGATCATTTATAGTCAGTAGGGTCTTTGTGATTCCAAGCTATCAAGCATAATGATATATGGAATATGTTTGTAAACATATATATAATTAATTCTCTTCAGAATTATGAGATAATGAAGGCCACCTTTAAAGTCTAAACACTTTATTCATATGTTTTATAATGATAACAAATAATTTATTTATGACATTCATGGAAGCATTGATATAATGAATATAGCTCTTTTGATATACAGTATATTTAATTTTATAGTTATTAGTAGTATTTATAGCAAAAGAAAAATAAAGAATATTAGTACTTATATATACATGAACACAACAAAAAAATTTGATTATTACCCTTTTATAATATTGGCTCAAAATTTGGCATTGACTTGATGATGATTTGTCTAAGATTTTATAATACATCTCTTTTAAATCCAATTATAAAAAATGAATTCTGATGATGATCTGCTGATTTTTTGATTATTTGCTCTTATTATATTTAGTAAAAATAGTGATTGCATATAAAATTCCTCAATTCCATATCATTACATTATATATGTTTATATATGCAATATATATAATTGTTTTCTATAGAATGTATCCAACAAGTATCAGCAGAGAATAATGTTTTTAGTTGAGATACAGAAGCAGGGTCCAGAAGCATGGCAGTATTTGCTACAATGTTTGATTGAAAGTGAGCAAATTGACATTGCAACCAAACTTGCTGAAACATATTTTGATTTAGAACAAGGTAAGAATTTTAATCTTTATTGCTTGATATTTTTCTAAATTTTGGCAAAAGTTTAGAGTAAACTGAAATCATGCAATTGTGTAGCAAGTTTCTTGTTTAATAATGTTTTATCACATATTAATAAACATAATACTTTAAAACCATATAAGATATTATCTTCTCATAATGCCACTAAGATATATACAAAATTTATAAGAAGAAGCATAATCATCCTAATATAACACTACTTTAATCATCCAGTTATTGTAAATACTGGAACTGGAAAATTAAAAGAGATGCATGGTGCATTCAGATCATATCACTAACATCATGAATCGTAAAAATAAATTTACATAACAATGTAATTGTTTTTAATTTTACAGATGAAAACATAACAAAAAGAAATATTTGACTAGAAAGATAGCATCAATTTATAAGATTAGGGTAGTGGTGGTGGGGGGTGTCAGAGCTATCAGAATTTTAAAGAGGTTAATTATTGGCACTTGATAAACTGAAGCATATGCATTCAGAACTGATTAATGCTTCATGACATATAGTCACAAAAGTGAAAACTATTTTCCTTAAATATAGACAAATAAAATCATTCAAAACAAATTACAATTAAAAATCAATGCTTATTGATTAACATGTATAAATTTTATAAAAATTTGTATCCAAAGTGTGTGATACTATTGTAAACACATATCTAAACTTTCCAGTGTATATCTAAACAAGTTATCAAGAGTTTTAAAGCAAAAAATCTATTAAAACTATTATATCACAGCCACTGAATTTTGATTGAAGATTATGATATGAAAGCAGGCATAAGCACTAAACAATGGATAACTGGAATCATGTCATACAATTAGGTAACCCATTTACACTTCTGCCGAATATTTTTTTAGCAGCCATTAAAAAGTTTTATTTTTTTGATTGATAAACCCATCTTCTGATTTAAAATAAGATGCAGGAATTGTATAATTTGCCATACCATGACATTCTCTTGATTAGATTATTATTTTGAATGAATAGATCATAGCTGCATTTCATGATGCAAATATCTTCTAAAATGATATGGTTTCAATTAAAATAACTATGCCAATAAAATATTATTTCACAAAATCTTAAAATGGTGTACATTCTTCTGTGTTTTTTTACAATAACCTGATTTAAATATAATTGAATCTCTGTGAAACTTTGTTAAACAATGAATGGAAAAACATTTTACTGACATCTCTCAAAGAATGTGATATTTTTCTGTATGAAAAATGGCTTAATATTATCTACACATGTCATTTCAACTCTAGCCCTGCTTCACAAAAGAGACATAGTAAATGTATACATATGACTAGAAGCCTGCTTATACTTTTATTGCTGAATATTACATTTGAATACTTAGGTCTGTGATTCAAGTTATATATTTTATCATCCTCATTTTTCTTCTGATTGGTTATCATTAGTTTATAAAGGGATCTGAAAACCATAGACTGAAGTTTGATATCATCTTATGGCTCATCTTCGTAATCTTCAACTTCTACTATGAATATAGTTTAATTATCTGACTAAACATGTATCTACAATTGTTACTCAAGTTTCATTCATTATATATTTTCTCTACCTGTTCACTTTCTTGCCCTTCTCAACTCCATTTACCAGTTGATAACTTGAACAAATTTTCCTTATATCCATGATTAAGTCAGGGTTTTATGAAATCCTTGAACCTTCTGATTTATACTGAAGTGTATTTGATACCAAAAGATATAATGAAAATAATAATAATTCAAAAGACTTTTATTTACACATATGCAAATATGATAAACATATCAAAAAATATTTTTCATTTATTTAAATAATAATGATTACAATTTAATCTTACATATATCATATAAATGATGTTAGATTTTATCAGTATTAAAACTGCATCATAGTTCATTTTCTTTTTATCACTGTTATAATTTCTTGTAATATTTCAAACTCTACAAAAACTAAGCAAATCTATTACTATTAATAAATATCTCAAATTTACTAGTTAATTTGTAAGTGATGACATTTACATGATATGAGGCATGCTTAGTGTTGCAAAAAGATTGTTTAATTTTAATCATATGTAATTGTTTATGCTTTAATCAGGTATACAAAATTTTTTTATAATATCCAAAATAACTATGATAGTAATTTAAACTATATTAAGGAAATTAAAATTTTTTTACTAAAATATAAAACTATTACATTATAGAGCTTAGCACTTTCAAGAGACAACTTGCTCTCATACTCATAACTGCTTTGTTATAATTGCATTGTAGAAATGGAAATTTATGCAAATTGATGCAAATGAGTTATAACTGCCATTTCTGAGACAGAGTAAAGCATGCTTCTCTTCTGTTGATGGATTTGGGTCACTATCTATATGAAATGCCTCTCTAATCTTGCATCAGGCATCGTGTCTTTCGGAGCATACGCTTTTAAACATATATTTTCTAGCTTCATTATCTGTGCATACAGCACATATATATTTGTTTATAACAATTAGTGAAGTAATAATTTAAGTATTAAAAAAATTAAATGATTAAGAAAATTAAATGCTTTAACAAAAATTTCCTAATTTATCACCAATAGACTTTAAATTGTTATAAAAGAGAGATAAATTGTTAATCTCTTACATATGCTTCAATTATGAATACTATACTTCCACAATTAACTTCTACAAATAGACAAACATATTAGTTTATATATATAGATTTCCATTCTTGCTATTAAAAGGTGTGAAGGTTGCCTTGACAGCAGTGAGAAATATTGGTTACTATATTTACTGTGAATGTTTAGGTGGTTACTGGT
The DNA here is from genome assembly GCA_028023455.1 of Epiperipatus broadwayi. NCBI lineage: Eukaryota > Metazoa > Onychophora > Udeonychophora > Euonychophora > Peripatidae > Epiperipatus > Epiperipatus broadwayi. Next base: position 2,136,029 of record JAQFVV010012547.1, read on the forward strand.
TGGAATCTAATTATATATATGTGTGTGTGTGTATATACTTCATGTATAAAACAAATTTATTTGCTTTCTCACAATAGATAAAAAAGAATTAATTTCTCAAACATATTAGTTTGTATGTATGTCTATATATGTATACACCACATGTGTATAAGTAGGTATGTAGGGTAAATTATTTGCCTACCACTTGGTCTGAATTCAAACATTGTAGAAAAAACTGGGACAGGTGTGAAAATTAGTTGTAAGTCATCTCTTACAACATCTATAGTTGTTCTCTTTAATTCCTCAAAAGATGGTAATTTTTCTCTTAACCACTAGTGATGTCAGAGAGGAAATGCAGTAATATCGGTGACATTACATAGAGTATATTATCAATAGATCTTGGGATCATTTTCATGGTACTGTCCATTTCATTCTTCACTGACTATGACATCAGGAACTGGTAGATTTTGGCAAACTTCAGTGTCAGTTTCTGAATACATTTGCATTTTCCAGGTATTTTGGCTGATGCAGATTTTGGTTATCTAGCCACATATGGTAGATAATTTTTTTTTTTGCTAGATAAAATCATCATACTTGATATTATAAGTGAAATATTAAAAAATACTTTAAAAACAGTCAGAAAAATATGTCTATTCAAGTTATAGTGGAAAACAATTTTAACCAGTAGTTTTTCTCCTTGGCATTGCAGCACTGCTTCTTAAATCGAGTTTTCAGATAAACTAAAGAAGACTAGACTTTCTGGGATAGACTGAAATGCCTTAGTTGCTTGTCTCAGACCTATTTATACCTATTTGATATTGTTCAACAATATATTTTCCAATGAATTTGTCACCAGCTAGTTACAAGATTTGACCTATTTCCTTATAACATGTTTTTGGATAATATTTTCTTTATTCTCTTCACAATATGTTGTAGAAATAATTTTACAGATATCTTACCATGACTTGATACACAAATAAACAAATTATTATAGTTTGATACATAAATGAATGAAACAAAAAAAAATTTTTTTCTCTCTCTCTCTTTATTTACATTAGTTAACGATTTAAAAAGAAAGAAAAATTATTGCAGGCATTTAAATTTTAAATGATAACTTCTAAGATATTGCCAAATTCCTAAATTTTAATATTATTTTTAGATTTCCCATGAAATTTACTATAAAAATGTGGGAAATTTTATTTAAAACTCCATTCAAAAAAAGCAAATACAAAATGTATAAATTTCTTGCACACATCAAAACAAGTTTTCTTTCTTTTTTTACAGTGCAATTTGTCATTAGATTTCTTACATATTACAAAGAAAATATATAATAATATGATCAAATGCATAAACTAACCTTTTAATTTTTTAGGCAGTTCATATAGTTATTACTCAATGGCCATGATGAGTTTTTAATTAAACAACTTTTTTCATGCAGCTTTGTAATATAACTAATTTGAGTTGTAACTAATTTGAAGTGTTATTCATTTGTTATAATTACAATGTATATGAAATAGAAATAATTTATAACTCCAACTGAAGTATATATAAAATATTTGAAATTCCCCATAGCTATATTGTTTCAGCGTACTACATCTTTAAATAATGAAAACTTGAATTTTCAAATATATATATATATGATTATTGTGCCATTTTTTGATGAACTTTGCCTAATTTATCTCTCTCATCTATTTATTATGTTCATTTATGCTTATTATGCAGATTTGATGAAATCATTATTTCATTACTTATATATAATAGAATGAATGTTAAATTCTAATCGAATATCAAGCTTTATTCAATACATGTTAATAATTTGGTGTCATAAGGTAGGAGTTAATTTTTACTCATTTTAATACACTTGTAAATAAGAAATCAAATATCAAATTTGTAAACACCAATTAACATTACTTTAATAATATATAATCACTGGAATGGTAAACTTTCTGCACACCTTTTTTATAACATATACTATCCTCTCTTGAATAAGGCTTTGATAACATCAATTAGGATTCAATCTTTATCTTATTTAATATCAATTGTCAGATCTATTATTTTTATAAAAATTGGGGAAAGCAAATGAAAATTGCATTTTACATTTACAAAACAGATTTGATAAGAGAGGGCAGTACATGAAGAAACAGTGCTTGGAAAGTATCTTTCAATATATTTATATAGTGTTGCCTCTACATTAATTGGTATTTACAAACTTGATATTCAATTATTTATTCACAAGGGTATTAAAATGAATTGAAATTAACACTAATATATGAAAATCAATTGGCTATAATGAATGAAGTTTTGCGTAAATTTATCTGTATGTGTTTTTTATATAAACATGTATTTGAAATTTGTCTATGTGTAGATTTATCTATCATTAATATTAAAATTATATGAAGGTTTTGACTAGATCCCAACAACAATCTTTCAAATAGTAGAACTCATTCAGAAACATTGCAGAGTCAAAACTCAAACAATATCAGTATGTATATACATATAATTTAGAAAATTAATTAGATTATTGAGAAGAATGTACTTATTGCTATATATAGAAAAAAATTTAAAACTCAATACATTTTTATTGATAATTAAGTTTTATTATAAAATAAAATAGTTTTTTCTCACATACTACTAATGGCTAACCTTAACAAGTGTTATATATTAACATAACATGCTTTTTGAATTTTAGCAAAGCTTATAAGGCTAGTAAATTATCCTTTAGAAATACATTCATTATGTGAGAATGGATTATTATTATTTTATGTTACTGTAATACCTGGTTGTTCAATATGTATGTTTGAGTATAACCATGAGTTTAGAAATCAGTGCAGTAACCTGAGAATTTAAATCTAGAGCAGAGACTGAATTTTTGCAGCTAATCAAGCCATAGTCATTATTGATTGATATGTAGATATTTACACATCAGTAGTTGGAGAACCAGGAAAAAATAAAACAAAGAGTAAATGAATACTTTGTCAGTGGTTTTTAATGTTTGTGGAGAATTCTAAAATAGTTTTAGCCTTGTATGGTCGACTGAGGACTGTTTCTTGTTAAATAACCAATAGATTTGTCATAAGTTGGCTGCTTGAAAATAATCTGAGCTTATTTAGAATATTTTTATCTCCCAATAAGTTATTTACCCTCTAGTCTAGAGTCATATACTTTAAGTTAAGCTTGAGTAATCAATGGAAATCAAATGGAACAACACAATATCCTTATCTCCAGTTCAACTAATTCCTAGCTTTTGCCTTCATTGTTGAAGATTAAGATTCAAAGCTGAAATTAATCCCTGATTTGAATCTTACCTGCACTGATGAAAGCAATAACCCAGAAACTGATGTGAAAATGAGGATTTAATGGTATTATAATATTTGGTGGCCATTGATTACTCAAGATTATACTAGATGACTTTAGAATAAGATGAAGTTACTTGATTTTGGAAATTTATGAGTAAATATATGAGAGATCATGTGATGTTAACATTTTTATTACCCTCTAGATTTGAATTCAAATCACGAGAGATCTTTAGATTGATATGTATATATTTATTAACATTTATAAAAATAAAAAAAAAAGGTCCCACAGCATAGTAATTAGATTAGAGTATACCTATCACTTGAGAATAAGTAAAACTTTGAAACTTTTTGGGGTTGCAGCTTAGGATTTTTCTTTCAGTTAATCAGTCCATATTTACTACTTTTAACTATAGGAAAGATTTTATCCTGTAATAAGCAATTTTAAGGCTCGTTTTTTTACTATATATATTTATGAGTATATACTAGAGAAATCTTTATTTATTTATATATATATATATATAATGTAATTTGTATATAAACATATAATATTAAACGATATTGACTGCGCACGGATCGAAATTATTTTCAATTTGTTTCTAATTAAAAATTAGATTGACATTAATTTTTAATTAGATCCGCTAATTATAAAAGTTAAAGCGATTAGATACTTATAAAAATTAATCTGAAACAATTTATATAAGTATCTACAGGTAAAAATATGTGTACAAAATTATTCATAGTTATTACAATTTTTATCTTGGATGTTTAATAGGTTGTTAAATATCAAAACATGATTAGTGCAATCATATATCTTTCAATAAATTAAACAAGCTAGAGTAACATTTTCAACAATTCACCTCATTAACTTATTACCAATATAATAACTTAGTGAATTGAATATCAATAATTTAAAATTTCTAAGTAAAAAAAAGATTGTCATTTCACGTTTGGATTTCATATGATTTTTTGAGTACCTAATCATCTGATAGTTTTATTTTTGCAAGTATTAATAAATAATAATAGTTAGTACATTAGATTATCCTACCATGCCAACATTGTAGTTCCAAATGCAGCAATTTTTAACTGGAGATAAAATAATTTTCCAGTACAAACTGGATCAGGTTAATGTTTATAGGCTGATCATAAAAATTTAAACATGATCGTTATATGTTCTAACCTTCACTCTCTAATAGTAAGTGCTTTACTTTTAAATATTATTTGTATTTATAAATATTTACAACTATTATTTATGTGCTTATATCAACCATTTTACTTGAGAATTTCAAAAGTACACCATAAAAAACATATATATATATATGAAGCTGATAATATAATTGTAGCATATGCTACATCAAATTCATGCTATATAAACTTGGAAATTTTTATCGTGATATGATCAGCCTCACTATCTGACTATTGGTAAACCTGGTAATTTTTCTCCTATTTTGGATGGAAATTGTCATGCAGTGAGCTGTTTAGAAGCAGTTATACTTCCTATAAATAAAAAATAATAATCTCATAGTTATTTGATCAAAAAGTAATGTAGCAAGTTGATAGTACTGATTCTTTTTTTTTTAAATACTCAACTAACAATTGATCCAGAAATCTTTAGTTCTTAGTTTGAGCTAAATCACATAAGATTACTATCTAAATATGAGTCATCCATATAAATATCACCTTTGGGCAGAGTATTTTAACATACATGAACTCACCCACATACATTTATATGAATGATATATATATATATGTTTTCATGGTTATATGATGTAAATAAAATAGTTTCTGGGTTAAATCATGTGTTAGTTTGGATTAATTTCCAAAATTTCGATGAATTAGCATCTGCCATTGTCAAGATTAACTTTTCAAAGAAAAACCATTTGATCTCAAATAGTAATGTGATAGAGCATGAGAAAAGAATGAGATTGAGTGAGAAGTAATTGGGCATTCAGAATATATGGATTAACAAAATGTTTATTTTCTTTAGTTTCACCAATAAGTGGTCTTTATAAATCTGGAATACATTGTGCTTCATCAGCCCTATTTAAAACCGTTGATCTTTTTAATATTTCAATCGAGTCCTTTATGGTTCTCAAATCATACTTTTCCAAATTAGCAAGTATTTTAGTATTATCAAAATCAGGTTTGTGACCAATTTCTAAAAAATGTGAAGTAAACGCTGATGTGTTTAGCTTTTAATTAAAGGCATTTTTATGTTCATTAATTCTGACATTAATTCATCTATTAGACTGCTCTACATAACTTTTCAAGCACTGTAAATGTGAAATTTTATAAACTTTCTAATATTCCAAAAATACTTTGTCTTTAGGTTTATGGTAAAAATCACCATTTTTCTTTTGCTAGTGAAAAAAAGTAGTTTTTTATGTTAAAATTAGATAGTCTTCTACTGATTTTATCACTGACTCATTTAATATAAGGTAAAACCACTCTATAACTAGTTGAATTATTAATTTTATTCTCTTGTGTCTTTTTAGTATAAATGATATATGTAGTTCCTTATATGTGATGTTTTTATTATAATCATTAGAAAGTAGAATACTTTTGGTTACTTCTATTTCTTGAGTAAGATGATCTTTATTTGACAAACTACAAGCTCTAGTTAAAAGATTTTTTGCTACAGAAAATATGTCCACAGGATGATGATGAGAATTAAAATTAAGATATTTGTTTGTGTAAGTGCATTTTCTATAAACTGATATTGATAAGGAATCATCACATTTTCTTGCAATCAAACATCTAAAAAAGAAAGTAATTTGTTATTTTCAACTTCCATAGTAAACTGAATATTAGGATGCCAATCATTAAGAAAAACAAGAAAAAAGTTCAAAGCATCAATACCATGAGGGCATACAACCAAAATAACATCTATATGGCTGCATTTAATACTTAACTTTCAAAATTATTCATGAAGAGATCAGCAATTGCAAATGACAGTGGAGATCCCATAGAAAGTTCTTTAATTTGGTTATACTTTTGAAAATCATGAATAAAAAATGTATATTCAAAGCAATGTTTTGCTAATGGAATAATAAAATCAGCAAATTATTATATTGAGCTATACTAGTAAAACCACTAAACATCATATGATCACCATTTCTTATGACTGCTCAAGCTGTTAAAACAGACAAAACTCTTCATACAGTAGTGTCACTCAGTGCAAGCCAGAGTAATCAATGGATGCAAAAAGGTTTGTGCATAAAATCTGTGTCTACTCATCCAATATCCCCAGACTAGTTTCTAGTTGATTATTCTGGCTTGCACTGAGTGGCAGTACTGTATAGAGAGTTTTGGCTATTTTAATAAGTTATGAGCAAGCATAAGAAATTGTGATCATGTGATGTTTAATGATTTAATATCAATCCTGACTAATAGGGTAGTGGAGGCTATGGTGACTACATAATCTAATGAGCTTGGATTGAAAATACTGTTTTCAATTTTAGACTCATAGTTTTGTAGTTAAGTAGAGATAAAAGGTGGCTGCTGGAGGGTTGTGTTAAGTCCTAGAATTTAGATGCAGTTCTCTCAGATCCAAGGTTCTTCACTGATAAAAGCCACAAGCTAGAAACTAGTCTGGGGATATTGAATGAGTAGGCATTACATAAAGATTTTATGCACATCCATTGATTACTCTGATTTGCACTGAGTGGCACTACTGTATCGAGAGCTTTGCCTGTTTTATACTAGTAAACATAGAAGAAACATCAAAACTAAATTATAAATCAGTTTTAATTAGTTTTAAGTTTTTAATTATAGAAATAAAATGACTTCAATTTTTAATTCTGGATGGAATGTTGTCTGTCAATGATTGTAAGCATTGGGCTAAATATCTAGACAAAGCATGTGTGGTAATACCTATAGTACACATAAATAGGATGCAATGGTATCTCAGGTTTTGTTTTTCAAAAGCTAGAACCCAGATCCTTACAAATAAAGAAACAAAAAATAAGAATGGGTATATCTAGTTTAAATCTGATTTTCAACTCTATTTATATAATTTGGTAAACCTGTCAATTTCTATAAGAAAATGAATAATAAATCATTTTGCGTTCAAGGCTTACCAAATAAATGAGAAAACAATGTAGTGATATTAATAGTGTTACACAAAAATAGTTATTTCCTATGTTTACACACATATATATTGGTGCTATTATATTTAAAAAAGATCTCTCCAATAGTGATAGAAATTTGGCATTATTTATATGGTTAACTAAATGCTGAATGTGAAGCTTTAAGCAGTTTTTCATTATTGTCTTATCTAGTTAAGAATAGTTAGATACCCATTAAATGAACAATATTGCAAGATTAGCTGAGTTTGCTACATATTGGCTATCTATAAAAAAAAATTAAACTTTATGACAAGCTGAAAATATTTTCCAAGTCTATCCAGCCTAAATTTAAACTTAGGTCACAGACATGGCAGATAAGAAATCATAAGGGTTCTTATTTAGCATTTTCAATAAACATTTTCAATAATACTAAATTTCAAATCCATATTATATTACCGAAATAAAATGTTGCTAATTAAAACTACAATGCAAATCAAATTCTTACCACATACGACTATTGTACTTTATCAGCTTAAATAGAAAACTCTTCTTTCTCTATTTCTCTAATTGCACAACTATTAAGTATCTCGCCATAACCATAATTCTTCAAATGAAAGGCATCAAACACACAGAAATTTATAAAAGATACGATAACTTTTCATGGAGATAATTGTGTAAATATGTATATACTGTATAGTTGAAAAATATTTAAAGCCGGCTAAAAACCTTATTGACAGAGAAAAATAAGTGATGTAATGTTTTTTATGTCAAATTATTTTTTTATATGAAAAAAAGAAAGCTCTAAAGAGGGTGCGTTTGCAATCATATAAAAATGATAGTTTTTAAATGAATTGTTTTTATAAGTGTTTTATTTGATTACCAACATGTATTTTAATATAAAAAATAAAAAAACCCAGTTAATTTCACACAACTGAGCAAGGAAATAGAGCAGATCAATGTTTATTTCAGGCATTTGGTAATTCTAATCAATATAGATTTAAACCATATGCAAACGTTTCTGACAAACCATGATAAACAATCATTTTAATCTTTGAAAATATTTAAGTTAATATATATTTTTAAATTTTTACAAATACTTTAATCAACATTTTAGGACATTAACAAACCGTTTGATTTGTAAACATGCACACACACACCCTAGATAGATTATTTCATTATCAGCAAAATTCATTAGTAGATCCAAGCAATTTACATATATACAAACAATTCAAATGCTTAAATATTTAATTAATGTGTTATCATTTTTATTTTATTGGGGATACTAACTTTGTTGCACAATCAATAACAATTCATAAGTCAAACCCCATTAGCCTTGCAAACAATATCCATCTTTTTGCATCATGTTAATTTGTTAGTTGAAAATTATTACAATTAAAGTGTTGTGAGAATCAATGGTAAATTGATAATATAAACACAAAACATTGTATATTTTATCCTAAATATACAATAATAATTATCATAAAGAATAACTTTTTATAATTTTTTTTTAGCTGCTCTGCAAAATCCAAATGAAAAAACTGCTGAACAACATATTGTAAGTATGACTAATGCAACAAATAAAATAGTAATAACAATTTAAATAAAAGCAATGATCTTATAGTGACATCTAAATAATTGTTAGTATGGATATTGGTTAAGATATGTAAGGTCATGAAAGATATTATCTTAGCAGACATTTTATACAAAATAAAAAATCATTTATAATTGGATGAGCAGAAAAGTCTTACTACCCACTTGAACCTATGACACATTCACATTTTTTGCTTTATCCACTAGACCATATACATTAATAACAGAAATATTAAAAATAGATCAAAATTATAGTTTAAAACTATTTCATAATTTCTAATAAGTAATAGCAAAATAAAACAAATTAAAGTTTTCATTATATGTAGAATTCTATGAAGATCATATTGAATGAGTAAAAGATATGCTCGAATGCAAAATTGTTGAACTTAATGAGTTGATCTGCTATTTAATGTGTAAACAATACTATCACATTCTATCTATGCACTTTACCCAATGCAAATACAATATTTTATTACTCCAACTTATTTTATTATTCCAACATCCCAAAATAATTGGTTTTGAATGTATGATAGCCTTTTAGGAACAGTAACAATGCACAATATATATATATAATGAAAAAAATGATGTGTGATCAATTGTTCAGGAAGTTATGTGACATTCAAGCACTTAAGTGATGGACTAAGCAGATTCATTTAGTTGACTAAATTGATATCCCTTCCCTCCTTTTTAGGATTCAATCCCCAAAAGGTAGCTTTAAAGCCCACCGTTTTATTACTACCTTAAACCACATAGAAAGATAGGTGTTATCATTTGATAAAAAAATTATAATCAGTAAGAATTTGTTATGACTTTTTCATCAAATATTAAAAAAAAAGATATTTTGCACTGTCAACCTATATAGACAACTCATAATACTATAACTTTTGCCCTTAAATTAAATGAATCTTACTGCAATATATCATACTAAAATGAAACAATGTTACCTCATTAGTCTATCATGCCCATGGTATATAATTTAAACCTAGAGGTGGCTGGAAATTTTTCAGATATAAAAAATTCTTATGTAAGTGATCTTATTCCACAACTTTTTGTAAAAGCTGAATTTACCTAAGCTGATTTTTTTTCAGATGCAATGTTTTCTGATAGCCATGATACATAATATGAAAATAATCATTGCAATATATCACAAGAATGCTCACATTCTATGAATCACATAAAAAATAATACTCAGTTGAACATGGATGTTACATCATTTAAATATTTTGTCATTTATATAGGTCAAGAATTAAAACAGTAGTAAACTCTCCATACAATAATTCCACCCACTGCAAGAGATGCTAGAAGGCCTATGTATCAATTGATTACCAGGGCTTGCACTGAGTCATACTATGGTATTGAGAATTTGCAACTGTTTTAACAGCTTGGGTAAGAATAGAAAATGGTGATCATGTTATGTCAAGAATTGTTTTCACAAGTCTGTGTTTAAGAAAGTTATGTTGATAAAAATAAAAAAATTGATTAGTTAAAAAAATCTTTTAATTAAGCACATATATTTACGAACTAACTATTTAATGGCCATTCAAAAAAATCAACACCACCTTCTAAAAGCAATGCCTTGTCATTACAGGACATTGTTCTATCTTCAGTAATTCATTTTATACATGCACATGAAAAACATTCAATTTCATTGATAACACTTTTAATATAGGATATTTTTGGCCAGCATCTCAATCTTCATCCAAAATTTTGTCTTCCCAAATATTTTATGTCTTAAAATGACTCAAAAACTTAATTTTTTTCATTTTTACTATATCCAATATTTGAAGTACAAGCATAATTGATATACAGTACTTGGAGTTTAAATATAATGATAAGGGATTTGAACACTGACTTTCAAGCTCCCTTCAGCTATGTTGGAGATTATTTATATTTTTCACATGTGGTCATGTGTATTAGTTATATGAGATAGAATGAAAGTTTGTGTTCAAATACCTTATCATTACATATCCAATATTGGGTTATAAATATGTATCTGGCTAATGTTGTCTAAGAATATAGTAAAAGAGAAAAAAACATTTGGCAAACAATAGTTGACTAATGAGCAGTGATAATTGCTCTAACAAGCTTTATTGGTTAATGTTGCAAAAGAAAGCATTTTAAAATCTCTATTTAGAAACTATCCCCAATCCTCAGACCACTGGTTTCATGCTTTGGCACTCCTTGGTGAGGTGCTAGAGTAGTTTCAGACACTAGATCTAAAAATACCCCCCAAAGCCTGGATTTGAAACAGTGGTATGAGGATTGGGGATGGTTTCTAGATAGACGTTTTTAAATGCTTTCTTTTGTAGCTTTACCAATAAAGCTTGTTAAAGCAATTAGCACCGCTCATTTACAAGCATAAAAACTTGGATCAAGTGATATATGACCTTTTTTTTACTATTAATAGTTGATTAGTATTAAACATTTCTGAAAAAATATCAAAAGAAACTTTTGCTGTTGGCTATTTTATGTACTTTCTTTTTTAAAAAAAACAATCAATTCTTCTAAAGATAAAAAAAGTACAGTGGATCATAATTTTAACTTATAAATTTATAAAAGTTCTATATAAAGTTGATTCATCTTCATAATAAAGTATATTTTTAAACAATATTAAAATATTTAACTGATTCTAGCTATATCATTTATTAAAAAAAAAAAATCATTTTCTTCAGATGGCTGCTATAGAAGCAATGAAAAGAAATTTAATTTACTTTTTTTTTTTTTATAAAATAAAACGACTCTCTATTCCAGTGCCATCTATATTAAATTTGAGTAATACGTAATTACAAGAACAAGAAAACATTTAAATTCTGATTAGTTCTGGCTTTTGCCTTTATTGATAAAGATTTGGGTTAGAAGCATTGCAATTATACGTTTAGAAAGCTTTAACTCTGTTACTATTCAAGCTAAAAGCCTGGAATTCAAACAAATCCTAAAGTTTTGAACCAAAGCTAATTTTGTTTTCTCACATATTATGTAAGCTAAGAATCAAGTAGTGTATTATTATTAACATTCTGGACAGAGAGTAAAGATGCTTACAGATAGAAAAGAAGTGAGATTACTAAAATGTGTAGTACTGGTTCAGAATCAGAGCTGTATCATCAAACAGTTATATGGATGAGATGATTTCAAATGTTAGATTTTTAAATTTTCATATTTCATAGAATTAATAAATCATTATGAGAGTTTTATTTGTAATAAAATTGAATTAATTTAATCTTATAAAAATTATTTCCAAAAGGAACAACTTGGAAATAGCAAACAATAATTGGCATTCAAAGAGCTAAAAAGAACTACAGCTCAAGAACATTTTGATCTAAGAAAAAACTTTATAAAAATTTGTGAAATATCACCATTGGTTAGATTAGGGTTTTCCCACTGCAAGAAAAACCCATAGCCTGATACATTGGTAAGAACCGGCTATAATTACGCTGACAATGATAATGGATCTCTGGTAATAATTACAATGTATATAAAAAATTTATCATCTTTATTTATGGTCATTAGCTCACAATATCATAAACCCTTACTAGAAATTTGAGGAATTAATATGAACCTGCCTCAATAAATGTCTCCCAGAACGAATCATAGATGTTGATCAGTTATTTCCTGTTCCAAAATTAAGAAGTTTTAATGTCTGGCTTACATCCTGTTTTCCATAATAAAGTAACTTTACATATCTGTGGATAAATAAAAGGCAAATAACCCTTTACACACTCTTGTAGAAGAGTGATGTATTCTTGTTATAAAGTTGAGTTTTTAACTTCTGGCTTATATCCTGATTTCCATAATAGTAACTTTACATACATGTAGATAGATAAAAAAAAAAAAATGTCTTTAAATATCTCTCTATAGAATAAGAGATTTCAACAGTTCCCCTTTATAGAAAAATAATATATAAAAAAAGAAAAACTCATCATGCTTGCCAATTTTTTGTTTGACATGTGTTTTAAACATTTTTCTATCTTTATTCCATTCACTATCTAAAAGTAGCTAAATATCTTTTTGCTGACTAATATTAAATGATTGTGTTGGTTATGGATTGTCTTAATAATAATCTTAATAATTAGAAAAAAATTGTAATCAAAAAATTAATATATAGATACTTCTTTGATTATAACTACAATTGAATTATTGATCTTCAATCTATGTAATACATCAATATAGTACATAAAAATAATCACCACACACATATTTCTAGAATTTTTTATAATTAGAGCAGTGAGTGTATATGTTAATTATGAAAATGTAAGACAACTGGCTCTTACATAAAAGGAAAGATTAAAAAGAGGTAGTATATTAAGTATATATATAACGACAATGAATTATTTGTACTTTAATGGATTTATATAAAAAATTACATAAAATATAATGTTCTAACAATAAAAAATGGTTAATAATAATTTACAAATTTGTTGAAAATGATTGTTGGAATAGGTAGTTGCTAATTAACATCCCGTCAAATAAATTTATATAAGTATTGTATTTTAAAATAGCAATTACCTTCAATAATCATAAAAGATTGTCGATCATTCTTTATAAGATAAAAAATAATTTATTTTTTTTAACTTTAGATATAGATTTTAACATTTTTTATTGAAATTCAAATATATTTGGATTTCTCTGAATCCTTAAGAGCCATTAGCATATTTTTCCATTATTTGCAATTATGTTTGAAATGTAGGAGTGTGCATTGGTTGTAATTGATTATAGAGCAATGATGATAGAATAAACAAATGGGTGAATGTTTAGGATGCCAAGTGAGAGAAAGGGGGATTGTTGAGATACACTGGTGTAAATTTACTTCTATCATTTAAAATTTTTTGTTTTATCGATAGGAATGCAAAATTCACTCATACTTGTGTGCCTATTTGGTGATAGTGATAAAAAAGGCACACTGAATGTTTGGTTTGTCTGGTGAGCCATTTAAAGTATAGAGCTTATATGTAAAAATTTCATTATATGCACTTTCATTATAATCCTTTTTTTTTTTTTTTTTTTAGAAAAACAGAGAAAATCAGTTTTTTATGAAAAATGTTCTATCAAAACTGAAAAAAAAGATTATAAGAACAGATAAACAAGAATCAAAGAAAAAATATAGCATAAATGGAAAAATAGAAGCTTCAACTCATTTTCATCAAAGTCCAAGTATTAACACATTAAAACAACCTGATGTAAATACAGTATGGGAACCAAATGAATCCACCAAGACTTCTGTGAATGATATTCAGAATAAAAATATTGAGAAACATAAAGCACAGTCTTCAATTAATAACAAAAGTATATCAACATTTGATGACAACCTAATTGTATCTGGTCAAAAGTCAAATCTTTTAGATTCAAGAAATATACATGTCAATGATTCATCACAACAAATTATTAAAAACAAACCAGTAAAAGTTATTAAAGATAAGACCATGTTTGCAGAGCAGTATCAGAGCAATACAGACAATGATGATATTTACAAAGATGTAACTTCACAAATATGTGAATCTAAAAGAGATGATGATGTAGAGTTGTTGCATCAACAAATGAATTTGTCTACCATGCCAAATAATTATCTAAAATCTGACCAAACTATATCTGTAGAAGAAAATGAAAATAGTAAATTGATAAAGCAATTGTTAAATGAACCAATGTTCATGCCAACAGAACATTCAGAGGATGTAAAAAAGAGTGACTATAATTGTTATAAAAATATAAATCAAAAAGATTTTAACTTGCATGTCTCATCTAGTTTTCATTCCAACTCAAATATGAAAGATGATTCATCATTCCAAGATAAAACTTGCAATAATAACTTGAAACATGATGAATTAACCACAGATATTTCCATTTCAGAAGATATAAACATCATCACACAAGCAGATAATATATTTGAAAGTAAGCTAAATTCATCAACAATATCAATTTTAGACAATCCAAATATTGTAAATGAAAGCATTTTGAATGTATCTAAACTTTCAGATTTTGATACCAGTCTTCCATTAAAAAATGATTGCAGTTCCTTTCCCAATGCTATCTTAGATTTTAAAGATGACACAAAAAGGAAAATATCAGATGCAATTGAAAAAAAACCCTCAGCAATTTTTTTCGACAATTATGATTATTCAGTAAAAACAAATTTACTTGAACCAAATTTTTTATCATTAAGTTTAAGCGATAATCCAATTAGGAGAAAAGTTTCCTACTTTGAGAATTTTCATGAAAATGGTCATTCTTCAGAAAATATTGCAGAAATGAGTGACAAGAAAACTCCACATAACAAAAGCCTTAAGAGTCTTCTACAAAAAATGACTTTTAATTCAAAACGAAAAATTATAAAATCTAAATCATTTAATGATCTTCTTTCAAGTGAACAAATGGAAAGCAATCATCCATCGACTTCACTCCAATCAGCTCAGGATGGTAACGCATTTACTGAGTGTTCTTTATGAAAATATTTTCAAAAATATTCTTCAAATATTGAGGAAAATTAAAATGTCATTCTATTAATAATTTTTTTTAGCATATGTAATTTGTCTTTGTAATATTTTTTTTCTTTTTAATATGTTATACATAAACAACTAATTCAAATTTTATAAGGATTCAAAATAAATTTACTTTGTTAAGCTAAATAATAATTATTATTTATATAAATAGTCATTTATTTTTATAGCGTCTGTATACAATTTGTAATTACATTCATATCGGCCTTTCAAGCCAATTGTGCAAACGCTTTGCGAGTGTTAAATAATAAATGAATACCCTCTGACCGTTATATTGTCACACCTTCTGTGCCAGTACTTCAGATTTGCTCATATATAAATATTTGAGTCGTAGGAATAAGAGGGATTCTTTTTATTCCTGCATAAAATCTATATCTTGTATTGGTCAGAGGGTATTCATTTATTATTTAACACTCGCAAAGCGTTTGCACAATTGGCTTGAAAGGCTGATATGAATGTAATTAATTATTATTATTATATATATAGGCTGATTTTTTGGGACATATTGCATAGTCCAGCTATTTAGTCATCCAATGTTGATTAGTAAATAATCACTAATTATTTTTATCCATATGGGAAAACACTTGAAAGTCTTACCATCCAGAAATTGGCAATGAGTAACATTATCTAAAAAAAAGGGTCTATTAAAAAGGTCTTTGCCTTGCAGTGGATTATTTTAAGGTTTTTTGTTTTTACTTATATTGTATTAGAACAAATTTAATTGGAGCTTAAATTAATTAAATGATAAAACTGCATAGGCAAAAGTTTTTAAAAAAACACTACCGATAGATTAATAAATTTATATTGCCATGTGTGTGTATATATTTAATACATATGTAACTAAATTAAGTTGTTTTAAAAAAGTAAAGAAAAATAGATCTATAAAGTTAATCATACTATTAAATATTTAATAAAAGAAAATTAGTCTATAGACTTTATAATACTATCAAATATTTTGTAAATGAAATGTACTATAAAATAATTCATATTGTGTAAGAGAAGAGAAAAAATTTAATTTTGAAGTGTGCAAAGGAATTTGATTTGTGTAATTTAAAAGAATGTATAGTATTTTGTGGATCTATCAGATTTTTCTGCTGGGAGAGGTTTTAAAGAATAATTTGTCTTTTCTTATAGTAAAATGAATGGCAAATCTAAATATATTATTAAAAATTATAAGGCCCTAAAATGAGAAAAGTTAGAGAATAATTTTCAAAAGATGGTTATGATTTTTTTCTGCCATTGTTTATCATAAATAAAGAAAAAGACTTTTTTACATATTATTTATAAAATAATTTAAGAAATGAAAAAAATATTGTAAGAAAAATATATATTAAATCGAGTCATTAAATCTGAATAAGGATGTTTTTGATAACATCCTCATATAAATAAATACAGATTTCATTACATGTTAGGTATTAAAAAATGGAAAAACATGAGAAACAGGTCTAAAAGAAAAACAGCAGTAGACTTATACAAGACTTGAATCAATTAAGAAAGCAATGGAGAGTGATTTCATAAAAATAGGAGAAACCACTGGTTGAAACAATCTCCCTGAGAATAGCTTCAGATAGCTATGCCTTGCTGACTGTTCTAAAATATTTTTCGATACTTCATCTACTTCAGCAATTATAATGACAGTAGTTAGCAAGGAACTATTTATCATGAGTGGCTAGAAAACTTTAACTGTCCCAGTCAAAACACTTGAACTATGTAATCAGATCCAGACAAATGCTGAAGTTTGCTCAAGTGCAACATTGTTTGCTTTAAAGAAAACCATGCTGTGTGGAAAGAAGTGGATACTGCTGCAAGACCTACTGTATTTCTTTAGTGGAATTTATCTACAATCTCAAAAGTCACTAATTCCCAAAGTGGATAATGGCAATCAGAATTGGATGGATGAAAACTATCAATACAAATGGGCACATAAATAATAAACATATATCAGCAGAAAACCATGGTTTACAATTTTAAAAATTTAAGACATTTGGTAAGATCTTATCTTTATATTTATCCATAGGGCCTTAAGTTTTAATATTTATAATTATTTTTTATTTTCAATATTTTGTATTGTATTTATCTGTAGCAATTGCAAAAGTATAAGCAATGATTTTATATTTTAATTATTTACTATAAATAAATTGTTAGTATATTTTTATTCTTAACCAATTTAATGTTTTTGCCTTTTAAATTCATTCCAAACATATGACATTAATATCCACTAATCATTAGAAATCATGCAATCCATTAAGGGACTTGCAGGGATAATAGTAGTAATTAAAATGATCATGATTAGCAATATTAAGAATTCCTAAAGTAGGCTTTCTATTTAGAAATCTTGGCACCAGAAAATTAATTTTAAATTGAATCCAAAAACAGAAAAATAATTTTTGGAATGATTACATTTAACTTTAATCTTAAGTACTAGGTTATTTGATCATCATAATTGTAGTAGTGTTTACATTAAATGTGTATATGTGAATTTGTTAACCATTTTTAAATATTTATATTTACTACACATATATTGGATCTATTACAATATATATGTGAAAAAATAGTGAAATAAATACAATTAATTTTTATTTGTTACAACTATAGGCTGAATCAGTTTTAATATCATTATTCATTATAGTCTTATTAGAATTCAAAAACATTTTTTTTAATAAGCCACCAGCTTTTTGATTCCTTTAAAAAAACAGCTGCTTTTAAAACCATATAAATATGTTGGATAAAATAATGGGAAGGTGAAAAGAATATTTTTGAAGGATTTTAATATAAGTTGTATAAGCATTTGGAAAAAAAAAGTTGAACTTATCTACATTTGTCGATCAAAATGGGATTTTGAACTGATTAATATTTTAAAATTAACATTGCATTTGTTAAAAATGAAACAACCAAGAATGCATATAAAAATGATGTTTAATGGAAAAAAATGATAAACATACATAAGAATTACAACCAAAAAGCATAGTGGGACACATCATTTCACAATATAAACATAGGTCAATGATGCAGGATCTACTGAAATAATTTTTCATGAGCTTTATAAGCAAAACATTTATGGCTGAACTGTTATTTTTAAACTGGTGTTTTCTGATTCAAATGTCATAATATATTGGGGTTCACAAGTAAAAGAATTGTCAATAAATGACTTAGAAAAATGAAATATGATCAGATAAATCATTGCTTACATCTTTCCAGTTATTTCTTTTAATGACCATACTCACAAGAACTCTTATAAACCAGATTATCTTTTTCCAACTGTGAAACATGATTCTAAAACTCATGATATAAAAAATTGTATTACACTACAGTATTAATAAAATTGTTATATTTCTATCAAGTGTTTTCAAATAATCCAAATATATACTTGATTAAAAAATATTTAACACACACATTGTATTTTTAAAACTTGATTTGTTAGTATGGAATAAGTAAAAAAAAAGTCACAGACTATATTTATTCTCTTGATGCTTCAACAATGCACAAATATACTTATTTTCAAAAATCTGAAAAATGCATGAAAAACAATTTCTAAAAAAACATTCTCAATAATTAATAAATCATAAATATTAAACTTTCAAAAATATTTGATTTATAAATTTCATTTTATAATATATACATACATGTGACAATTGACAAAAAAATTAAATCATGAGTTTAAATAATACTTTCAATAACGATTTATAACTTTCTTTTAAAAACAATGTTTATAATTTAAAATTTATTTTTAGTGTTAATGGAATTGGCCTTGAAATATTATATAAGTTTTAGATTTAAAACAAAAATTTTATTTAGCAAAATATTGTGCATAACATAATAATTCATAATCAACTGGAATATATGTAAACCAAGTACAACTATCCAAATTAAAATATTACCAAATTAAAGAGTTAGACTTTTGAAATGTAAAAATGACATGAAACAACGCACATAATTATCTAAAATAACTTTCCATAATTCAAATTGACATTCCAAATATACCTAATTCTCTTTTTACACAAATTTTTTTTGCACGATTTTGGAATGAGTTAATATATATGATCATGCTTTTTTCTACACGAGTTGTTTTAAAATAAAATGATTGGTTAAAAAAAAAGTTCTTTGGGATTAGAGCTAATATATTATAATATATTCATGATTGGAATGAAGAAATGAATGTTATTGTCTGGAAGACTTTAAAAAAAATCATCTTATATTCTCAAAGTAATTCTTAGACTGTCTTAAGTTGTTATTAAAATTTTTTAATTCTAAATAATTTCATGTAAATCCTGTAATATAATTTGATTGTAAATGCTTTTAATTTGGTGCTTATTTACAGATTTGTTTTCTGAGGTCAAGTTTGTCGAGATTGCATCACAAAACTAAAAAAAAATTATGTCTATTATCATCTAATTTTAAGAAAAAAGTTTCATCTCTTTATTTCCTATTAGTTTAAAAACAAAAATCCCTTTTTCAGCAATATTCCTACAAACAGTGAATTTGTATGTCTGCATTTTAATATTTTTGAAGTTTTGTTTTGAAATAAAAGTATATTTTTGATATTGATGTTTAATTTGCATTTTGACATTTGGTTTTTTTAAAAAAATTCCTAGTTGATGTTGATATTAAAAAAAATTAATTTTGTTTAAATTTAATTGATTAATTTGTTTAAATGTATATTTATTAATTTTGCCAAAAATCGATAGATGGTAATTTATACATTGCAAGTATTGCAATGTATAAAAAGGCATATGCAAACATATGCCTTTATTAACAGAAAATAATAGTGAATAAAATCTTGGGAACTTTTCTGTTTTACAGGCTAGCAAGATGTCACCCATATTTTTAATAAATGTAGAGTTCTGAGAGCCTACAATTTCTCTTTTTGAATGTGTTAGTTGTTAAATTTAAAAAAAAAATTAATGAGCTAAATGAAATAATAATAACATTAACAATTCTTATTTCAATTTTTTTTATTATTTATATTGTGGCAGTGACAGCTTGTGTAGAGAAACCAATGAGGCACATTTCAGACCATTAAAAAAAAAGCTAAGCCTTTAGTGAAGAATTAAAAATAAAAGCAAAATAGATAGCAATAAATGCCATCAAATCTTTGTAAATAAAAGAGGTACCATGAATTTCATGCCATCTTATGTCTACAATAATATCACCAGTGATATGATCATTCATACAATAAACAATAGCAAAATAACAAGAGATATTTTTAGAATAAGTTATAGATTGTGTAAATAATTCAGCAAAATGATTGGAGATGTCATCAGCAGTTAATGTAAAATCATTATTTATGTGAACCCATTTTTGTTACCCATACAAACTATTAATAAAAAGCCCAAATTCTTTAAAAGGTCATCTTCAGTTTTTTTAAATGTGATTTTGTAAACATAAAAATTTTCTTAATAATTTTAATGGGAGTGTTTGAGAATCTATCAATAAGGAAAGCCATTGTGGGCAAAAAAAAATTATTTGGAATACACAATTTAATTAAACCATTAAAAATTTCTCAAAAATAATCTAAACAATGAAATCACCATTTAACTTTGCAAATACAATTACAAAAACTCAATTTTCTTTCCTATATTTTTTTATAATACATATAACACAATATAAAATTCAGTAGGTAAATGGTGAAAATCATAGGAAAAATCACAGAAATGAAAATTACTAATTATGAATAAATTATTTAAAACATAGTTCAATGTGTGATGAGAAGTATCTATCAAGATTATGGCCAAGAAAAATTACAAAAGAGTTCCTAGAATTCTTAGGGGAAAAGAGAAAAAAAAACATTGTAATAATTTTATTATTAAATAAATCTGGTATATTTAAATCGTTAATATTATGACTAATCAAAAAATCCTCAAGTAAAGTCAATAAATTACTAAATTCTAAAAATGAAATAATGGATTTAAGATATATGTTCCCTAAAATAAATTTAAAATTGTGGTTTAAAGTAATTTCACACTATGTAGATCCATATACAAAACAGATAAAATGAAAATTTATATAAAAAATATTTTTATAAATAGCAATAAAAGGACCATCACCTTAAGAAGCATTTTCTATAGATCTGTTAGTGCATAAAATTATAAATCTATTATCAAGAAAAGAATGATCAAAAAACAATTCAAATTTCTATGAAAAGTATTTTAGATCAAAATGTTCTGTTTCAAAAATTAATTTAATTTATACACATTCAATTCACATCCTTCTAATATTCATATAAAACAAACAAAAATTTTTTCACCAGAAAAAATAGATAAAATAAGTAAGGAAGGTGGGGAAAAAAACAAAGCAAGGCAAATCAATAATGTAAAATAAAAATACAAATTTAATTAGAAAGTCTTAAAGAATTAGTGAAAAAACCATAAAAGAAATAATGAAAGCACTATGAAGCCAAAAATTAGGAGATATTATTTATTTAAAACAGGCAAAACTCACTATATATATATATATTGCCACACACAGCAAGATAGAGTAATCAATGGATGTCAGAAGGTTTGTGCATAAAATCCCCATCTAGTGCCTACTCATCCAATATCCCCAGACTAGTTTCTGGCTTATGGCCATCAGTGAGGAGCCTTGGATCTGAGAGCACTGCACCTAGATCTTAGGATCTAATGCAACCCTCCAGCCATAAGCCAGAAACTAGTCTGGGGATATTGGATGAGTAGGCACTAGATGGGGATTTTATGCACAAGCCTTCTGGCATCCATTGATTACTCTAGCTTGCTGGGTGTGGCAATATATATAGTGACTTTTGCCTGTTTTAACAACAGTTATACACTAGCATAAGAGGGGGTGGTCATGTGATGTTTATTAGATATTAATTATTTATATTTGTATACAGTAACAAAGGTAAAAAAAATGGGAAGATTTAGCATTATTCATAATAAACAATATTTTGTTCTTAAAGTTGTTCATTATTACAGTAAATAATAATCAAATGACTTCACTGCTTGGAAGTTCGTAATAAATTTAAGCACCAAAATTGCCAGAACTAAAATCGATATGAGAATACGTTCCAGAATTTGACTACCATTGCATGGAATCATTAAGTAAATATATTGTATTAATCATTTTTATTGAAATAATATTTATATTTTAATACATCTACATATATAACTAGTATTCAATATATATATATATCACTTTTACATATACATGCACACATATATTTCAGGGTTTTAAGAAATGTTGCAAAATAGATGTAAAAAGGTAAAATTAAAAATAAATGCTAAAAGACTAAAGTAATGCTTAGTAGCATTTCAAAAAAAAAGAAGAAAATAAAGATTGATGGTAATAAATTAGATACTAACAAATATAAATATCTTGAAAAGATTATTAATAGAATTGGAAACAATGGGTACAATTAATCATAAAAAGAAACCAGAATGAAATTTTGGGGGAGAAATATGCTTACATTCTCAAAATAAAATATTTTTCTGATGCTTGATTATAAATTTGAGACATAAATCAAATAAAAAATTAGTACAAGAAATTTAGATGTGAGCAAAAATATAGTTGTATACTATATTGAGATCAATAAGTATAATAACAATTTAGTATTATATGGTATTGAGATCAAAAAGGAATTCATTAACCATGTTATCAGAAAAAATAACATTAAAATGAAGAATTATTTAAAGTCAATCTCAAGTAATTGTAAAAAACATAGAAAAAGATAAATTGTGAGAGAGATGATCAAAAAAGTTTGACATAATATTGTAGGAAAAACAATATATAGATCACAAACTGAGTTGAAATCAATAATGTTAAAAAGTAATAATGATTCTTCATTGCTAGTCAAATGTATAAAAAAAATGAAAAAATAAATTTTAAATCTAAAGGCAAATGAGTGTTTACAGTGAAAGAACTATAAAACAATAAAATATCATCCGACTCCATCATGACTTTAGTTTACATATTGCTTATAGCAGCATTATTTTTCATCATCTCTATGCCACTTACTGTAAGCTTTATTAAGTAATAACAGATGCCAAATAGTTATGAAAAAACTAAGGACATCATAATATATAGAAATTGAACTTTTTTTCAGATCTATATAACTATGCAAGCAAGCTGCCTTAGATTAAAAACTTTTATATGTCTTTTGGTTTGGGCTGATAGTATAACAAAAATGTAAAAGACAGGTGTTGGAAAGAGAGTACAATATATCCCAAAGTTTCAGGAGCAATGGTCCAAGATCTAAGGCTCCTTGCTAATGAAAGCTATAAGCTTAAAAGTAGTTTGGGGTTATTAAATAGGACAGCAAAGGATAAGGATTTAATAAGTATATATTACTAAAGCTTATAGTAAGCAGCATGGAGATGGAGAAAAATTACATTTCTATAAGAGAAAGAAGTAAATAGATAAATCATCTTTAATAATAGTGTCTTTAGCCTTAGTAAATGCAACTAACAGTCTGCAGTGTATCTTCTCCATAGATGCTGTTAGGAATGTCTTGCTTTATTCCAGGACAAAATGTGTCAGTTAGGTAAATATTGATGCAATGCTAATAAAAAAAGGTACAAATATCACAAAGAAGCATACATGTACTTCTTTAGTTATCTTCCAGAAAAATATCCGCAATCCCTAATCAGGACTGTGCCAATAAAATTAATTGCTGAAATAAATGAATTTCAGTTGTTAAACAGCTTTGTACAGAAGCTTGAAAAATTCAGAATTTTTTATAGTTTATCTAAAAAATGTGGATACAAATCTATATTTTTAAATTAGATAAAATTATGCTAGAGCTTCTTAAAAGTTAAAGAAATGTTATGCCATCACATGGCAAATAATAATATAAATGAATAATTTTACAGACATATAAAATTAAAATATGATATAGCACATCTTCCACAGGGGAAAATTGAAATGTTGAGATTAGATATAATAAAAGACTGGAATATAAATGGGTACAGTTTTGGAGAAGGAAATGAATATTGTAAAAGACATTTAGAGTTTGATTTGGAATCAATAATATTATTCTACCAAGAATAACCTATAGACAAATAGAGATAAAAGATATTTGAATGGTTCTGGAAAAGAATAATAATAATGGATTACTATTATCTAATACATATGTTGAAAGCAATCTGAGAAAGTCATGTGATCCTTTAATTTGCTTTA
The DNA here is from genome assembly GCA_028023455.1 of Epiperipatus broadwayi. Taxonomy (NCBI): domain Eukaryota; kingdom Metazoa; phylum Onychophora; class Udeonychophora; order Euonychophora; family Peripatidae; genus Epiperipatus; species Epiperipatus broadwayi. The sequence continues at coordinate 2,160,575 of JAQFVV010012547.1, forward strand.
AAATATGATATGATTTGCAAGCACATTTTAACATATCTACTATTGGAATGGACATATAGACTGCAAGATGTAAAAACACCAATGCATAATTTTTAGCAATCAGATATAACTTTAGAATATAACTTAAAAATTACAAATATTATACCAAAGCTGAAAAAAAAAGTGTAATTTAAAAATAAAGTGGTCTAATTATGACAGCACAGGGAAAAAATAGATTCACATGTCAAAAATCTTAATAAGGTTATGAAATTAAATATGATCTAACATTAAGAGATCACTACAGGAACTTTTAATGTCAGATCATTCAGAATTGAGAATTGAATCATAATTTGGCTAAGGGAATCACAAGCTTGTTATATAGTTCTTTAAAATTGCTGTGAATATTATTTGAATAAAGATTGCAAATATTTCAGAAAAATATTACTTACAAGCCACCATAGATAATAAGCAAGAGATGTGATAAATACTCCCAAATATATTTCAAAGCAATCTGATTAATTTGATTGTTGAGCTACAAAAGGCTAATAATCTGATGAGAATGCTATAAAAACATGACTTTCATCTGATATGAAAAGAATCAGATATGGATTGTATTTTATCTTAAAGTTTATCAACAATGCATTAAAATGCGGACTCATGTTTCAGGGGGAAAAAACAAGAAACTTAAAAAATAAGACAAATCTTTCTTTCAGTATCATATCATAATTGAGAATTTTGGGGGTTAAAAGGAAAAGAATTATGATAATTATTTAAAATTATAAATATTGTTAATGCTTTTAATTTAAAAACAACATGTATGATAGTATTCAAATAAAAAAGATTCACAAGGAAACATTTATTAATATTTTAATATGTAGATCCGATCATGAAAAGAGGAAATAAATGAAAAACTTTGAGAGATATCTCTACTGAAAATGAAGAACATCTCATAGTTTTAAAAAATATTCTTATACAATTAACAATTAATGGTTTTGGTCATTAAAATAAAATAAAAAAATACATTAAGAAATTTAAATATTGATTTAAAACATATCTTGGCAACAAATCAAGTGGCAATGACTGGCTTATAGAGAGACAAGCTCTCTGAGCCTTTAGCATAATACATTTTGTAGGCGAAATTTTTAATGAATTCATTGAAGCTGCTTAAACAATATATACAAATTCATTGTGATAAAAGTCTTTAAGCATAATAAAGATTAATTTATTAAATTTGGAATTCTGATTCAATTTTTTGCCCCAAAAATGTTAGAATTAGCTGACTATAATCAATACATCATCATTCTGAATATAGTGTCATCTTAGGGGTAGTCATAATTATATATTTGAAAATTCACATTTTGTCTTGCATTAAACGTTTTTCTAAAATATTGGAGTACATTGGTATTGAACATCAAAGTTTAAGCAGTTACACTGTCTTATTTGCTAAATGATGAAATTTTATGATTCCAAGTTTAATAAAATATACAGTATTACATTTCTTAATAGTTTATTAGGTGAAGATATTATTTATAAATTTATGAAGCAAAGTTCATGCTGCAATATATCAAAAAGATATCGATCCTGAAGGTTTTTAGTCAAATTTATAATTATCTCCATTTAATTGAGAAAAATACATACAAATATTATTAATGCAAGTCCATATGCAATGTTTGGAGGCTGCTATGATGTCAATTTTTTACACATAATATTTATGATTTTCTTAAGGATTCTTCATGCAAGAAGAGATGAACTGTGAAAACAAGATAGAAGTGGGAAGGTATGATATATGATCAATGACAGGCAAAGATTGGTTGTCACAATATAAAACTTTCTTTCATACATTTTGAGTAAATAATATGATTTAGTTAAAAATAAAAAAATGCAAGGCAGATGATTAAAGAAATATTTGTTTCAACAATATATAATAAGTTATTTTATCAAATGAAATATAAACAACATGTAATATATTAGCTAATTCACTTATTTCATCTCACCATAGCCAATAAGTTTTTTTTAATTGTTTAAAAACATATCTATGGTAACAAGTCAATGTGAATATATAATCTTTCAGAAACAAGTAAATATGGTGATTACTTTAATGATTTCTTATACATAAAGCAATTGCAAACTTGTTTTGAATATTTTTACATTCAAATTTTTAATATTTAGATAAATAAAGAATGGTATATAAATGTGTCTAAAAAGATTAATGTTTGTATGACCACATAATATATATAAAATGAAGTGTATATAGTTGGAAATATTTTTCATGTGATAAGATAAAAATTACACATTTACATATCAGAAAATAAAAGCTTGAAAAAAGAATGCCTAATAACAACTTATTTTAACATAATTTATACAGTCCAAAGTGTTGATAATTATTTTTTAACTGTAAAACTTGAACCGTCATTAATAAAAAAAAAAAATGGGAATATTTTTAATTAATTATTTGTTTAGTAATATTTAATGCATGACAGTGGCAGATTTGAATAATAGACTTCTAGACTAAGCACCAATTGTCTCTTTGCAGCTTGGACATCACATGACCTGCTAAGAAATTAGTCATTGTTATTTTTATGTATTCTTTCCTATGAAATTTTACCCATCATGAATAAAAAATATATATTAAAATCAAAATATGTATAGCAAAATCAATAGCAACAATCCAGTCACTCTACACTAGTTCCACTTAGGTAAGCATCACTGAACACTGGATAGTAAAACCAACCCAATTTCCATTATCATCTAGCATTCTTTAATTAATACTTACATAGATGAGGCTAGAGTAAAATGGCACAGTTTACTAATATTAATGCAGAAATTAAATCTAAGTGAGAAATCATGTGATGCTATGATTTTAACATTTAAATTAATTTGCAACTTTTTAAAAAAAATTATTAATAATAATAAATATAAACATAACTTCAAAATTGTAAACAAATATAATATGTACTTAATGAGTTTTATAACCAAAAAAAAAAAAACAGAATTAAAAAAATATTCTATGATAAAGTTTTCTTTCTATAAAAATTAGAGTTGGAATTTCTGAATGATTTATACACTTTATAAATTTTTAGATGCTTGCCATTTCTAGATAATGGAAGAAAACAATATGTTTCATATTACAGTGTGGTTATGAGAGATGAAAATACTCTAAGTAAATATTTTATTCAAAATTTATGTAATAGAATTGTGTAAACTGTTTTATTTTTAATAGACCAAATGGAAGAATACAGCAATCCCATTTGAAAGAAGCCAAACATTTTACTTTCCTCCCATTTTGTTCATCAACAAGTTGCTATTTAAGCAAAGTCTTCAAAATAATGATTTATAAATCAATTGTTCACATCAATAATTTACATAAACAGCATTAATTTAATTAGTCCTTAATAACACTATTTTTATACATCTAGTTGCAAGGTTTTATTGGAAATAGGCTTCAATGAATGCTCTCTATAAACATATGTAATAATTTGAATCTCTACCATTATTATATGGTATATAAAGATACTGTAACAAAGTTTCTACTTTAAAACCCATTACAGTAACCTAATATACTTTCAAAGCAATAATGTCATATCTATGATTATCAACATTAAAACTAATCCAGTATTAAATAACATTTAAAAGTTACCTTTGTTTATTTATTTGAATACTATTGATTCCCTGATTTATCACATGTTCACTTTGTGTGATATCAGGTTCTTTTGATTTTTCTCTTTCTATCATTTCTGTCTTTGCAAATCACTTCAATAATAACTAGATTGAACTTACATTTATGTTCTTTTTCATGAATATAAAATGTTTTTTTCATGGTTATGTAAAAGAAAAGCTAAAATTAACTTTACAATTGTGTCAGTATTTTTGAAATGATTGTTGAAGTGATTTACAATGAAAGAAATGATAGAAAGAGAAAATCAAAAAAACACAAAATAAAGCCAAATAAATCAGACAGATAAAACGTATTTAAATAAATACACAATAAGTCTTTTAAATAGTATTTAATAGTAATTTTGTTGCAAGTAATAACCATGAATATGATGATAATATATTGGAAATACATACTAAGTTACTAAATTAATTTTAAAATATAACCTCTGTTATAGAGTCTTTGTATTACAATAATAGAACAAAAGAATAAAACACAATAGGTAGTAGCTCTTCCCATATCATTTACATTTAATTTACATGAAATAAAAGTACGTGTTATTGTAACCTTTTACTATCTGTTATAATATTAAATTTGATCCATTTTTAGGATTTCAGTTTAAATATCTTTCTCACATGGTAAACTAATTTTAAAAATGGCTATGAAATTTGAAAAACATGGTAATTTGTTCATATTCCACTTGCAAGTGAGAAATTAAATATATGATACAAACAAAATTTAATTACACCTGGGTCTTGTTTTATGCAGATTATTTTAATGCAATTTTGTAGTTATGCAATTCATGTTTCTTCTTAATATCTTTCATATTCCACTATATTTATTAGACATCAAGAAATTTAAATTATTAATAACTTATTTTGACTTGGAATACTTTTTTTTTTTTCAAAAATATAACGTTATATTAGCAGCTAACATGAATATGGCCTGAAGTTGTATTTAGAATCTTAGCTTCTATGTAAATAACCTATTTATAATAATGAGTAAATAATAATAATAGATTTATACTTACATATAAAAATATTGCAATAAATATTCAAAAAAATTAAACTTTTAAAACGTATTTTGTTATATATAACAGAAATAAATAATCTTTTAGATTTCTAAAATAAAAAACAAAGATTTTATAAACTGAAAATAATCTTTCTAATGATAATGTATAATCTTTTTGTTTTGATTGCAATCTCATTTTTTTAATATAGAAACAGAAAACCATTAACACAGCACAAAACTGAAAATGGCGCTAGTTGTACATCACATCACAAATAAAAATAAAGTGGCTAACAGGTTTCTCTGGGCATAATTGCTGAGAGATTCTTGACTTCATTTAAGGAGAAGCCACAATATATCACATCACATTGAATCTGATTTCTTACCAGTTTACAAATGAACGCTAGCGGTAATGATTAAAATATGTATGAAAAATGTAAAATTAAATACTGTAGTAATAAAAAAAGTAAAAAAAGTTTGTCTTGTATTAATTTTTTTCAAATATTTGAAATTTTTTATTAGTCATACTTTATTGGCTTATTTTTTTAATGCGAATTTTAAAGTAATTTTTCCTTGTTGCTTTGCTTTTATGCAAATTCTGAAAATTACAACATCTATCCCCCATTTTTCAAGGTAAGTTAAGTCTATTTTTGTGCGATTTTTTTTAATGCGGTTTTCTGTGGAACCTATCTATCTACGGCATAAAACGAGACCCAGGTGTAATTTAAAATATATTTATGAAATCAAATTTTCATCACTTTGCAAAAATTATAGTTCCCTCTTCATTTCAGTAGTAGTACTTTGTTTCGCAGATCGCAACATATTTTGTACCTGTTTCAAAAATTTTCCAAAGTCTGTAATCTTTTTTAATCATTACTGCCCTCTTTTTGCATTATGAAGTTATTCAAAAATAGTTATGATTGTGACACATTTTTATAATGCAAATTATCAAAGTTTTTAAAGCAATTAGATACTGTAAAGGAAAAATCTATACCCTATGTAATTCACTAAAAAAAAAAGAAAGAAAGAACACCATGCAAAATTTATCTAAACTGGAGCAATATTTGCTGAATTATTATAAGTACAAACAAAGTTTGAAATTTATATATGCAATAAATAGAAGATAAATAGATAGATTATAAATAAATCAATGTACAACAAATCCTCTCCAGATCCAAACACAGAAAAGTAGTGAAAGAAAAAATAAAATCATCAGGCTAATCTAATAACAGATGATCTTTTTTTTGTTTTAACTAATAACTGCTGTTCCCATCATTTCGCTCATATTATAGCAAATTAGAAAACTTTTTAAAACAATTAAATACCACAGAGCAAAAATCCACAGCCTAGCAAATGAACTTTTCAAATTTATATACATAAGAATAAAAAATTAACTTACACACAATAGAGCTGTCTTTAATTTAAATAATCTTAAATTATTTGTTTTAGAGCTCTTGTATTTATTCCACTTGTTGATTGCAAATCTTTTAACCCTTATTGAAATATCTGAATTATATTGCTGACATTCAATGCACAAATAATCAATCCCTCAGATGTGATTTTTCTAAATTATCTACTTTTAAAAATAATAGCAGCATGCATAATATATTAACAATCAGTCCATTATAATATTTTAATCAGCCATTAAGCTAATGCATATGAGCTTAGTGGATTTTAACTATAAATGAATACTCTCACTTTCCAAACACAAAATAAAGTCTTTGTGAAAAGATAGAATGAATCCATCTATCCTTTCAACCCAAACATTTAAGTATGGGCAAATCTTAAGCATTTGGAAATGAGAGCATAAAGATATTAAACAATCACTTTAAATTACCTTTACTATACCTGAATGAATGACATGAAATTTACTACAATTTATGATACGCCATTCCTAGTTGAAATTAAACATATGTAAATAAGATATTTATTTTATATAGCGTGATGTGCATTAGCTTAATGGCTACTTATTATTACAGTTTAAAAATATCACACTATATAAAATAAATATCTTATAATATTTTAAATAATCCTTCAAGTATATTTTTATTTGCTTTATATATATAAATTTGAATACTTGTTTGTTAATAATTTCACAAATATTATCCCAATCTTCTTAATACCCACAATTTTTTTTCAGTAAAATAATATATTTCTTACTTTCCAATTTGCTAGATAATTTTACTTTTAGATGAAGACAAATTCTCCAGAGGTCACTGCTAGTACAAACTTTCAAATTCTGTACCAGTAGTTTTACTCATGATAGAAATAAATTACCAAATTTTTAAAAATAATTAATTTACAGTAAACAAAAACTTCATAGCCTATGTATTCTCCAAAACAAAAACAAAAAAATTAAAGAAAATCGTACAAGATTAATTAATTAAGACTGTGCAATACTTGTTGAGTTATTAAATAACATACAAACAAACTAACTTTCAAATTTATATATATATATAATAGATAAATAGCTAAATCCCCATTTTCTAAACAATACTTGGGTAGTTTTAGTTCAATGAAAACAGGCAGGCTATCTGATTAAAAAAATTAATCTTGAAACTTGTTTGAAAATTCTCAACTATTTATTTTTCCAAGTTTTCACAATCATAAGTAGAAGGAATAACCTGATAAGATTCTATATATGTGCATTTGTATTTATGTTACTGAAATATACTATACAATAACTAGAACTCCATTATATACAAAACTGATTGATAATCCTAATAAAACATGCAATATGTGTTTTTGGAATTAACATTCAGATCATAAACGTGATCTATTCTTCTTCATTCCTGTTATTCCAGTATATTTTGAATAAACCTCTAATGTTAATTAAACAAATCCAAACATAGAATAATTCATTTTAATTTTATTTTTTCAATCATTCTATATTAATTTAAGTACAAGTTTTGATTTTTGGATTTTTTTTTTCATAATTATTGAATTCACCAAAAAAAAAAATCTTTTTATGATCATGATCCAGTCAAGATCATTATTTCATATACATAAATGTTTCAGAATATTTGAGCTTGATTAAAACACCTTTTCATTGAAAACTGAATTAATTATGAATGATCTTCAATGATTACTATTATCTGAGCATTCTGGTGCATCATAGATATTTAAAATTCTCATAATCATCTCACATAATTCAAAAATTGATCTTACTGTGGATTGAAATTATCCATATCAAGTTTCAATTCAAAAATCACTTCCAAAATTTCTTAATCTTTCTATAATAAACTTTTCTTTACAATCCTGGGAATAAAAAGAACTGTTTAGTTAAATTTGATGTAAATTCAGATTGCTGAGATCTATTCCCTACTTGGATATGTTTCATTTGGCTATTGACCTAAAAATAAATTTAAAAAATTTGCATTAGTATCAAAAAATAATTGTTCAAGACATTTAAAATCAAATAGCTCTAAAAGTATTATAACAGGGTGGAAAATGATACTTTAGAGCAGCGCTTCTTAAACTTTTTTTATTCATGACCCCTTTTTATCATTGAGATTTTTTTGCGACCCCAGATATTAAATATAAAATAGATATAGAAATAATTTATTTCTTTGGTAAACAGTATTTGTTTTAAATATGCAAAAATTAATGAAACAAAATCACATTTTAATGAAACAGATGTGCTTGTTTTTTGCTGCATAACAAATTAAATCTTGGTGAAATATTTGATACTGCTGGACGTAAAGCATCTTCAACATTTTTCACCATTGAACAATATTTGAATTTAACATATATTAAAGCTGAAAAAGTCATTTCACACATAAGTATGTGGTGCTGAATGACAGAAAAACATTTAATGCAATTTCAGAAATTGTGGGAAATTCAGTCCTAGTTCCAATCCAAAATTCAGTCAAGGATTTTTGTGGAGAGTCAAGTTTTAAGTTTGAATCACTTGATAGCTCAGCAAATTTCTCTTGGGCTTTATATGGCAGGTGATTAATAACATAAATGTCAATCAAAACTGGTCTTTGAATCTAAGATAACTTTTTGAAATCTAAATTCGATATAAAGTATTTGAAAAACTGCGTTTCTAGGGTTTTTAAGTGATCTATGATAATTTTTGCAAATAAAGTTTTACAATTATATTTTTCATTATAAAATTGTTGATAATCAAAAACATTTTGAATGAATCATTTTCCACCCTATTCTTCCAAATGATCTTTTTAATAAAACCTTCAATTTTATCATTGCTATTTTTTTCTTGAAGAGACAAGTTAAAATCATGTAGCTTCTCAAAAATATCAGACAAATAATACAGCTTTGATAGCCGTAAGTCATTTTCAAAAAGAGCAGCAAAATCAGATTTTTGTTCGGTTAAAAATACAATAATTTCTTCTTTTAATAGCAATAATCTTCTTAAATTTCGCCCTCTTGTCATCCATCTTATTTCCTCATGTAATAATAAATTTTTGTATTCAGAGTCCATGTCTTTACAAAAATTTGAAAATAAATGGCTGTTAAAAGCACAGCTTTTAATAAAATTTATAATTTTGCCACCATCCTGAAGCACATCGTTCAATTCCATTGCTAATTTTTTTGCTGCAAGGGCCTCTTGATGGATCAGACAGTGTGTAAAAGTTACATGATTATTAGCAGAAGCATTAACAAATGATTTAAAACCAATATTTTCCCAGCCATTGCTTTTGCACCATCTGTGCATACTCCAAAGCAATTTTCCATTCTAAACCTTCAGTTTTAAAAAATTTGTCTACTTTATTATATATGTCTTCCCCTCTTGTATGTTCTTCCAAAGAAGGACAAAATAACAATTCTTCCTCAATGTTTTCTTTATAAATGTATCTGACATACACTAATAATTGAGCTATTTTTGAAATATCAGTTGTTTCATCGCAATTAATTGTAAACATTGGGCTTTCTTTAAGTTTAGTAATAAATTGCTCAAATCGGTCATTGCTAATTTCAGAAATTCTATTAGTGACAGTGTCATTTGACAAAAGAATTTTTCAAATTTCATCACCATATTCACTTCCGTGAAATATTTCTACCATTTTAATAGCAGCAGGTAATATAAAATCTTCTACAATGGTGTATGGCTTCTTATTTTTAGCAATCAGATATGAAACTTAATATGATACGAGTAAATATTTTTCATTAACAGTTATAAATTTCTCAAAATATTGTTTTTCTTTATTTGAAGTTTTTAGCAGTCGTTAGAAATATTCTTTAGGTTTATTTACATATATTTTTAATTTTGATGGTTTCATACTCTCCATAGACAAAACATGATTGCAAATTAAACAAAGAGGTTGTTCATTATCATCGCAGTTATTGAAAGTAAAGCCAAATTGGAGAAATGCCTCATCATATTTTCATCTTTGCATCTTAGCTGCCTCTTTCTGATTATGAGATCCTACTTGAAGAGACTTTGTAGCATTGACATCTGCATCATTACCTTTGGTACTTAAGTTTAACCATTTATCCATGGGTAAAAAGTATTTTTATCCTAAAATATAAATAAAATAACAGTACTTATTAGGTAGCAGAGACACTAAGTGGCAACTATGTTTTTTGTTTAGTTATATGAAGCATATTTACGCTGCATGTTCTATTTTATTAATATCCTTGTATGTTTTATTTTTTAATATTTAAAAAATATCAATAAATCAATTATAAATTACCTGTTAAGTTTAAAAAATAGGAATGTTTTTTTACTTGTTAATAAATAAATGACAATAAGTTTCAAATAAAAAATAAATTTTTATAATAACTAATAAGATGATAAATTTTGAATAAAAAAGTGAGAAAAAAAAGTATACAAACATTTTTATATATAAAAAATAACATTTTTCATAATATTTATTCAAATAAATACTAACCTTAGTCGAGTAAAACAGTAAAATACAATATTGTATTGTTCTTGCGATGTGGACACTTGTTGACATGAAACCGAAACAAATAAGTTGATTGGAAATGCATTATTTAATCACAGTGGTGCCAACCTTATTCTTACCACTGCAGCATATATTTTGATTCTGAAATAACTTATATGCTGAAATTGCAATGTGACATCACTATTATGATGCATTTAGTGTTATTTTTCAATATGTAAATATAATTTACAGCTCAACTTGGCCATCATTACGATTTTAATTGTGCTGTACAAAAAATGTAATATATTAAATTAAAGTTAATAAAGGGATTGCGACTAATTTTTTTTTAAATTCATATATCTGAATTAAATTTTTGTGACCCCAACTTTTCGCTTTGCGACCCCATTTGGGATTGTGACCCACAGTTTAAGAAATGCTGCTTCAGAGATCAATATGAACATGCTCTATCATATTAAAAAATATTAAACTACCATCTAAAAAATAATGAAAATATTAACATCCTTTTTTTTAAAGAAAACTCTTACACAAAGATATGCATAATTAGTAATAAGCAATGTAAATAGAAGATACAAAATAACAGATACGATTTTTAATGCTGTCAAAGAATAGTTGCATTTTTCTTAAGATTATCTTTAGAAATCTTTTGGTAGATACAGCAATAGTTATTTCTTCCACCGTTTCATTACTAAAATATCTGAAGAAATTTCAGATGTTATGCTTTATAGCTGGTTCTGAAAATTTTAAAAGTGTCAGTTTTGTTTGTTGATTGAAAACAATTTAGCTTTGAAACTAACTTAATTCTCAGAGCTAAAAATTAATAGAAATATCAATAACTATTACATAATTGCAACAACATCAATTACAATAACAGCAGCAAAAGCAACATTAAAAACAATGAAACCAGTCCATAAAAAATAAATGCAACTTTTCTGTAACAATATCACAATTGATAATACTTACAATTAAACTATTAATTAATAATATTACATTAATGTAAACAAACTATAAAAAATTCAATACTTTCATCTTAATCATCATCCGTGGTAGTGTGACATTACTGAGATTATTACATTAACTAAAACTCAAACATATTTAATGTATAAAAGTGTGCAATTAAATTCTGGAGTTCATTAACATTAGTAATCGAATTTGTGACTTTTGGGATTACTTTCATATTAACTTCAAAATGTATCCATTATTAAAAGCAATCCCTTTAAAAAATATTGCAAGTTAATAGCTATTTTAAGTATGTCACAAAGAAAATATTATACTTAATGTTTGCCAAATTCAATTTTGAGTGAATTCTGAAAACCTTTAAGCATTTAACTAAGTGAAGATATTGATTATTATTACTAAAATCATTAACTGTTATTCTGACAAGAAGAAATGTCAAGTCAAGTTTTTGACTCTAAACTGCAAATCAAATTAAAAAAAAAAAATTAGTTTGATCGTTCGATTTTATCATTTTATAAATCATTCTGAAATTACTAATTGTTTGAGGCTTTAGAATTTGATCTCTTTTATATATATATATACACACACATATATTCCAGATTAGCTTCTAGTTGACTATCAATAATGCACATTGGACATTTATGATTGAATTACTGGTTTAAAACATGCATGATACTTAAAGCAGACCAACAATTGTTATTAATGATCTTCCAAAAATATATATATTTATGTAAAACAATGAGATTATCAATGGTTGACCTTAGCAAGATTAAGGCCTACAAAAAATGATGTTCAAAATAGTTTTGGAAGTCCTGTAATATAAAAAAATTAAATTATTGTAATATATATTAATAAAATATCTTTTGAATTACTAAAAATGATCAATCAGTTCTATAAGACCGAGCTATTATTCATTAAAACCTCAATTTTTAAAATTAATCTGATATGTTAGAGTGACTTATCACTCATCTTTTGTTTGTTTTTTTAAATACATAATAATGGATTAAGCAAATAATGGACTTGATGACCATGCTTGAAAGAGTCCTAAGTTTCAAAAGAAAAAATTATGGCTAATTAATGAACTGTTTGACACTGTACATTTTTCTCCAGTTAATAAAAATGTTATTTATTGTGATTAAAAATAAAAATTGTAAAGATTATATTCTATTTCTTACATTTTATGAGAATAAAATAGAAATTACTTTATTTTTTATTTCTACATCAATATTTTGTAAACCACCATTGCCATACTAAAACATAACAGTAGTAATATTTTCTTGTTTAATGCAGTTTGTCAGTTTAATTGGTTGTTTTTAATCACCTGTTAATCTCTTATTTATAAATATTATTTTTTTTATAAATTATCATTTTTAAAAACTCTATCTTAAAAACCATAAAATATAAAAGTCTGAGACCAATTAGTTCTTTCTCATATTTAAGCAAATGGAGTAAATCACCATTCCCACATGCTATGAATTAAAAGTATTCTAAATGTTGAACGAAAAATGAAGAATAGAATGAATTCACCTCTTTTTGGAGCCTTGATGTTTGTAAGCATATCTTTGTCAACAATGTTGTTAATTCAATGTGAAATTAATTTATTAGCCAAATAGAATATGGAAGTATAGAGTTATTAAACTCATAATCAATTATACAAGGTTGGATACAGAATTTCACTTTTAATATCTTGATTGTAATTATGAGTTTAATAACTCTTTAGGGCCATATTCTATCTGGCTGATAAATTAATTTCACTCTGAATTACCAACAATGTAGTATGCTTTTAAACATCAGAGCTCCAATAATAAATGGATTCATTTTATTCTTGGTTCTTTGTTCAACATTTATTCATAGCCAGTGGAGAGAGTGATTTATTCCCTTTGTTTACATATACATTGAGTTATGTTTAATTTAAAGTTCTTCCTCATATGATAGATTAATACTGTGATAAAGATTTTAAACTAATTTTTAATTTAATTTGCATACATAAATTTCATTTTAATTACAATTATAAAAATTATCATTTTTGCAGAAATATAATTTTAAACACTTTTATTCATTTTTTAAAATTAATTTAATTTTAGGCTCTGATCAACTTCTTATATTTATAAGGATTTCATTAATGATTAAAAGAAAATAATATTTACACAATAAAGATTTAAAATGAGATTTTATTTACTGTGAAAAAATGAAAAGACTGTTTCACAGCAAAAAAAAAAAAAAACGTTAAACAGAAATTATAACTATCTTGAAACATCAAAAAATATTTTGCAAACATATTTCACTCTGATGTAACTTTGTCATTAAAAAAGGTAGAAGATAGTTAAAATCACATTCTTTAATAAGAAAAATATATAACAAGTAAAAATGTTGAAAATATCATAGAAGATCATTTTGAAAAATATGAAGACAATAGTTTAAGAGAATTTACTAAATTGGAGACTTACTTACATAATACAATAGTTTTCTGATCCATATATTTATAAACAAATCAAAAAACAATAAAAAGATAAAATATTTAAAGCCACTATTTAAAGACAGAAATCAGCTGTTTTACAGAGACTTGTTGTTCAATTATTTTTATCATATAAAACAAATCTAATTAGCTTGTAATTTCAGAAATGAGCAAATATGCTTCCTGTTATGTATATGTACTGCCTTATAAATAAGGGATTTGTAATGCATTATATAGAAAGTTTTAAAATGCTTAGAGGTAAAATTATTTAACAATATTTTACTACAGTATGTTAACTGGTATGAATCACTACCTGATTCTCTCTTAGCAGTAATAAAAATAAGAAAAGAGACATCAGTTCCGGTTTATCTCCCCCTCCCTCCTCAGTGTTGTAAACTCATGGACCACAGAGTGAATAGCAGTTCTGTTTTGGAACGCAGACCAGAAAGAAAGACAAGGCTATCCCAGACTCATGTGCATGGACGAGAAGAGCAGAATATAAGCCCCAGTCAGAACAAGAAAATCATCATGAGATAGCAGCGTAACCAGAAGACGGCATGCCAGGCAAAACCAGAACTCGTAATCCAGAGAACTCCACCACTGAAGGTGCCAAAGCAGACCTAGAGCCTTATACAGGCCATCCATGCTTTATTATTATTTGTCATAAGCCACAAAGCCGGTTTTATGTAAGCATATTTTACTAAAATATTAAGCTTGTAATTGTAAGGCCAGTACTGTAATTTGTATATTAAACTATTAGTAACCGTAAGGCCTGTATATTAAGAGTATATATGTAACCCAAATTTATTAATGTTTGCTTGTAAATATATTAATGTTGGCTTGTTGTAAATAAACATTTGTTATTGTTAATTTATTGGTAGTTGAAATTATTTAGTTATGTGCTTTTTCCTAGTGGACAGAGGTCATTGCAATTGGCACAGTAAAAAAAAAAGTTGAACCTAGTTAGAGATAGAAGTTTTAAAATTAGCAGACCAAGGTTTCAAAAGCAAAATTATAATTAATCAGTAATATTCCTGGTGTATAATAGGCTATGGCTGGTTGTGTTTTGTAGGAATGTAGAAGTAATAATAGGAATAGTCCTGTTTCACTAATAGGAAATTTAATTGGAAATTAGTTCTGGCTGTGGCGAAAAATGTAGCAAAGCTATATAGTTCAATTTTGAAAATAGTTTCATAATCATAGAAAAGTTGAAATGGGATAGATGCAGTGAAAGAATTGCATTTGTTGTGTTTAAAAACAATGTGTGAAAAGTCGAGAGTAATCAAAATTTTAAATAGTAACAACAATGGTAACCTCATTTGGTAAAACACTGCGATCTTCAGTTTAAAGTAAAACTAGAATAGTTTGGTAATACAAAATGTGTATTACAATGGGAGCACAGGATCTGAGATGGCATTGTTAAATAGCTTGTTAACATTAATAACCATGATGACACAGTAAAACAATCAGGTTACGGAAAACGTTGAATCTGGTAATTGTATATTGAAATAGTTAAATTGTAAACAGTGCTGCAGATTTGAAAAACGAAATCTCAATAGCCAATAACAATAGCACTAATCATGGATTTAATTATGTTGATTTATTTATGAATTTGTCAAAGTTTGTGGGTTTGGAAGGAAATCTAGAAAGCTTGTGGCAAAAAGAGCGCCGGTTAAGTAATGGTCAAGTTGTGAATTTGAAAAAAGAAATCTACAAAGTTTGCAGCAAAAATAGTACATAATGGGCAAGAGAGTGGGTTTGAAAAAAGAAATCTACAGAGCTTGCTGAAAAAATAGTACTGGTTAAGTAATGGGCAAGAAATTGGGTTTGAAAAAAGAAATCTACCAGGCTTGCAGTAAATACAGCACTTATGAAATAGTGCAGAATTAATAAATCAACATTAGTGTTATTGAAAGTATTTGGAAATGGAAGAGATTAATAACTGAGTAAATAAAAAGTAATATTAGAAAAGGGAAATATGGAGTTTGTTTTCCAGTAATGACTCTATTGAACTTCAGAAAAAGTAATTTCCGAAGTTGGGGGAGATGTGTTATGTATATGTATTGCCTTATAAATAAGGGATTTGTAATGCGTTATATAGAAAGTTTTAAAATGCTTAGAGGTAAAATAATCTAATGATAATTTACTACAGTATGTTAACTGATATGAATCACCACCTGATTCTCTCTTAGCAGTAGTAAAAATAAGAAAATAAATATCAGTTCTGGTTTATCTCCCTCTCCCTCCTCAGTGTTGTAAACTCATGACCGCAAAGTGAATAGCAGTTCCGTTTTGGAATGCAGACCAGAAAGACAAGGCTATCCCAGACTCCTGTGCATAGATGAGAAAAGCACTATATAGGCCCAGTCAAAACAAGAAAATTGTCATGAGATAGCAACGTAACCAGAAGATGGCATGCTGGGTGAAACCAGAACTCGTGATCCAATGAACTCTGCTACTAAAGGTACCAAAGAGAACCTAGGGACTTATACAGGCCATCCGTGATTTATTATTATTTGTCATAAGCCACAAGGCTGGTTTTATCTAAACATATTTTACTAAAATATTAAGCTTGTAATCGTAAGGCCAGTATTGTAATTCGTATATTAAATTATTAGTAACCGTAAGGCCTGTATATTAAGAGTATATATGTAACCCAAATATATTAATGTTTGCTTGTAAATATATTAATGTTGGCTTGTTGTAAATAAACATTTGTTATTGTTAACTGCCACTCCTGCAAAATGTTTCCACACCAAAATCCAAATTAATTGATAGTTTCCAAAACTGGACAAGTATTACAATTTTATTTTCTATGAACTTTTAAAAGAATATATATCATTTACATAAATTTTATACAAAAGTTTTCAATTTTAAACAAAATAGATCTCAGTTTATTATAGCAGAAAAAAATTACAATACTAAAAGAAAGATAAGTAAGTCGATTGGGGAAATCAGAATAAAGATAAAAAGTTAAAGAGAAAACTTTTTGATACGCTTGGAATAATTAAATGATGTAATAATTTTATTAAATTCCGTTTACAAAAATACAATAATCATGGATGAGAGAACAGTAATTATTTGTCACAAAAAGTTTGATGATGAATTCATAGGCATCATCTGCAAACATGTAATACTGTTTATAGTAATAAAAAAAAATTCTATCTGCAAATTATTAATTTTATACCTCAATTTTACATCTGATAATTTTACATACTGATCAACAGCCACAATATGTAAATAATTATTATCAAATAATGATAGGAATATTTCTAGGATTCATTTATAGTGATAGAAGAGCATATATCATATGTAAAAGGACAATTACTGGTATTTTTAAAAAATTATACTTTATTAAAAACAAACATATAACAATTCTATGAACAAATCAGAAAAATACCAGTTACAAGCACACATTTAAAAATAGTTTTGGTGCAGTCTCTTATGCTAATCATTTTCTAAAACTAGTCAGCAATTTTGTTGTAAAAACTAATAGCATTACATACCAATATTTTGTATTTATGCAAAAAATTTTGCCACATTGATTCATAATTGAAAAACTTTCTACAAAGAATTGGAAACATATAAAAAATGATTTAAATAATAATCAAATAGTGGACAAAAGTAGATGCACTACTGATTTTAAAAACTGGTTATAAAAGAACTCCTTCTCCAATATCTGTATTTCAAATTTAAAACAAAAATTTAATAACTGTACTTGAAGAAAATGAAAAACTATTTTGATAAGAATAATTTAGAATTTTATTTTATAAAGAATAAATACTACCAGAAAATACACCTTAATCAATTGAGTGTTCATTGATTAAAGAATGTGGTTTATTAAAATCTTTAGAAAATCTTATTAAATAATTGATTTCTAAATTTTCTAATGTAGAAAAAGAAGGATCAGACATAACATCTTTAACCTTTGAGGAGGTTATTTGTGATAGTATAAAGGCAGAATTTGCTTAAAGAAATAGAATATATGAAGATAATATAAAAATTTCAAAATATTCTTTAAGTCTATTTCAGAAAAAAACATCTGTGAGAAAAAATTAGAGATATACAAAAGTGATATAGACTTCATGTTTTATCATTATAAAATGAAATAATTTTTCCTCTTACATTTGAAGATAAAAAAAAAAACTTTTTTTACCCTCTTTCAAATGCACTAGAAAATTGTCTTTTTCAATACTGAAAGAGTGAACAACTATCTTTGAAGTACAATCTCAGAAAAAAGGTTAAACATTATGATGCTTTTATTTTTTTAAAAAAGTATTAATATTAAAACATTGAAAAAAATTGATGAATACACTAGAAAAAAGTCAAGAAAAAGTTTACTTATTTTTTTATCCCAAATAAAATATATAAAATTCAAAGTATTTGTGATTTTATTTTTCAAAATATTTTATTTTGTTGTAATTTATATTTTTATATTTTCAATATTGAGTGTTACAGATATAAAGACAAAATTTATAATATTGTTTTGAATTAAAAACATTTGACTAAACATTATATTTGCTTATTTCTTTTTGTAACATATAAATAGTTTTTAAGGTACTATACATTTTACCATCAATATCAATAACTTTCACAGTTTGCAAATTATTTATATATTAATGAATGCTGGGAAAGTCAACATTGAGAAGGGTGTAAGACAGGGTGACTCCATATTTCCAAAATGTTTTACAGCAGTGCTGCAAGAAGTATTTTGTGGATTAAAATGGGAAACTAAAGGAGTGAAAGTAAATGGAGATTATTTAAGTTATTTAGATTTTGCAGATGATGCAGTTGTTTTTGCAAGTAATGCTTCAGAGCTGCAGGAAATATTGCAGGAGTTATCAGATGAAAGTAGGACTAAGGATAAATGTTAAAAAGATTAAAGCAATGTTTAATTGATTTGCTCAAAATATGAAAATAAAGATTGATTATGATGAACTAGAAGAAGTTAACAGTTACAAATACTTTGGTCAGATTATTAATACAGATGGAAACATAATGGATGAAATTAATCATAGAATTAAACATGGTTGGAGTGCTTTTTCATAGAAATAATTTGATACTAAAAGGAAATATGCCTAGGTGTTTGAAAAGGAAGGTTTTTAACAAATGTTTTACCAGTTCTTACTTATGGATCTGAGACTTGGACACTTAATAGAAGGGCAATACAGAGACTTCAGACCACTCAAAGAAATATGGTGAGATGCATGTTGGGGGTAACAAGAAGAGATCGAAAACGCAATGTATGGTTAAGAGAACAAACAGGTGTTATTTAACCTCATAGAAAAAATTTAAAAGATTGAAGTGGAGTTGGGCTGGACATATTGCTAGAAGAGATGATAATATATGGACAAATGAAATCTTAAATTGGATCTTAAGAGATTATAAAAGACCCAGAAAGAGACCACATGTGAGATGGATGGATGACATAAAGTGTGCAGAGGTGATGTGGAGAAGAGAAGCTAAAGTTCAGAAAAGATGGATTGAACTTGGAGAGACTTTCATCCTGCAGTGGATTGATAATGGTTGATGATGATGATGAATATATAATTTATATGTTTAATACCCAGAACTGAAACTTGTGTTTTTTTTCTATTTTTCCTTTAATAATTATGAGACTTGAACTGGAAAATCATTGAAACATCAAAAACCTTACAGTATAGTTATAAAATGAAAACATGTTAAAGATTAGTGATTTTTTTTTTGTTTAATATTAATTTATTTGGTATCATACAGACAATCACAACATACTTACCATTGTGAGTAAATCTGTAACATGGGTGGACCAGGCATTCTCTTTGAAAACATCGACAAGAATTTGTATAAATCTAGATCCATGTGTCTGATGTCTCAAGGCTACATAATCTGTAACAAACAAAAAAAAAAAATCAAAGAAAATTTATTAGGTCTATTTATTAATATGTTTCAGAGATAGAATTGTATCAGTATTTTTAGTAAAAATTTTATCTTTCATTAGTAATTTCATTGAAAAAAATAATTTAACAAAAAATTTACTAATGTATAAAGAAATATGAAAACATTTAAAAATCACTCATTAGAAAGAAAGAAATATCTGGAATTCTGAAAAATGATTTATATATAAAAAAGGATAAGATGGCATAAGAAAATATAATTGATAAGTGGAAAGGAAAACCATGGAAAAGAACAAGTGTGAAAAATATAATACAACAAGATCATGATATTGAAAACAAAATTATTTAAGCAATAAGATGACACTATTACCCAGGGATGATATTACTTTAATAATAAACAACAAAAGAAAAAAGTAATAGTTTTGTGACATTTTTTTATATTGAAAAAGAAGTGAGATATTCAATTAAATCTATGAAGAATAAAAAAAACTCCAAGAAATGATGAAAATATTATAGATATTTTGAAAGAAGGAGATGAAAACAATAGAGAAAATGGTGGCAAAAGAAAATGTTATGAATTACAGACTCATCAATCTACTGTCATATCGATGCAAAATTTAGAATAAGATCATTACAACTAATCTACAAAGAACAGTGGATTCAAATCAACCAAAAAATAAATTGGATATAAAAATAGTTATAGCACACAGATTACATACAAATTATAAAAAGAACTAATAAGTTTGAGTTGTCATTTTGCTCTGGATTTGTATATTACGAAAAAGGATTTACATGCATTTCTGTGGTGATTAAAGTTTTGGAAGATCAAGATTTAGATACAGGATAATATCAAAATCCAAATAATATATATATATCAAAATAAAACAAATGTTTGAATTATATGATGGAGAGTATTAACATATCTATTTGAATGTGTGACAGAATTTCATATCTCCAAATCTTTTTTTAGAGCAGTTTTATGAAAAGTATTTTCTAGGAATTGCTTAAATTATCTAGATTTTGCAAAGATAAGTTTGTTTTTATAAATAATGTTTCAAAGCTTTAAGAAATGTTATAAGAGTTATAGATTGAATTAGAAACTAAAGTTGAATGATAAAAAGACTCAAATAACATTCGACAGCTTTTCAAAAAAAAATGATATAATTTAGAAGTAACAAATAATAGATATTATTTATAGTTAAACATGAAGAGAGAACTCATGATATAAATAATTTAATATTGAAAAGAAATATCCTTATGTGCCTGAAAAGGAAAGTTTTTAACAAATGTGTTTTACCAGTACTATAATATGAATCTTAGACATAGGTATTTAACAGAAAAGCAGTACAGAGATTTTGGGTGACAAAATAAATATGTGGATGAAAAAAGAAACTAGTATACATGACATAATTGAATAAATTAAGAGGATAAAATAATTGGTGGTATTAAAGGACCATGTACGAGATGGATTGATAAGAAAATGTTTTTGTAAATCAGGAAAAAACTTTAAATTCAAAAAAACTTTCATCCAGCAGTGGATTGATAGTGTTTGAAAAAGATGATGATAAATACACATCCATATTTGTTCCTTTTTCAATTAGTATTATAAAATTGTTTTCTAATGCTATGCCTACTGCTATGCCTGCAAGGCATTATCAATTATCTAATTTTTTTTCCCACCACCCCTATTCTACAACATATTCGCAAATAAAATTTAGATAAGGATATATGCATTATATGTAAAAATGTATATGTTGCCATAAATTTTTTCCAGAAAAAAATTTAACTAAAAAATCAAATGAATTAGAAGAGCTCTTAAATTCAACCAGCAATTTCAGATAAAATTTCTGAGAAAGCTTCAAGACTAAATTATATAGATTATGTGGGGCCTTAAATCAATAGTTGAGATTGTTTGATTATAGATAAAATTACTTTCTATTTAGAATTTTTATCTTCTGCTCTGTTTTTTTTTATAAATTATAGCCAAGAATTCTTTTCCAAAAAAAAAAAAGTGGCATAAAAGTTTCAATATGTTTTTCCTTTATCAAGAATAACATCAAGTATCAAAATAAAAATCTGATGTTTCTAAATTGTGGGATATATTAAAGGTTTCACATATATTGTGACAATTGAGATGATAGACGTATTAAAGTTTTTAACAAGTCATCTATATCCATGTATTTTGAAACATTTATTTTTATTATAGAATCATCAGATGTTTTTTTTTTTAAAAATTAAGGAATTAATTGCTAATGAAGTGATGATATTCTATTACCAAAAATGGTACACTGATTTCATCCTGGAAATCTTTAACTTTTGCCATTCATCATTCTATTACAAAGTAAAACTATCTTGGAGAGATGTTTCAAAGATTTTTTTTATTGAAAACATTGTTTTATTTTTTTCAGGGGATGTAGAATGTAGAATTTTGTGGAACATTATAATTATTATTAAAATATTTTTATTAAAAATGTAATATTAGACAAACTTGAAATCACTGAAATATTTTTGAAAATAAAGTTATTAATGTAAGCTCTTTTAGCTTATTTAATAATTAAAAAACATGAAATAGTAATTTTACAAGTGAGTATTTCAACAGCAGAGTCATTTATGGCATTGGATCAATGAATCTTCATTATCTGAACTCAAGATCTTGCTCCCATTAAATCTTCTAATAATCATTGGTTCAACTTTATAAATAAAATAAAAATAAAGATTTGAGATTAATTAGAGAAAAGTAATTTTTAGCTGACTTAATATCACAAACAGTCAAGATTACATGAATTTGTGTTACTTTTCTATCAAATATCTAATATTTCTTTAATATGATAAAATGATAAATTTTCTCACTATAATGAAGATACACACATACATATATACTTGTGTAAATACATCATTATATCTAAAAAAAAATGTGTAAAGGATAATAAAATAAAACAAGTTTTGAAGAATAAACATTTTGCAATTACAATCAACAATGAAATTTTCTTACCATTTAATGTCGCATATGCTAAAATCATGTCAGAGCGAATAGGAATTTTAACTTCTTTCTCACCAGCCATTTGATAATGTGCTTTTATTGGCGAAGAATCTGATACTTCCCCAAGATCTTCTCGTACTAAAAACAATTTTATTTTAAAAAGTGATGCTGTGTATATACATATTTTTTAAACATAATCAAAAATAACTTTTGCTTTACAAATGTTATGGTTTCAATATATAGTAATGAAATATAATATTTCCAATCCAATAAATAATGATATTAATAATCACTTAAATATTTATTGAAAAGTGATTATTGTAAATAAAAAATACTTAAAAAATTTGTATAATATTGTTACAGATTTTTGGTACTAACTGGACAGCTTCATAGTTATAATTTGCAGAAACATCTTATTTTTTATTAATAATTTTTATTAGTTATTTATTAAACTAGAGATTATCCACTTAATAAATATTTCTGTAATGTAATTTTCACTATACCACTCTCACCCAAGATAGAGACTGTTTTCTACTTGCTTTTAAAATCCCTATCTTGGGTGAGAGTGATGTAGTGAAAATTACACTATAAAAATATTCTTATTTTTTTAATTTCATAATTTGTTTTCTTTTGTCTAATACATGCAGAGAAAAGTGAGAGGAATTTACAAGTTCATTTGCTAATATATTTTAATGACTAGAGTTTAAAAAACTAACAGAGAAATTAAAGGAAGATATATAGTTATAATGACTGCAAGAATGGACTAAGTTTTAATTCAATTATATGAGACTCACTGTGTAAACTAAAATTCTTATTTGAATGAATAACATTGCACAAGCATTATTTTTTGGTATATTTGAATCAATCTCAAACTATTATTAATAAATCAACAGTATTGGAGTAATTCTTATTAGGTACATCAAGTGACATTGATTCCTTATGATTATACAAATAGCATTTCACCAAAATCATTTATTATCTATTTGATTTTTCAAGCTATTCAAAGGCATTTTCATTAATGTGATGATGCAGCCACCCATTTCATCCTGTCAACTTCTTTCACCATCAACCTTTCTAAAAATGCTTGTTTCTTCAATACATTAAATCAGCTCATATTATAAAAAGAGTTAACATACTTTTAATACAACTATAATAAGATAATTCCAATCTAATCATATGAGCTTCATGCAAAGATCAGGTCTGATTTGATCAAGGATTTTCTTGTTCATTTTTTTGTTGATGTTCATGAAATTTTCAGTCTGCACTAGTAGTCATTCAAGAGCATCAATACTTTCCAACTTTACACCCATAAAAAGTCCTATAAAGCATTTACAAAAATATTTTCCAGATTTTTCATTACAATTTTGTTCAAAGTAACATTAATGAATTCCTTAGCCATTGACTTCTATGTTGTTAATGCGGAATGATATAAGGAAATAAAAATTTTCAAACACTTCCATGCCATCATCATGAATTTGATATCATTACTGACCTAGCTAACATAATGCTTATCTTCTTCATATTTACTAGGAAACCCAAATTTTCACCAACAATTATGATGTAACCAACAAATTTAACATTGCTGATTAATTCTTCAATGAAAACTGAATTCACATTTGTCTTCATCTAATCTAACTTGTTTCAGTACATATTTGGTATACAAATTGAATAAGTAGAGCTCAATATTCAGTCCAGTCTATATATTTTTGAGATTTCAGTTTTATGATAAAATATAGATCCTTTATAATCTTCATTAATCATAGACTTGTCATTTTCTTCTTAGCATCTTTTAAATCTTCCTTGAATAATTCCTATATTTTATTTGAATTTAATATATTAATCAATCTATTATTATTTTTGTTATTTTATTATTTTACAGATCTAAAAATTATTCATAATATGCATTTTCAATTTATAATGGCCCATGTATCTTTTTTGTTTTAATTCTTCTGCTTCTATTATGATAATCTCAACTCTACCTTAACTAGCTACATGATATCAAACTCTCTTAATACTATTTCTTAAACATAATTTATATCGAAAAATAATCTGAATAAGATTTATTCAACATCTGCAACTTTCAGTGTGTAACCTCTTCTTTTATGATTTGTAAACCACATGTTTGTTATTTTCTTTATTGAAAAAGTTATTTTCATTTCTATCATTTATTATACCTAACCTAAAATTTTCCATCATTTTTATCATTTCCCAGCCTTATAACAGTAATCCAATATCCTATAATTATTATATAACTATTTTTGTATTCTTTTTTAATAACTTCTTCCTATATAATTTCTATTTCTTCAGCATTGATATTACTAATTAGTATGTATGCCTGAATATTCCTTAGGAATTAAATGAAATTAATCACTAACAGTTTATCATATAGAAAAGTATCACTTACAACACAAAATTTATATCACTATATCTAATGATATCTGCAAATTAAAATACTCATATCTTCTTTATTCTTCTAGCAAGGCCTATCAATCTTGATTGATTAGAATCTTACAATATCTAATTTCTTTCTTTTCTATCTGATAATAAATTTATCATTTTCTCTGGTTTGTTTGTACTCCTAGCATGACATGTTAGGATTATAAATAAAATCATTCAATATATATATAAATAAAATTATAAAAGTAAAAACACCATATTCTCTTCTATTTCTTTTAACTACAAAGAAAAATTAAAAATGCAAATAAAAATGATGAATAACAATGATAATTGCATAAATGTGTAAACTTAAAAAATATGTCTAAATATTATTCTTTAAATATCAAATCACCCCCAACATTAAGAAATTTTCAGCTATGCCTTCTGTGAAATAAACATTTAATATCCACATCTCAAAAAAGCTAATTCAAAAAGGTATTGAAACATGGACTAATTCAAACAGAGAGTATTGCTGAAAATTTCTTAATGTTGGGGTGATTTGACATTTGATTATTGATAGTAGTATGGACTGGAAATATTTTCGTATATTATTCTTTGTAATTCTCAATTATTTAAATCTTTGCAATAATTACCAATATATATTCTATAGCATGCTTATGTAAATGCTAAATAATCAAAATGATCAATCATTACAGATAGATGCACACACATATATAGATTACCAAAAGTAATTTTATCATTTTCATTTTCAAATTTTTTTTAGTTATTTCCGGATGACCAATTAGAATTCTCTGAAATATCAATATACAATAATAAAAAGTTTTTTCATCCAAAAAAAAAACGAAAATATGGTCTTTTTTGTTTTTACAATATTTCATGCTGAATCAACTCATTGGTTGACCAATTATTTTAATTATATAAAAAGCCTCTATTTATTACAAATATTTAATCTGTTTTCGGTTTTGACAAAAATCTAAATTGTTAATGTAACAAAAAATATTTTTTTTTTGTAAAAACAAAGATGTTGACTAAAAACTTCATGGATTCACGTATAATTGAAAACTAAGGCTAAGAAATATTTTTTTTTAATTAAAGCTTATTTTTGTTTTTGATGAATGTAAATTAAAAAAAAAAAACAATTGTAATTTAGTTATTATCTTTCCTTTTTTAAAAATAATAATCAAGAGAAAGACTTACTGTTAATCCTTTATTTATAAATTTCATTGGGAACTTGTGAGTTTTCCAGTAAACCAAGATAGCAGTGCATATTTTTCATAGATCTACAGTTTCAAGGGCTTTCCAAAAAATGTTTATAAAAAAATGGCTGCTAGGAAACATTGTGTTTAATATTTAAATTTTTATTACTGTTATTTTAAAAAATAAATCATCATTGGAAAAAGTAATTACAACATTTGCAGTTTACTTTTTTTTGTTGTTGTTGTTGTTTGTATTATTAACCTAACAATGAAAAAAAATACAAAAAACATTTATAGTTTATTCATATCAGCAGCATGCAATCTTAGTAATGGCTTCCAAAATTGTTGGTGGTAGCAATACCTCTCTACTCCAGCATTAAATAAATCTGACTGCAGTCAGAAAACAGAATTTTAGAGCCCTCAAACCACATTTGTTTATGAATAGCTATTCTGCTTAAACAAGATTTCATGTTGCATATCCATTGGTAGGAGGGACGTGTTTGAATGTAAACTTTTATATTGTAACCATTAAAGCACTTTTTGAGAGAGCAGAATGCCATATCTTTGAAAATACTCCATTGCATTAGATTCTGTGACAGAAGGATCCCAAATTTTGATCATGATGACAATTTACCAAAAAAATGTTGACAAAAAGAAACATGCTGAATTGAAACAAAATATGACAATGTTAAAAGTGTTTCATTGCTTCCATGTTCTAATATAGCTTAAAAAAATGAAATAGAGCTTCTTAATAAAATTTATTGGAATTTTTTTTTTTTTAATTTAACAATCGATTTATTATTATTATTTTAAATTTAACAACACATTTTCACTAGATTCTCGAAACGGTATATTTATCAAAAATATGTGCTAGGATATAGGTTTACTGAAAAACTCACAAGTACTTTCATTGTATATACTATATATAGTGAGATCAATTTTGCTGATGAATATAGGATAGCTTTAAAAAAAGACCAGTTGTTGCTAGACTCTAGTGATCAAGTTTGAGCTGCAGAAAAGTACAGTGGGACAGCTTCTATATCACAACCCAATATGTATGTAATAGACACTACTTGCTAAAGCTAGTCAGAAATTATAGAAGCTGAACTCAGATAAGAACTTCCAGTATTTATCTTATACATATGCTAATCAAGACATGTCTTACTGGCAGTCTATCAACCTAATCTTAAAACTTCAGTGCTACACTGTGTATGTAATATCCTACAGTATACAAGCAAAGAAACACAGGCAAAAGAAATCTATGTCAGTTGTACATCTACTGACCATGTATAAGACCTATTTCTCCTAATTTGGAATTGTAAATAAAAAAAATCAGCTATGGAGAAAATAAATATACACTGTGATGTTAGTTGAATACAGTATTAAAGAATGAAAAAAAAAACTATTCCACAGGAATTATTTCAATTTATTTCTTTAAATAAAAAAAAGGAAATTTTCTTACTGGAAATACCAACTTTTAAATAAACTAAATAAATTTGCCAGCTAATGAGAAAAAATATTTAACATGAATATAAAAAAATGATTGATCAATGCAAAGCCCTGGGCAAGTTTAAAAGGTTTACGTCATATAAAACTGCTAACTATATTTTTTAATAATTAACTGTGACTCCAGATTTTAAGTGAAGTCAATATAAGGTGTTGTTTAAGTAATTTTAAAAGAAAGTTTATAATAAGGGAATTTAAATATTATTTTTATATTAGAATATGCATGTATATACATTTAATGTTTAATAATTTATGTTAAAAGAAAATAATCTTAATCTGTACAGTTAATGAAAGTAATATTTAAATATTTTGCATTACATATTGTAACGATCCGGAGAAGGCGACTTACGTAATCTGCACTACAGGGCGCCATCTAGGCATTTGAACCTAGAAAAATTTATAAAGTAGGCAGATACGTAAGTCAAAAAAAAATTTTTTTTTTTTTTTTTGCATCCGGTCGTTAGCCCATGTCACTAGCTCAGGGAGTAGCAGAGATTTAATAATATCATATCTTATCTAATTAGATTTCAACATTAAAAAATAAATAAAATAAGCCACTGCCAGTAATTAGCATACAAACATTTATTTATGCACATATATATAAGATTTAAAATTATTTTATTATTAGTTTTACATTTTAACATTTAACATTATTTTTTTAACTTTGATTTTTGACTTTAATTTACCTTTAATTACTATTACATTCTAATTTTACATTTTAATTAAGTTCGCACAGATGGGATTATAAAAGCTTGTTATAATAAGTTGCTATAGATCGGTTACATAGATTACAGGTTAAGAACGTCCAAAGTAAACATAAGCGATCAAAATATAAAATTATTGATTACTGACAATTGCGGAGGGAAATTTATATGTAACCCAATAGTATTCACCATAAGATACTTGCATTGTCACCAATAACTTAAAAGACATCCGAATAAATACATTTTAGATACTCACCGTAAGGTATCATTATTTATCGAATGTCTATATATTTTGATCAAATATGAAAACGATAAACAATCCATGCAAGCGTCTATAAACAACTTAAATTTAATGCATTTTTATTTAGAATCGAGTATGAATACTACATAGATTTGCATTGAAATTAAAATATTCTATCCCTATTTAACCTTAGGCTAAAATTCGCAGTCAAACTGGCATCAATCCATCTGATACATCGATGTATTCAATGTAATACGAAATACGGCAGCACCAAAAGAATTAAGAAAAGACATTGACTCTCAATCAGATAGGAATATTACATCTATCTAACGAGAAGAACAATAAAAAAAAAACTCCATAGAAAGGAACTGCGTTCTCCGTCTTATAATTCCTTCCATAGGCAAACGGGTGAGTGCGGCGTATATATAAACGATTCTGCCAGTAGCGAATCTCCGATCACATCTACTAACTACATCAATATATCCAATCCATTGACCCAATCTAACAACGACATAAATAACCTAAGATTACCCTCCCCTAATATAACTTTACAAATCTATACAGCCATTCACGCCCGACTTAAGTTTAACATTTTTATAATTAATTTAACGGAAAACAAAAATCATAATAAAACTTAAAGAACAAAAATAAATAAATGGAAATGATTTTACAAAATAAATACATTAAATAAAATTATAACTAATTAATAAATAATGTTGGTCAGATAGAATAATATTGCAATCATTTAAATCTGGAAAAGTTTTTAATTTACTGTTCATAAATTTTAAAGTTCTTACGGTTATTTAAATAGTTCATCTTCATATATTCCTTGCCGTTTGAACGTGAATTCCCACGTCATCCGAAGATTGGTATCCTGTTGGCCGATTTATTTATCCATCCGGAGATTTTTTTAGTGTAGTTGGTCCTCAATGTAGAAACGATGTTCATTTTCTTCCTTTCTTAGCAGAACTGAAGGGATTGAAGCTGTGCGTCTTTTTCAATCCCCTCAGCACTAACACTAGCTGTTACATCGTAATAATCATCAATAACTAGTCACTAATTAATAATTTCCAAATTTTCCTTTTATACGTATTCGAAGGATTGACTTAACATTACGTCATCGATGAGATGATCATTTTCGTTGAGGTCCGATTTCCCAATGGATTTATTTCATTTGCTGAAAGTTTCTATTGTTTTCCTATCTGACTGATGTTTTTACATTTTAAATGCCCAAGGCTGGTTTACATTTAACTAATTAACAATCATTTCCATTTCTGATTAATTAACCTGTTTTCCAAATCAAAAATATATTTAACAATAAATTTAAAGATATAATTTTATCTCCAAATCTTTTTAAAATTTAGTTTTAAAATACTTTTTCTTTAATAAATTTTTATTTTAATAATTTTTCATTATCTGTGCGATTTAATATATAAGAGTTTAAGATGATATTTAATTTCAATTTTTAATTCTTAAAGAAAATTTTTAAATGCGAACTTTTTAATTTACTTTCATGTTTAATAAATAAAAAAAAAAAAACAATAATGTAACAAACGTCTGTGCTCGTTACAATATGTAAATCATTTAGTTTTATATATATCTGTAACTTTTATTCTTTTTTTCCAAAGTATTGAAATATTGTCATATATTTGTAAATATCAAAATCAGAATGATTTATTTGTACTATAATGTATTTATCAGATCTGTCATTTTATTATTATTGTTACTTCTAATTAATCATTATTTTAAATTATTCCAGTGAAATTTATTTAATATTAGCATAGTTTAATTATTGAGTAGTTTCTCTTATTCAGTTATCAAAATCCTTATGATTCTAAAGCTAACACTGGACTAATGGTTTATAGAATATATGTGTAGATACCTATATAATTCTTTTTAGAATTATTTAGATGATACTATGGTAATAAAGATCACCTTTAAAGTCTACTAGTTTATTCTATAATGATTCACTAGTTCATTTATAGTCAATACCTTCATGTTATCTGATGATTCAGTACATTGATGATAATCTGTATTGGTACAATTGTTTTGATATAGGATTATTATTGGTTATTTCAAAACTTCTTTATATGTATGCAGATAAAATATTGGTATTGACTAAATGATGATTAGCCAAAGATTTTATAATATGTCTCTTTTAAATCCGGTCACAAAAGTTAACTGATGATTATTTGTTATCAAAGCTGATATTTTGCCCACTTATTATGTTCTTATTCATTTATTGATTTTTATTTGCACCAGTCCTCACTATCTCTTCATTATATACTGTTACATATAACTGACAAATCCAGAAGATTTTTAATAAATAAATGAAAACTTCTAATATGTAAATTGTAACAGATAGTAAGATGATGATATGCCTTGGTTATCTCATATTTCATATTGAGATAGACATTTTATATAATGATTATATGTGAGATTAAATGGTTGTGCTCTCATGAAAAATCTGTAAACCTATGACTCAGAAATAATCTGCTTGTCACTGTTTAACTCTTTTTTAACTATTAAATAAAATTATGATCTCAGCATGAGATAAAAAGTAAACTACAGTTATATAATTAAAACAAATTTTAAAGAATATATAAAAATCCTCAAAGACAGGGAAACATTTTCATTATCCTAATAAAATAAATAAAGTTATTGGAAGTCTTTAAAAAAACTCATCCACATGCTAAAGACTTCTTATAAGTAGAAATATTGAAATGTTTAATGAAATTTATTTGTCTTCCTTAAGACTAATGTTTCCTAAAGAGAATTTGTGATGATTTCATTCATTGTTTTTCCACTACCAAAATTTTAATCAAATATAGCCAAAGAATGTTAAAAATAAACTTATAAATAAAGTTATAAACCATCTTTGAAACTTTCTTGGTTAAAATTTAATAAAATTATTGCTATTGCAAGGGAAAGACTGATTAAAGAGTTTCCATACTTCAGGAATGCGTTATGATTCTTCATCTTTGTTTAAATAAGAATACAGAAGGTAAATCAATAATGGATGATAATATACTCTTAGACCAAATCCAAGATTTAGATTTCATGCCATGTTGATAAAAATAATACAATATAATCGAAAAACTTCTTTCTTTTTTTTAATTATTTCATGTTTCTATATATTTAATTAGATAATTAATAAGTCAAATTTATATAATTTTGAATGTTAAATAAAGTTTAATTTGTTTATTTTTATTTAATTTAGCTACAGCTATGACTAAAAAAAGATATTACTTTGTTTTTTTTATTTTTGGATGGACTACAATAAAAGAGATTAAAACATTTTTTGAAAAATAATATTTAAATAAGTAAAGAATTCAATATCATATTATTTCTTAGTCTAAAAATAATCCTAAAGTATTTATAAAATGAAGAAATTAAGAACATATCAAAAGTCTTCAAAAGATGGAATAAACAGCTAATAAAAAAGTAAGACTTGCAAGAGTTCCAATGTTTTACTTCAAATAAGTCTGCTGCTAATTTGTGTTTGCTAGACATCACCAAGAGTTACTATGCATAATATTTTTTTGCTATATTTAAAATAAAAACATAGCATTACTAAATAATTCAAAATCTTGCTAATGCAATGTATTTCTCATACTTTAAGATATCTTCAACAGTTAAATATGTCAAATGATTTACATTTTGCCAAATTATTTTCAAAAATTCAGTATTAATTTATTCATATACAATTCATTCCAACCACTAATATGGTACTTTAAAATAATTGAATTTTCAGATGTTAAACGTAATTTTTTCAAGAGTAGCATTTGGCATCTAGGCAAATAGTTGTAGTAGATTCTAATAATTTGATTTTTTTAATTACCACATATATTCACAATAATTCTATAAATAGCAAATTTTTATGTAAGTATTATTATCACTTGTTCTTTAAATTTATTATTTTAACTCTTGCTTTTTTCACTGAATTTAGTAATATGAATGCAAATTACTTTATAAGGAGCAAAGATGACATTTTAAACAAATAATTTTCTATTTACTATAATAAATGTTCACTATACTGAAAGAATAGGTTAAAAAGACATTAACTTTATTAATATATCATTTTTAATTAAAGATCATTTATTGTTTTGAATAATTTTATAAATAAACTACCATATACATCTTGAGTGAACAGTTTATAATGCAATGTATAATATAAAATTGAATATAAAATATATCAAGCTAACAATATTAGAAGTAATTATATAGGTGAAATAAAAAATTCAATTCATACAAGATTAACACAGAACAAATATGATAAAAGATTACCTATTTATTTACATTCATTAAAGACAGGACATAAATTTGAAATAATATAAAAATAATTAACAGACTAACAATAGAAGGGATAGAAAGATTAAAGAAGCTATTTTAATTAAAAATATTAGACTACCTTTAAATAAAGATTTTTGTTGGAAGATATTAATTTTATAAAGATATTTTTATTAATTAATTAAGTACGTATATAGGTTAAAAATTAAAATAGAATGTACTTTTAAAAGATGCTCATAGAGTCAGGGTGATAATATAATTTAAAATTGTTTAAATTGAAGTTGTTTAGAAATTTAATTGTTAAGAGTTAAAAAAGAAAGAAAGTTAGAAGAACTACAAATTTAAAAAAAAAAGTATATAAATATATTATGTTATTATTATTATTATTAATTAATGCATGATTAAAACTGTAGTGAAATAGTTAAAATGGAAGAAATAAATTAAATTATTAAAAAGTTTAAAAGTAATAAAAATATAGAAAAATATATATTTAAAAAGCAAAAAAAATTCTGGATTTGTCAGTTATATATAACAGTATATAATAAAGGGATAGTGAGGACTGGTGCAAATAATCATCAATAAATAAATAAGAACATAGTAAATGGACAAAATATCAGTACTGAAAGCAAATAATCAAAAATCAAATAATCATCAGTTAACTTTTGTGATCAGATTTAAGAGACCTACTATAAAATCTTTTGCATAAGCAAAAGAAATTAATTAAAATAAAAACAAGATGAAAGAGTATAAAATGTATAATGATATATAGTCATGGGGATCATTGAAAAATTATGTTATTTTTTAAAATCCATAATATAGAATATTGTTTGTAATGTTTTTTATATATAAGTAGGTATGTATAGATAAGCATTAATTATATGGTAATATATATTTGAATATTGTATCTCTGATGATGACTGCTGGGCAGTTGAATCCATAAGCAAGAAATATATTTTATTTTATATTATGCATTGCATTGTAGGGTGTTTATTTGGGGTGTATATGGTATTTTATTTCTATATATATATATATCAATGTATAAAAGGATAAGTGGACACAAATTTAAATACTCTTAAAAATGTTTTAAATGATGTCTACTCTTTTAAAATTTAAAAAATAATGTAGGATTTATAAAAACAATTGTGGTATGATAATGATCTGTAAGTATAATCATTCATACACTTTAATACATTATAATCGTAAGGTTTATATTTTACACACAAATTGTGTTAATCTAAAATTTTGTGAAACAGTGTACATGAGTTTGAAACTGCTTATAGATTTCTTTAAAATTTTGTTTATAAATATTTAATTAACTGGGTTAATAAAATATTACTAACCTTTATAATAGTAATAAATATTGGTTTAGCACTATATGCACTTGTAGATGAAAAAAGAATTTTATTCACTTAATGGTTATTTGTTGCTTAACAATATGAGTCTGATTTCTATTCTATTATTGTGAGGAGCTACTTGAATTTTTTCTCTTTTGGCACTTATAAAAATAAAGCTTGTTTAGAACTATTGGTAAGCTCCATCTAGTGATCATTTAAATGCAAGCTTAAATGCAAGTTACAAAATTTATGACTTTAATTATATAAGCATTTGTGTATATATATTCAATATATTTGTTACAATTCATCTAAGCATATGCAATAAAACCTCCTAAACTTATGCTAAAAAAAGAGTGAACTCAATTTTTATAAAATTAGAAATTTTATCTAGTTTTTAAAACTGGAGTTTTTAAAATATTTTTACAAGTTGCACAATTTGTGAACCAATTCATTTTCGCTCAACAGGATAATATTCATTAAAAATAGTCAAAATTAGAAATTAATTATATTGAGTTAAAAATGATAGAATCAATTTTCGCAAATGAAACATTAAAAATATATATGAATAAAAAATATTGTTATGACTAAGTGCTTGAGTTTGGTGTCAAAAATATGCTGTTATTAACTAATGAAATCTTAGTAATATGACTTCTAATTTACATAAATTTATTTATTAATGAATTTAAACATAATTTAGAATACCACAGTACTTTCTATGAAGCGTCATGAGAAAAGACATTAGAAAAATACCCCCCCCCCCCATTTTGACATCTGTATATGAGAATTTCTTTATTGTATGCTTATTTCTATGTCCTTATGAAATTTGATTATTAGATAATTTAATATTGTAAAATTAATTCAGTATAATAATTGTTGCAATAATAAAGTGTTCAAATTATTCCATTATAGATGGCTCATTGGCTTATATATATTCTCATATCAAAATACTTGATCATAATAAAATATGTAAGGACTTTGTCTTATGAATTAATTTTCATTGACCCACTTGAAATTGTATTTAACATATTAAAGGTAAAATTAGAAGAAATAAATAATTTGTTCCATACCAATTTATAATAGGAATGTTTACATAATGATTTAAAGAAATGGTCATACATATTTCAAAAGTGTCCAATATTCATTAAAATGAAAAACCAGTATATATCTTGAGAAATAATATAAGGGTTGTCTAAAATTATCAGAAAAAATCAGATCTAAAAACTAAATATATAATAAACTGGTATTTATTACAATTTGTATCTGGTCTGTGTCATGGTGGGAGTGGGTGATGTAAAAAGCTAAAGTTTCCTAAATTGATTCTTGCCTGAATAAAGTAGGGAAGAAAAAATCTCATTTGTTTGAATGGAACTGCTAGGCACAATCATCGATTCCTAAGTAACTAATCATTAGCTCATTATTAATCCTATAAAATCTTTAGAGTCAATGAATATGTGTCATAAAAGCACATCATCATAGTGTAACTGTAATTTAAAGAAAGTATTATATTATAAGGATAAGGCAGATTTTAAAGAAATAATACATTAGTTCATTTATACATATTAAAGATACTATGTTGCTTTTTCTTCTGTGAATTAGTCAAAAAAAGATCTTGATCACATTCAAACTATGAATTAATTAGTAAATGTATTAACGAAAATTTAATAAATAGCTATGTTTTGATATAAATTGCATATTAATAATTGAATTTATACTTATTAATGGTTATGTCAGTGAGGTAAGAACGTAATTCTTTTTATTTATGATGACTTGTGGAAAAATTATGAATTCTTTTAATAGTACAATACCTAATCAGATTGGCTCCTAATATTGATTAATCAAGACAAGGAATTAGTTATGGAAAATCAATGGATTATAAATGATACAGAGAAGCATTAGTGCCATATTCTATTATTTCTGTAGATATACTTTTTTGTTTCTCTCATTAATTAATTGAATGATTTATTATTCAGAAGTTTATAAGAAATTCAAGTATAGGAAGTGAACTTGGTTGTGAATGAAGGACATCGAGCACCAAAATTTATCACTATCGCTGCAATGAAATTTATTGTTTTTATAATTATTATTTAATTCTTGTGTAAGTTTCAACTGTTTTATATGTAGATCATTTTTAAGTTTTTTTAATACAATATATTTATATGCAGAAAAAATGCAATTTTTTTTTATCAATGCCAACAGCTAAAGTAAGATGATCTATATTCTATATATATGAATGAAAAAACCCTGAAGAGTATCAAACAATAGAATATAACATTAATATCATTGATATAGAAATAAATCCATAGTTTTCAGTTAATAAAAAAAAAATAGAAAATTTGTTATAGAAATTGTTGATAAGAAATTTATTTGTCAAATGATCCAGCACCTGCCTCCCCTCCCCCCTAAAAATGCTATTTAAATTTTTTTTTTTTTTTTAAAAAGTGAATAAATTGATCAATAACACTGATGTTTTGTGTTGTAATCAAAATGATATTGATTCTTATTTATTTGATTTGTAAAAAATAGCATAAATAATATTTGAGCAAAGACTTACACATATATAATTTGTTATTGTTTTATTAATACAGTAATTTGTAATTTATAGATTGACATGAATTTTAATTATAGTACTGTGTGATGTGATACACTGTTACTTCTCCTATATGGAGTCGGGAATCTTTCAGCAATTATGCCCAGAGAAACCTGTTAGCCATTTTGACTTCCCTTTCCATTCCCCACCCCAAGTTTTCCCATAATCTTCTCTATCCTGCTTCACACCATTTGTGATGTGCTACACTGAGACTTCTCCTTATATGGAGTCAGGAATCTCTCAGCAACTATGCCTAGAGAAACCTGTTAGCCACTTTGACTTCTCTTGCCATTCCCCATCTCAAGTTTCCCCATATTCTTCTCTATCCTACTCCATCCCATTTCCACAACATAATCTTTGTCAACTACATGGCCTTTATATTTAAAACCCCCTTATCTTTTCCAAAACCCAGCATAAAACCAATAAACCACTTTCTGTATAATCACTTTGTTCATATCTATTCTTCCACATGTTCATATCTATTCTTCCACAACTTCATTATTTGTACCCTTTCTGATTTCAGACATTTACATTCAACTAACAGATGCCTAATATTTTATATGCCTTCCTTACACAACTTGCAGACTAAATCACCCATATTTTTCCATTTATGTGTATATTCCCTTGTTTCCCGTTCGAGCTTTAAATAGTAAACTTCTTTCCTTGCTATTATTATAAATTAACTCACACCCAATATTATATTTACTTCTATAAATATTTAAACTCTTTTTACTCTCCATACTAGTTCCCCATCTCTCCAACTCACCATTCTTTATTAATGCATCTATTCTTCTATCCCATTCCTTCACACTATAACACTCAACAATTCTCCTAACACAATCATCCCACCTTTTGTATAAATATACTGACAAAAATTATTTATCTAAATCTTCTGCATATTGCATTATCTTCCACACCCATCTTGTTGCCTGCCCTTCATTCATAACCCAATTAAATACTATTTTGGCTATTCTTTTTTTATCCATAAACTGTAATCTATTGAACATTTTCATTTTGCTTTTTGCATCTCCATATAAAAACATGACCAACACATTTCTCCTTGAATTGCCTCCTTTGCTGTCCACACTTGTGCATCTAATGCATGTCTTCCTACTTCTCTTTGTACTTTTTCTAAGTAATCTAATATCCCTTTACTAACACATAATGCATCATTACCATATGTTAACCTTGCTACTGCCACTCCCTTCCATACAATTCTAGCTACATCTTATTTATTATATGAGAACATGGTTAATTTCTTTATCAATCCCTTTCTTTTCTTGGCTTCATTTATCAATTTTTTCTCCCATTCATCCAATCAATTTCTCTGATTACTTAAGATGATTTCCAAATAGTTATATCTATTCACCACACTTAACTTTATATCCCCAGTAAAAATTCTGTCTTCTCTATCCCCAGTATTATCTTTTGATTTTTCTTCACTAAATTTAATCCCCATCTCTTTACCCACCTTTGCACATGTCCTCAGCATAACTTCTATATTTTCCCTTCTTTCTGCACATAAAAAAACATCATCCGCAAAAAAAAGACCCGACAATGTATATACTCCCTTGCCAGCTATTAATGGTATCTCTACCCCTCTTCATAGTCTTTCTATTGCTCTCTCCATTTCTCTCAAATACAACAAATACAAAATAGACATCCTTGCCTTAGCCCCACCCCATTTTTAACTTTAACTGATTCTATATTCCCTAATTGATACATATAGTAATTATTTTCATAAAATTTCTTAATAATATCCATTAAAGCTCCCCCCATTCCCAAATTTACTAAACTACACATAATCTATTTCTATTTGCTCTATCATATGCCTTCTCTATATCTATAAAAACCATATATAACTGTCTACCTGTGTTCCTACTCATATCCATAAGTTGTATAACTACAAATAAACTATCTCCTATATGCCTATCTGATCGAAAACCTACTTGCATTTCCCCCATTACATGTATGATATAGATGACTGAGGTGTCCTCTATTAATCTGAATATCAAACTAAAATAATTAGGTATAAAATGTTACATAATATCCTTTTTAAAAAAGAACAGTGAATGTAAGGGACACAACTAGATGAGAAACTTTAGACTCAGTACGTGTTATTTTTTTCAGTTTTGGCAATTATGGAATATCTAGTGAATTTAAGTTTCATATTTAGCTAAATTTAGAGCATTTCAGTGTTCTGACCAAAATTGTTAAGAGATGAAGTGTGAACAAATTAAGGAATTAATGAATAGAAACAATAAAGAAGAACTAGATAAGGAAGTCCAGAATGTGAAAGATAATACTACAGATGAAGTAGGGGAAGTAAGCTATGAGGCAGTATTGATAGGAGACTCATTAATTAGAAAATGTGGAGATGTAATTGCAAGGGAAAATAGAAATAGGTATGTAAGAGTATATTTTCCTAGAGCTAGAATTAAAGATGTTATAGATAAAGTAAAGAAACAAAGAAATAAATATGTTTATGTTATGGTAGGGACAATCAATTTGTCACAGCCATTGCAGAAAGTAATGGATTAGTACAAAGAATTGATTAGTAATTTGAATAAGATTAAAGGAAAAATAGGAATAGTTGCATTATTACTAACATTTGACAATAGATATATAATAGATAAGGCATGTTCTATAAATGAGAGATTGAAAAAATTATGTGAGAAAAACAATGTTATGTTTGTGGATAGTAAAGATGGATTGCATTTAGCACAACAAAAAAGTGAAGCATTAGAGGGTTTGATTTATAAAAAATATTATAATTTGGAAAAGTTATAAAGAGAAGTAGGGTTTTAAATTACAGTATTATCAAAAAAAAATGAATAGATGGCATGTAAGAAATAAACAAAAGGTAGCTGATTTAGATGTAAATGTAGATGTGGAGAGGAAATGATTCTGTAAAATTAATGATAAACAAACTAATTGCAAATGTAATAGAGAAGAAAGAGTCAAAAGAATTTATAAAATAGTAAGAAAAGAAGAAATTGTTAAAATTGAATATTTGAATATGCAAAGTGGTAAGAGACCAGAAAAGTGGCTAGAATTTAAGCAAAACCGTTAAAAATGAAGAACTCGAGATATTAGCAGTAATGAAAACACATTTAAGGAAAGAGTGGGGTGGCAGGGTATAAATAGAAAAGAAAAAGAAAAGAGAGATGGTGGTATAGGAATTATGCCAAAAAAATATTTAAATACTGTTAAGTGTCAAGAACATTTGTGGTTTGAGATAAGGCTAGGAAGACAAGAATAGATGATGGCTATAGTGTATGTAAAACTGGACATAGTCAAACTATAATGGAATGGAACAATAACTTACATATACAGAGTTTCAAAAAAAGGAGGAAGAAAATAATAGTTATAGGGGATATGAATGGGCATATTGAAGAAATTGATGACATGGATAATAAGAATAGACAGCTTTTGAAAATTTTTTGTTAGAGTGAATTTGAGCATTAGAAATTTATCAAATATTTATCAAAGACAATACACATGGTCTGGAAATAGTATATTTCATGCAATAGATTATATATTAGTAGAAATGAGGGAATGAATGAAGTAAGAAAAATTAAAGTGCGTGATAATGAAGAGAGAGTATGTAATAGTGATCACAATTTTTTTATAATAGAAATGGGTAGTAATGTGATGGAAAAATACTAATAAAATTAGAAAGGATAGTGAAAGATGTGGATGGAGAATGAAGAATATAAAATAAAAAGAAATCATGGAAGAGTTTGTTGGGAGTGAATATAAGGACTGGGGTGGTGAAATAAAAAAAGGGTCAAATAAGATTTTAGGTGAGAATATTCAGAAAAATAAAGGTAATAGAAAAGTGAAAATTAGTAAAAGTATAAAAGAAATGACAAATACATGCAGAGAATATAAATGTTCTATTAAAAACAAAGAAAGTGGAAAAGATATTAATATTAAATGGGAAAAATGTTTTTAAAAAGGTTGTCTAAAATAGATTATTACATAGAGAGAATTAAATTGAATAGTAAATTATTGGAGGATATTAATAAAACTGGAAGAGATGGGAGTAAAAAATTTTGGAAATATATTTAAAAATGGAATGTAGGGGAAAGAGTGGTATTACTAAATGATGAGGAAAAAGAGTGTACTCTAGAGAAGAACTGGAGACAATCTTAAATATGTAATGGATATAGAAAAGATGCTAGATATGAAGAACAGAGTGATAACAAACATAAAAGTATATAGTAATAGAAATATTAGGTTTACAGAAAATGAAATAAATGATGAAGGGAAGAAATTGAAAAGTGGAAATGCAGGAGCTTTAGATGGATAGGCAGCAGAGATGGTAATGAATTTAGGAAATAGGACAAAATTAAATCTATTATCATGTTTTAATAAGATGGCATAGAAGAGAGAATTTGCAGATAGCTGGAATAATACAAGAGTAAGACTTCTATTTAAAGGAAAGGGTAAGGATCATAGAAAGTTAAATAATTATAGACCAATAGTGATAACATCAGTGTTATATAAAATTTTTGCCTGTATGATGGCTGGAAGGGTGGCAAAATGCATGGAAGAAAATAATATATTAGAGAAATGCAAGGAGGTTTTCGATTGGATAGACATATAGGAAACAGTTTATTTGTAGTCACATAACTTGAATAGGAATAGAGATGGCCACTTATATATAGCCATTATAGATATAGAGATAACATACGATAGAGTAAATAGAAATAGATTATGGGTAAGTTTAGTAAATTTAAGAATAAATAGAGCTTTAGTGGATCTTATTAAGAGATTGTATGAAAATAACCACTACATGTATCAATTAGCAAATATAGAATCAATTAAAGTTAAAAGTGGGATGGCACTAAAGCAAGGATTCCCTATGTCACCGATTTTGTTTTTGTTATATTTGAGAGAAATACAGAGCAATAGAAAGACTAGGTAAAGGGGCAGAGGTACCATTAATAAATGGCAAGGGAGTGTATATATTATCAGGCCCTTTATTTGCTGATGATATTTTCTTTTTGCAGAGAAAATAGATAAGATGCTGAAGATGTGCACAAGGGAAGGTAAAGAGATGGGAATTAAATTTAGTGAAGTAAAATCCAAAGTAATGGTGATAAATGCTGGAGAAAGAGAAGAGGAAGAATTTTTATTGGAGGATATAAAGTCAAATGTGGTGAATAGCTATAACTATTTGGGAATCATCTTAAGTAATCAGAAAAATTGTTTGGATGAATGGAAGAAAAATTGATAAATAAAGTGAAGAAAAGAAAGACTGATAAAGAAATTAACAGTGTTTTCATAAAATAAATATGATGTAGCTAGAATTATATGAAAAGGAGTGGCAATAGCAGAGTTAACTTATGAAAATGTTACATTGTGTGTTAAGAAAGGGGTGATAAATTACTCAGAAAAAGTACAAAGTGGGAAATATACATTAGATGAAGACATGTGGATGGCAAAGGAGGCAATTCAAGGAGTAATGGTTTGGTCAAGTTTTATTCGAGAGATGCAAAAAGTAAAATGAAAATGTTCACTAGATTGCAATTTATGGATAATAAGGGAATAGTCAAAATAGTATTTAATTAGGTTATGAGATCAGGCAACAAGATGGATGAGAAAGGTAATATGATATATGCAGAAGATTTGAATAAAGATTTTATGTCAGTATACTTATACAAAAAATGGGATGATTGTGTTAGGAGAAATGTTGAGTTTTATAGTGGCAAGGAATGAGATAAAAGAATAGATACCTTAATAAAAAATAGGGAGTTGGAGAAATGGAGAACTAGTATGGAGAGTAAAAAAAAATTTAAATATATGTAGAAGAAAACAGAATATTGAATGTGAATTAATTTATGATAATAGCAAGAAAAGTAGTTTAGTGTTTCTGGCTCGAACATGATAAATAACAACAAGAGAATATGCACATAAATGAAGAAATGTGAATGATTTATATTGCAAGTTATGTAAGGAAGGC
Source organism: Epiperipatus broadwayi (assembly GCA_028023455.1). Classification (NCBI taxonomy): domain Eukaryota; kingdom Metazoa; phylum Onychophora; class Udeonychophora; order Euonychophora; family Peripatidae; genus Epiperipatus; species Epiperipatus broadwayi. The sequence continues at coordinate 2,203,572 of JAQFVV010012547.1, forward strand.
ATAGAAAATAATAGGCATCTGTTAAGTGAATATAAATGCTTACAAGCAGAAAGGATACAAATAATAAAGTGATTATACAGAAAGTGGGTTCTTGGTTTTCATGCTGGGTTTGTAATAAGATAAGGGATTTGGATATAAAGGCCATAGAATAGACAAAGGTAATGTTCTGGAAATGGGATGGAGCAGGATTGAGAAGAATATGGGAAAATCATAAGGTGGGGAATGGAAAGGGAATGTAAGATGGCTATCAGGCCTCTCTGGGCATTGTGGTTGAGAAATTCCTGATTCCGAGAAATGAGAAGCCATAGTACATCACATTGCATCCAGATATTTATAATTAGGAGGATTATTTAAATTACAATAATTGCCACACTAACATATGTCCATATTCAGAGGGTATCAACCAAATTTTAAAAACTTGCATGTGACCATATGCACAGATTCTCATCTAAATATTCTATTACAATGATATTCTTGTTAAAAAATGTTTTTGTAAAAACTTCAAAAGTTCTGCATCTTTATGTAGGATCATGACACCTATTCCATCAGTGACGATAATAACACATTACATACTTTTTTATATTTTTTACAATAAAATACATTGAGTAATCTATATTAACCTGGAGTTTTTAGTTTATAGTTAATAATACTATATAATTACTTATTGACCAATTATGAGTGGCAGCAACAAAAAAAAATACTAAGTCTGCTTTTGACCTAAAAAAACTTCTAATGTTCACCTAATATGGACTTGAATTCCAGTTCATGGACTTGGCAGACAGATATGCTGATCACTTCTCCACATCATATGAATTGATAGAATCCTTAACTAGCAATATATTAGTAATCTTTTAGAGCCTGGTCTTCTGGGTTTTTTTTGCAAAAATTTTAGATATATTTCATCAAAAAGAACAGCAGACCACATGTCACACATACTTGATAGAAATTGTCTATCTGCACATAAGATGAACATTATTGACTCAATATATCTTGCATAGTATGTTTCAAAATAGATTCCAGAATCTTTTTTTGTCAATATTATAATTGTATAAATAGTAATTCTTGTTCAAGAAAAGTATATTAATTTACTGATTGTTTCATGCTTTTCTCTGGCTACAGCACATAAATTTCATAATAATGTTTAGAGAAATTTTTATATGCAATAACATACATCATAATTAAAATAATTAACTATATTAAAGGTATTGTTCCAGTAATAAATATATTTCAAAATAAAAAAGATGTATAGTCACATTTGTTCACCACATTCCAAACAAAACATCACATTAATCTCTGCTTATTTTAGCATGAATTATAATTTACTTATATTACTTTTTTTAAATTTAATCTATAAAAAATGATAATGAAATACGAATAAATGAATTGATAAATATATATATTCATTTAAAAATAGAATTAAATGAAATACATATATTTAAGTATATACTGTTGTAAATTCATAAATGTAATTGACGGAAACTCTATGCTTTTATTTTAATTAATTTTTCCTAAAAAAAAGGTGGAAAAATTGAGAAAAGATAAACCTTTAAATTAACTGACATGAAATTTTGTAAATTTTTTTTTGGATTAAATAAAAATAAATAAATAGAATATATACATGTACAGGTAACCCCCATATAACAAAACATACCTACAACATGGTATCACTCTAACATGGTTTGAGAATTAGGGAAAACTCCCTATAACATGGCATTCCTACATTTTTTCACTCTAATATGGTTCAAGAATTAGAGAAACCTCCTATAACACAGCATTCATGCAACAAGTTTTGACAATTAAGAAAAATAAATTCCTATATAACAAATGATGTGACAAGAGTTTTTAAAAGCAAACACTATCTCTGTTGATATTTGTCATTCGAGCAAAGCACATATGAAAACACTCATTTAATGGTAATTATTAGTGATGATGAAGAAAATAATATGTAATATTAATATATAATCCTTTTGATCAATTATTGTTTTAATAAATGTTTCTTCATTATAAAATGCAAAGTGTAGTTTTTTTAAACTTTTGGAACCTGTTTTTGTACTATGTTCTTTGTTTCATTTTTTAAGAACCTATTGATGGTGTTATCTGTAGATATTAATAATGATACATTAAAAAACAAACAATCAGCAGGAATTTACAAAATGTGCTACTGCTGTAATGTGTTTTATCTGCATTTGGATGATCTATCTTTTGGATAGCATCACATATGAGAACTCATGAAAACACTTTTTTTAATACAGCAATATGCAAATCATACATTATGAACTGCATTAATAGTTTATCAAAGTTATCAAAATTACTGGCATTTTGATAGTGATTAGAAGTTTTATATTTTTAGTATCTAATTTTTACCAAATTTTTTTGTTAATCAATGTCTTTTAAATGATATCCAGTACAACAGATCTCTATTTTGCTCTAAAAACAGTAATTTACTTTTTTTTAATTCCAGACACAAATTATAATCTAAAATAATCAAGTGACATTAGATGGTTCAGGAATAGAATAAAAGTAGAATAAATTACCACTCCTAATGCAGATGTTGAAAATAAGATGAGTAAATCATGATGCTTATTTTGGCATTAAATGAGTATTTCTTTCCTGTGCATTAAGTGAAAGATTTCCGGATTTTTCTAATCATCTTTATCAAAAAAGTTTTTTTTTAACCTGAAAACAATTTACGTTTAGATTGGCAAATGTTATATACTCATGAAAAAATTTAATTTTCATTTATAAAAATAGACTCATGCAAACAATCTCTAATATATATGCTACATACACACATATATACATTCTGCAAAACACTTTCACATAATAGTTATACTTACTTCCTCTACAAGCTTGAATAATAAATAATTTTGGTTTATTCATGAGGAAATAACAGTTATAATTATCAAATATTTTATAAATATTGTCCAATTTTACTTTTTCTGAATCAGATCCATAGATGAAATCTCTTTCTCCATGGCTAAGAAGAACAATAATACATGAGCAAAGTTGTTTATGTCTTTCATCTTCAGAAAAAACTTTCAACATATTCATTATTTCCTATTTAAAAAAATAATAATAATAATGAATAAATATATTGCAAATAAATAACATTATTAATAAAATATAATTTTAAAAAATCACATGAATTCAGCTTATGAAATGGTTTTCAGGAGCAAACTAAATTTTTTTACTCCAGTGCTGCTACCTATAGTAATTCTTGAACTTGAATAATCAATAATACTATTAACAAACATTTACTGATTACTCATGCTTATAACACTCCTGAAAATGTGATCCAAAAAAAAAAATGGAAGGCAAAAAAAATTTCTGAAAGGCATTAAAATATGCTTACAATATATTGATCATAAGTAAAATATATTTGTTGGATTTACTGGAATACAAATATAAAGATATATAAGAATTTCTAAATAAAATTTACACATTATATAAATTATCTTATACAGACTGCATAAAAAAACTACTAATTGAATATAAAGTGATAAAGTCTACTGTTGAAAATAATAAAAGACAGTATAACTGATCCATGAAGATGCATAAAAATTGGAAAGATAGCAAATTACGAATGAAGACAATTACTCTTTTGTCAATTCATCTTTTTTACTATCCATAATTAAAAATGTTATCAGCCACATGAGAAAGTCTCATATTTCTTTTAATTGCTATTCTTCCTTCACAATCTGTCAAAATTTTGATTAGTTTTTTTGGTACTTATATATTAGTCCTGTAATGTAGATGGTATGACTTTTCACATCTGTGATACATGTGTAATCTTGCAATCATATCAAATAAACCCTGTGATTTGATCCAATCTCGTCCAATAACATTTTTTTTTGTGATAAATTTACACTCTCAGTTATTGTTCAGATTTTATTCTGATAAGAACTTTAGAGCTGTCAATTGCATTTTTAACAATTTTTTTATTTCATTTGTATTCACAATTTTGATTCAATGATTTTTACCTGCTACTGAAATGAATGCTGTTTTATATTTTCAAGCAAACATAAAATTAAAGGCCCTAACAAAGTTGATGAAATTTTCAAAACCAAGCTGGACGAATTCCTCCTAAACAGTGAATATTTGGTGACTTGTACAGGGAGACCGAAAGTGTTTTATCATGACAATTAATGATAGAACAGTGGCAACTCTTATGGAAGCCATCAAATGAAATATGTACGAGGGATCGATGATTCATTCCAACTGTTGGAAGGCCTATAAAAGTGCTGAATTATGAAGTGCTGGTTACAATCATTTTCGTGTGAAACACAAATACAATCACATGTTAAGTGTGCATTTTGGGAAAAATAAAAATTTTACTCTTATTCTCCATTTGGGAAAAAGTTATTCATGTAAAATACAGAAGAATTGACAAATTGATTGTTTCATGGCGACAATTCATGTTATATTGCCTGTTTTAAGTACCGTATGTGTATATTTTACAGTTTTTGTAATATTTTCTAATTTAGTGATTGTTTTGTCCATATTTAAAATTACATTTAAGAATTGCATACTGGTGTGTCATATTAGTACATATTTAAAGTAACATTTGGGAATTGCATAATGACATGTCATAATTTAGATTTTTTATGTCAAATCAATATTTTTACTATTGTTAAAAATATACTTTTTAAGATTGATTTTTGGTTGAAATTCATATTTTTAGAATTGTTCAAAAATTAATATTCCATATCATTTTATATTTTTTGTGTGAAATTCATATTTTTAGTATTGCTAGATTTAATCTGATGCAATTTCTGCCATGTATTACAACTGCTATACTTTTTCACATACATATTCAGACTGCCAATAACTTTGTAAATCTTGTGAAAATATCATGTACACATGGTCCGTTTTGACAAATTTATCATTTTAACTTTGTACAAGATTCAAGTATATGTCATTTGATCAGATCACAAGATTCAAAAGTTATCAGCAGATTGATACAAGTGTGAAAAGGTATAGCAGGTATGATATATGTTGCAGGACTAATACATAAGTATCTTTTTTTTCCAATCTATGCATTAATATGGTAAGAGAAGGCATAATTGCCTTTTATAATACACGTTTATCCATTTTTAAATATTATAATAGTTTTGGATATAACAATTCAAATATATTTTAATTTACATTGGTCTACACCATAAGCATTACATAAAAAAATATTCTACCAGCTGTGTTATATGATTGTTTGAAATTAATTATCTGGAATAAAAATCTAATTGTTTCTCTTTTTAATATGTTCAGAAGAAAAATAGCATTAACTAATTTCCTATTATTTTTAAACTTATTTTATTATTTATTTATAAGCAGTACATAAAATATTCCATTTTGTATTATTGTAAGTAAGATTTTATAAACATTAAAAGATAAACTTCTCATAGTGTTCTTCATACTCATTGTTTTAAAACTGAACAATAAATATAAAAAATAATTATCAAAACTTACAGCTTTTAGACAAATGACCTACTTTACCACAACAAAAACATTTTATTTCGAAACTTTTCCCTTCTTTAGTACAATCCCTATCTTTTCTATTTTAAAAATAGTATTCCTAGAGTTTTCCTCCGTTCTATTTGAAAAAGCAAAAGCTTGTTCTACCACTAATTCGTATACTATTTCCTTTTGAATAGCACCTTCATAAGTCATCTGAGTTTCAATTAATAATGATTTATGCAATTTATCGTCCTTCATTCCCCATAATAACTGGTCAATAAAAATTTGTTCCACAAGGTCGCTGTCCTCACAATTCTTTGCCAATTGGCGTAAAACAATATCATATTCTTTAATCGATTCGAGTTTGTCTTGTTTGCGGTTCCTCAATTTTAACCTAGCTAAATACTTCGATGGTCTTGGGCTAAAATAATCTGTTAGTCTTTGAACCAGGTCATCGTAGTTACTACTATCTGTAACTTGTCCATTATACAATTTGTTTACTATTTCAATAACTTTTCTACCTGACAAATATAATAACGCTGCTACTTTCCTGTCATTTTCAATAATACTATTTAACTTAAAATAATTTTGTAATTGAAGCACATGAAAAGGCCATTCGTGCGGATTATCTATCCCAAATTCCGATATATTAGCTTGTCCTATCGACATTTTAATTCTTTAACAACTCACCGACTTCTGAATTACTGTTCGGTGTCTTGGTTGTTTCTCGTAAGTAACATTAAATCAAGTACATCACAATAATCCTAGCATTGTACAGCATTAAGACAAAAAAAATTCAGAGGCAAACTTAATATTTCATTCAGTAATATAAATAATCAATGGACTTTGAAACAAATGATAATAAGCAAACTAGTTAATATTCTTGTTATCTCTTTATATATAATCTAAGGTTCCATTAACTTTAATAATTAATTTTGCATTTAAAAATTGAGATTTATCATCATTTATTGTATGTATCCCTAATCATAACAAAATAAAGTGACACATGAAATAATAAATAGATCATATTGATTAAGCAGATTATTAAAACATAATGTAAGATATGTATTCAAAAAATTAAAGTGATTAGATAAATTTTTCTTACTCTAAACTTGAATCCTGTATGTCACAATTATCAATGACATTACAAAATTGGTATCTAATGAAGAAAACAAACTGGAGATGGGATTGATTTTTCTAATCTTCAAAAGAGGCAATTACTTAGCTGTATCAAGTCTAACTTGCTTTTCAAAGTCATCTTTAAGAATAAGGTTTTATCATTAAAAAAAATATTTTTACATACAGTAAAAGTTTAGTATTCTAAAATTAGTTAGTAACAAATCTGGGCTTTTTATTCAAATTTTTGTATTCCATATATAGGTATTTATTTTAAAGTTATTTATTGCAATTTCCTGAAGGCATATATTTAATACCAGTCAGGAAGTATAGGTAACTTTTAAATAAATCTAAGTACAATATTAAGGTAAACAAAGTAAATTTCAATATCAATAACAAAATAGAAAAAGAATAAAGAATAGAAAATGATTGGGAATTTCATTAGAAATCTCTAGTCTATTAATAAGTTTTTGTATATATACATCAGTTTCTATACGCAAACAGTAGATAAATATCTATTTCAGTGCATCTTAATTGAAGAAAATTCTTCATGTATCCATTTGGATATAACTACAATATCATTAAAACCAGTCAATACTTAGACAATCCCAATATTAATAACAATCAACAATCTCAAACTCTTGTCAAGACAACCTTTTAATAATAAAGGAGGAATTCCAACTTTATTTATGGTACAATATACTTATATAGATACTAAAGATTGCAACTTCACTACAGAGATTGAAGTTATTGATACCAAAAAGTTTACATAAACCTCCTTAAATAGATAAATATAACCTATGCAGAATACAGATTAATAAATAGTCAATTATAATATTACAAACTGCAATTACAATTTTCAAATTCCACTCAAAGTATTACTTAAATAATAAGTGTAATAATACTCAAGAATGAATGGGTTTATAAGTAATCATTAAAACCAGCAACATTTAAACTATTCTAATATCGATAATAACCAACAATTTTAAACTGTTATCAAGGCAACCTTTCAACAATAAAGGTGGAATTCCACCTTTATTTATGATCCAATATAATTGTTTTTTCACTAAAGATTGACTGATTTTAATAATTAATTATAAACCAATTTAGTCTTAAGCATTAATATATTTATTTAAATAATGCTTTGGATGCAATTTGAAAATTATAATTGCAGTTTATGTTATAATTGAGTATTTATTAGTCTGCATTCAGCACAAGTTATATTTATTTGTTTAAAAAGGTTTATTTAAACTTCTTTGTATCAATAATTTCAATCTCTGTGGTCAAGTTGAAATGTTTAATGTCTATATATTATTGTTAAAAGGTTGCCTTGACAACAATTTGAAGTTGTTGATTGTTATTGATATTGGGATTGTCTAAGGGTTGACTGGTTTTAATGATTACTTATAAACACATTTAGCATTGAGCATTATTATACATGTTTAATTGCAATATTACAAATAGCAAACAAACATTGGCAGTTATTATCTTTATACAGACAATTGACTACTAATGTAATATGTGAATCTTACTCATAATTATGCTTCTTCATAGTTGATTATATCTCATTATAGTTTCATAGCCCTTCTGTGAATACACGTAGCACTTTCATGAATCCTAACGGGAGTTTTTACATGATTCCAATTATCAATAATTGTTCCTCATTTGCATGATATACATTTAACTGTATAATTAGCATATGCAGATTTTTTAGAGTAGCTTAATAATAATGAAATAATTTATTCATGTACTGTCTGCACATATTTACATAGCAACATAATCTTTATTTACATTCATGTATAAATATTATATATGAACAGATAGTCCATTTATCTAAAAAATCTAATTTTTCACTATTTCTCAAAATTTTCCTACTAAAATCTTCCATATCTGCAATAAATTTCATTAATTCAACAAATCAAAATAAAAAATAGAATGATCTGGATGCACAATTGTTATGAAAATAACTACAGGCATAATAAATTTAAAATATGAAATAGTATAATACTTTTTATTAAAAATTATATGAACAATAATCAATAATGGTATATATCAAAAATATTATGTATTACACTTCATAGTTTTCTGGATTTAAAACTTTATAACAATTTGGATTTGAAGCAGAAGAGAATGTCCCTTTACTTCACTGAACCCAAAAGCTATTATATAGATTACTAGAAAAAACTTGTTTAGTCATAGAATTGTCAATTAGTAATTGATTTCCTGGCAACATCAAAAGTTGCCTTTGTTTATATCGATTTAACCTCTTAATTTCCATTCTTTATTGTAATAGGATCCAGGTTTAAACTCTGTTCCAAGGTAAAAGGGAACTTTAAATAGTCAAATATATGTAGATACCTTTTAATGCATGTATTAAAATATATATATATAAATTAACTAGAGCAATTTTAAGGGAGTCATATGCTCAATTTGTTTTAACAGGGTATGTGCATGTATATATATTTAAATTATATATATAGCATGTACAGATTATTCTAGAAAAAATATATATATTTAATGTATAAACTTTATTGTATAAAATTTTGTTTTAAGAAGATAAGAAAAAGTAGAACAGCTGTTGTTCTCGTATCTGGAATGCTGCAAATAATACTGTTTTAAAAAATTGTAAATCTGATAAAATATGTTAAAAGCTTTTCTTTTGTAAAAGAAAAAACTAAAGACAAAGGGATGTGGATTTAGAAAATTGTAATGTCCAGGAATGAGATCAAATAAAATAAAGTTACAAAAAATGTAGGACATTTGGAAGACTGATGGGAATTCAGGCCTGAGAACATAGAATAAAAATGATACGAATAGCCAAAGGAGAATATAGCATGGTCTTTTGCTTTTTTGCTGCTGATCTGTATTTAATATTAAATAGAACTTTCAACTGTTGTTATAAGTGATTAATTTTCAGACCTACACAATTGAAAAAAAAATGTTATCTGGCATAAATATGTGGGGGTGAAACCGTAGATGTGCTGGGTTTTGCTCCCATAGCCCCATGAAGTAAATCAAAGCTGCTTCTTCGTACCATGATGGTTCAAAAGTCAGAAATCCACTCTGTACATCTTCATCGAATCAAGCATTCGGACAGGTGATCATTTCCTCAGAAATTATACAGACTTTCGTGATGGACACTCATTATGGATCCCAACTCATTCAGTAAGCTTACTTTACTCATAAATAAAGATAATCTAACTTCCCCAGGGATTAAAAGGTAACAGCCTATATTCTTTTATATACAAATGCAAATGTGTGCACCTTATTAATTCTTCAACATAACTTGGATTTAGTTCTGTTAAAGTTTATATCTAAGCATAAGAAAATGTGTGATTCACATTAGTTCTGTTAAAGTTTATATATCTAAGTATGAGAAGAGAATGTGTGATTCGCATGATAATTTGACCTGTTAAAATATGTCTGCATCTGTTAAAATTTTATATATCTAAATGGAAAGAGAGAATGTTTAATTGTTATAATTAAAAATAATTTGACCTGTTAAAATATGTCTGCATCTGCTAAAATTTCATATATTTAAATGTAATGAGAGAATGTTTGATTGTTATAATTAATAATTTGATCTGTTAAAAATATGTATTTGTGTATACTCGCAGTAAAGGATTGAGCACTATTTTTGTTGTTGTTTTGTCTTTATTTTTATTATCTCATAGTCAATAGTTTAATTTAAATGTGTATATGTTTTACATATTTCACAATTTTATACGTAGTGCCTCAAAGTAACACATCTCTGTCAGTCGCAGGACTACCCACCCTTGAATTAGCTAATGGCCTAGTATTACTAATACTGTATTATTATTCGCATAAAAATCCTGGCAATATAATTCTTATGCCCACATAAGATTGGCACTTGGAGTCAGAATACATAGACATCCATAAATATATTGTTTGGAAAAATATTAGTTAGTAGTGTATTGAAACTAAAGCAAAGTATTCCCATATTTATATAATGACATCTATGATTTCGTCCCTTCTTATTGTTGGGAGATTAAGCTTTAAAACAGCTTGTATTCAGGCTATGGCTGCTACAAGTCAATCTCAGCAAAAACTATGGTTTCATTGGTATCTTAACCATTTTATAAATGTCATATTAGGATTATTTGAAAGAGGGTGTAAACTGAATTGAGCAAAAATATAGAGAAGAGGTAGAATCTGTCACAATGGTCTCTCAATGCTGGGGCTTCGAAGAGTAGTGTTTGGGGCAGAGAATAATGAGAATTAAGAAATATTGAAGTGTTATGATTTTTTTTTCATCTTAAGAAATAGAAATTAGTATATATAATAAAGCGGATTTTAGGGAGAATATTTAATATGGGAATGATAACATGCAATATACTTCATTGGGTGGGAAATAAGCCGAGCATGTTTGTTATTAAAGTAGAGTAATGTGTATATAAAAGAAAAAAATTAAATATTCTGAAACAGCAGGTTGTTAATAACCAGATAAGGAACTTATAAGTAGATAGTAAAATGAATAGGAAATTGGTGAAAATAAAAATGTATAGAGGGGGAAGGAGATACCAATAGAGTATTTTAAAAGCTTGCAAACATGTGTTGATAGATACAGAATACCAGATGAATAGAGAATAGTGATAGCATACAGCCACCTCAAAGGGTATGGGGAGACTTGGTGGAATTCATTTTTACACCAACCACAAACTTTCTCAGAGTATAAAATGGCCCTAAACAAGACCTGAACTGAAGAATGATAGAATATTAAATCAGAGCTAACGAAACAAAAGTTCCAGGACAGTGGAGAGGATTATATGCAGTTTTTCAAGTGACAGGTGGCCATGCTGAGGACGCTACTAGAAGCTTGTAAACTTTCTGAAAAAAAAAAATTGTAGGGATGGTACATAGAAACCTACCATGGGAAAATCTGATGTTCTATCAATTCATGAAAAGCTATTTGTATCTGGAGAATGATGGAGATGGATCCAGGGATTAGGTATCAAACATGTATTAACATTCAGTCACAACCCACAATCTGACCTTGTGAATGGGTAATGCACGAGTTGGGATGGTTATTTAGAACCTACATTCTGACAAATCACTGGGGTTGAGTCAAGCAAGTTCCAAATGTAGTCCATTATCCATTAACGAATCGACTGGGGTTTTCACCTGTGAGGTTGCATATTTGGTAAGTATGCTCCTGATCAAATCTACCCTACCAGGGATGGAAGTCTTCCATAGATCCCAAAATTGATATGACTCAGTCAAATCAAACTCTTCTCAAGAGGAGCCAAAAAAAAAATAAAAGGTCAGTAGGAGCCCTACATAGATTTAAGATAGGGGACTGAGTCATGATAAAGATACCATATGTGAGTGACCATGGAAAGTTTATATGCCGAAAGTTTTGTAATCTGTATGAACGTCTGTTCACTATTGTGAAATGCCATGAAAACAATGCATTTTGGGTAGGTACAGAGCAGATCAGGGGGTCCTATACTGCCAGGTCCCTTAAACTTGTGCTGTCACGCAAATAAATTTATTAACGAAATTTGTTGTTACTTCAGTTTGAGCCATTCAAGCACATAGACTGTGTTTGAAGGCTTCCAAATGGGGAGGATTGTAATGGGGGGATAAGTTTAAACCCTGTTCCAAAATAATAAGAAACTTTAAATAGTCGAGTATATAGATATCTTTTAACAAATGTATTAAAATATATATAAATTACCCAGAGCAATCTTAAGAGGGGGGGGGGTCATGCTGAATTCATTTTAACAGGATGTGTGTGTGTGTATATTAAAAAAAATAAATAAATATAGCACATATAAAATATTGTAGAAAAAATATATATATTTAATGTATAAACTTTATTGTATAAAATTTTAAGAAAAATAGAACAAAACAGCTTTTGTTCTTGTATCTGGAATGCTATAAATAGAAAGCATGTTTAAAGTTATGCTTGTTAAAATGTTTTAAAAATTGTAAATCTCATAAAATGTGCTAAAAGATTTTCTTTTGTAAAAGAAAAAACTAAAGATAAAAAGACGCGCATCTAGAAAACTAATGTCCAGGAATGAAGAGATCGACTAAGATAAAGTTAAAAAAATGTAGGACATTTGGAGGACTGACAGGAATTCAGGCCTGAGGATATAAGGAGAAAAAGGATATAAATAGCCAAAGGAAAATATAGCATGGTCTTTTGCTTTTGGTCCTTTGCCTTTGGTTTGTTGCCTTTTGGTTTTTTGCTGCTGATCCATGTTTGATATTAAATAGAACTGTCAGCTGCTGTTATAAGTGATTCATTTTCAGAACTATGCGATTGAAAGAAAAATGTCAGCCAGCATGAATGTGGAGGTGAAACCATAGATATGCTGGGTTTTGCTTCCATAACCCCACAAAGTAAATCGAAGCTGCTTTTTGTCCATGATGGTTCAAAAGTCAGAAATCCGCTCTGTACACATTCATAGCATCAAGCATTCAGACACATGATAATTTCCTCAGCAATTATAAACAGAGACTTTCTTGATGAACATTCATTATGGATCCAGACTCATTCAGTAAGCTTACTTTATTCGTAAAAATAATCTCTCTCCCAGGGATTAAAAGGTAACCGCCTATTTTTTTTTATATTCAAATGTAAATGTGCACACCTTATTAATTTTTCAACATAACTTGGATTTAGTTTGTTAAAGTTTATATATCTAAGTGTGAGAAGAATATGTGTGATTCACATAATTAATAATAATTTGACTTGTTAAAATATGTCAGCATCTGTTAAAATTTCATATATCTAAATGCAAAGAGAGAATGTTTAATTGTAATAATTAGAATAATTTGATCTTTTAAAATATATGTTTGCATCTGTTAAAATTTCATATATCTAAAATGTAAAGAATGTTTGATTGTTATAATTAATAAAAATTTGATTTGTTACAAATATGTGTTTATGCATATACTCCCAGTAAATAATTGAGCACTATTATTTTTTTTATTCTTTCATCTCTATTTATTTTTGTTATCTCATAGTTAGTAGTTTATTTCAATGTGTATTTTATGTTTTATGTCTTGCACAATTTCATGTGTACTGCCCCAAAAAACACATCTGTCGGTTGCAGGACTACCTGCCCGCAATGAGCTAGCTGATGGCCTAGTATTACTAATACTGTATTATTATTTGTATAAAAATCCTAGCAATATAATTCTTATGCTCGCATAAGATTGGCGCTTGGAGTCGGAACATGCCGACATTGATAAACATATTGTTTGGAAAAATATTAGTTAAAACATATTGTTTGGAAAAATATTAGTTAGCGTGCATCAAAACTAAAGCAGAGTATTCATGTATTTATATAATTACATCTATCATTTTGTCCCTTCTTATTGTTGGGAGATTAAGCTTTAAAACAGCTTGCGTCCAGGCTATGGCTGCTAAAAGTCCACCTTGGCAAAAATTAAGATTTCATTGGTATATTAACCATTAATATCACTTTAGTTATATTAGGATTGTTTGAAGAATATATGATTGTTTGAAGAGAGAGGGTGTAAACTGAATGGAGCAAAAAAATAGAGAAGGGGTAGAACCCATTACATTATTAAATTAAATATCCGTAAAAATATTTAATTCAATATATACAACTCTCTCAAAAAGATTATTATTTTCAGGATGTTAAGAAAAAAATTAATCTTTTATACTCTCACATTTGTAAAAATGGCATTCTGGGTTTAAGTTCTTATAACAATTTGGGTTTAATAGGGAAAAATTGTTTAGCCGTAGGATTGCAAATTAACAATTGATGGGTTCCTAGCCACAAGAAAATATAAACTTGTCTTTATTTATATGGATATAATCTCTTAATTTCCATTCATCATCAAATTAAAAAACTATGAAAATATTTAATTTAATATACAGTGGAGCCATAAACTATACAATATCTAACTATGTGACTTAAATTCTATGCTATTCTAAAACAAATGTAAATAAACAAAAAATATATATAAATAAACAAAAAATATGTAAAGAAATAAATAATAAAAATAATGAAATTTGCAAACTTATATTTTATGAATCTTGTTACAATAGCATCCATTTTTTTTCCTCACTAAATATCACTTTCTTAAATATGAATTTTTATGATCATGTTTTCTTTGAGATTTGTACTTGATCAGTTCAGTAGTGTTATTAAAAGTACACGTACTGATATTTTTCCTAGTGTTTTTTCTTCAAAAAGTTGTATTCTCTAGAGTATATCATTAATAAAATACTGTACTTTTGTAGAATCATGAGTAATAATTCAAAAAAACATCATGAAGTACTTTCATTAAAAGAGAATATGAAAATTGTTTGATTTAATTTAAAAAGAAGTCTTATTCAGATGAAGGCCAAATGTATCTGATATACATTGGAGTCACTGTGTACAAGTGGCCAAGAGGTTTCTCCGGCAATCAAATAATAAAAATAAATAATGAGGTTCTTACAACCTTTTAATTTTCTAAGACTCTTTTTATTTCTTCAGTGAGATACTGTACTGGGATAATTCCTTCTGTTGGAATTATCCTGTTGCCTTCATTCCATTAGGCCTCATACCTCTTCTGTTGGACACATTCTGTTGTCTTCTTTCTAAGATCTAGAACTTAAGTCTGAATAATTGATGTAGATTTAGGGGGATTTATAGTATGAGCCACTATTGTTCTCTAAAGTATATATTACTAAATTTTCAAATCCATTTATGGATGTAAATAGTTTTTCTTTATCTGATAAAATTTGTAACTTTAATTCCCTGATGATATTTTAATTTGAGATTAATTTTAACATTTTAAACTTACACATTTTTCTTTAACCAAAATGTATATATAGCACTCCTCCCTTTTACTTTAGAGAACTATAGCTTTTCTTTCAAATCACATTCTCTTTAAGGTAGCTAGGTGGTTCCCACAAATTTTGAGGTTTACACCTTTCTATTTTCAGATTAATTCCCTTATATATGATTGCTTCTATTGTATTTTCACCATACATGTGTCCTGTATTCAATCCTTCTGTTTCTCTTTCCAGTTATTTGGTCAGTTTTCTTTCTTTCACTAAACTCCCAGCTTAATCATATATATGAGGGTAAACTATTATTTGTTACTCACTGCTTTATGTCATTTGTGTGGCAATGGAATTGTATGCCCACTTCTGATTGTATGAGTACTTTATTTAAAAGTACTTTTGTTATCAAACTTAGTACCCATTTTTTCTTTAGGGAATCTCTGACCTAAATATTTGACCCACTGTGAATTGTTTGATTCTTAATTTCCAGTTAGTAACTTTTCTACTGGTGAAATCTCTGTTGATGCTACAGGTATAAAGTGCTGATACAGCATTGCTGTTTGCAGAACTTCATGGATTTACAGACTCTGACTTGTCAAGGACTTGCTTTAGCTGGTTTACATCATTTTCAGCTACTTTACTTGATTCTGGATAGTAAGGTGGATGTATTTGATAACTCACTCATTCATAGAGTCTTTAAATTGTTCTGAAGTAAAACTAGATACCATTATCTGTTAGTAGTTCCTGAAGTTGTGATTGGCCATTTTGAGTATATGTTCAGTTTCTGATTTGCATTTTTGACTGGCATTTTACACATGCTTTTACTGTTTTCAATTTCTTTATCTATTGCTGGATACCATACACAGGAATGTGCCAAATTATTGGATGTCTGTCATCTCAAGGTGATCTTGAATTGGTATAATCATCTGATCACATATCAGCATGCATCCCTTATTTATTGACATCTGGTTTGTTAATTTTCAAAATACCAATGGAAGTTTGCAGAGTCATTTATTTTGCTATCCATTGAATATCCAATTACACAAATTATATCCATCATCTGCTTTAGTCCATTTTGCTATCATTTCATGAATCACAACATTTGATTCACAAGTGCCTATATAAGTTATGAAAACTTGTCCTGTTATAATTTTTTATTTATTATGTGATATTCAGGATAGTGCATCAGTATGTGTTATGAGACTGTTTTTCCTGTATACAAATGTATAATCATATCCATTTATTTCAATCTAATGTACAGAGTGTGGACTCAAATGATCAGGTAATTGTTATAATCTTGTAAAAAAAAACAGCAATAGTTTGTAGAGGGTGATAACTGTAAAATTTCTTCCATATAGATACTGGTGAAACTTTCTGATTCCAAAAATTATTGCCAAGGCTTCTTTATCTAGTTGGCTGTAGTTTCATTCAACCTTTGACAATATTCTTGAAACATAAAGTATGGGTTGTTTGATTTTATCTAGGGAGTGACTTATTACTACTTCCATTCCATACTTTGATGCATCAATGATATTACTTGTGCATTATTATTAGTTTATTATTAGGTCAAGCGATATCAGTAAATATTTGTCTTGATGAATGAATCTTCATGGATTGTCCCATCTTCACTTCTAATTTTTTTCTAATTTAAGTAATAACTCATATAGCTTCCTGCCTATATGGAATTTTACTTTAAAAAAACATTCATAATATCCTACAAGGTTCAGAAAAGATTATAATTCTTTGATGTTCGAGGTGTTTTTATATGTCCTAGATATTTAATTTCTGAAATATTTTAGATACATTTTCCTTCATTTAATCTAGCTCCTAATTTTGCAAGCTTCTCACACTTCATAAACTATACTCTGAAGTTTTCTCTCTGAGTTTGCTATTATTAAAATATCATCAAAGTATGTTATCCACCAACCATCCCTTGGAATTGTTGGTCTATGTTTGACTGAAAAATATTTGTTGTGGTAGTAATCCAGAATGGCAATTGGTTGTATTTGAATAGGCCAAAAGGTGTAGTCACTAACATCTCTGCTGACTTTTCTGTTAACAGTATTGAGTGAAATGCAGCAATGAGATCTAATTATGCGTAGTGAGTAGCTCTTCAAGTGTGGTTAAAACTTCATACACATTTGGTATGGCAAATTACTTTTATTTAGGGCTGGGTTGACTGTTATATGTAATCACCACAGATACATGTACTGATGTCCGGCTTAATGATTACAATAGATGTAGGCCAATCCGAATTTTCTGCGGGCTTTAATATCTTAATTTGTTAATTCTTCCAGTACACTGGCCAATTTTTCTTGTTTCATATCTGGAACCTTCTGTGATTTACACAGATTTACATTCTCTTTTAGACATATTTCAAATGGGTTTTTTCTGATTTCCCCCATTGTTTTTTAAACAATGATGGAAATGTATTATGTATTTCTTTTTCAATCCTAATAACTTTTTTCAAAATAATGCCCATAGGCTTGAACCAGTTTCTTCCAATTACAGGGTGCATTTTTTCCCGAATAATGTATAATGGAAGATCAGCCATTTTACATGTTTGTACTGGAACAATAACTTTTCCAACTATTTCAATGTGCTTCACATTTACAACTTTTGCTATCAGTTTTGTTTTTTCTAAATTAAGTTTTATTGTGAAATTGCAATATTGCCTTCCAATCTTTATATGCCATTAGGATATTCCAGAACTGCTGTCAATTTTCAAGGCAACAGGTCACCCAAATATTTTAACTGGCAGCATTATTTGATCATTATTTATGGTTTTCATATTTTTAATTTCTATATGTTGGTTATTTCCAGTAACAGGTTTGTTGAATTTCAATTTTTTTACTCCTTTTGGTTACTTTTACACATTTCCGTCAAATGCATTTCTTTTTAAAATTTCCACAATAAAATATTTGAGAAAGCTTGAAACAAAATATAGCATAGTTTATGGCCTCACTGTATATATATATATATAATAATGGATGAAAAAGCTTTAAAACCCTTTTTCAAGATAATTGCTATAAACAAAACAAAAAAATCGATTATATATAAAAATATTCCGCAAATAAAATTTATTTACATATTATTCCTCGAGCATTACAATCTTCATAATTTTAATCATTAAAAATACAAAATAATTCAGTATCACTGATCCATTTTTTCTTTTCATGTCACTCTAAGAAATTTCCTTTCTCTCAATATACATCACTTGTTTGATTTTTCTCTAAGTCTTCTACAAGCTCATATCAAATTTAAGATTTCAATATGTCCAACCTACCTCTTCTTCAACCATTTAATTCTTTCAATGTCAGTGTTAATTCTCTTGCCAATGTACATCCCTTTAGATCTTTCCTTGTTAATTCCAATACATTTACCTTTCTAAAGTACAATTGTAAAGTGTACAATATTTGTTTCTCTTTAACAAAAAGTCCAGGTCTCAGACTCAAAAATATGCATTAGGATAACTTTTTTTTTAATAAAACTTTTCTTCTCAAATACATAAACATATTTCCTGCCAAGAACATATTATGTTTCAATCACTCTAAATAATTTGACCAAGATATTTATTGTTATTAATTTCTAATATATTAATATTGATTTTTATTTTCTCCATTTTTGAAATGCTATTGAATATTATTTAATATTTTTTGCATTTGCTTTAATCCATCTTTCTTGCTTTCATATCATTTTTTTTAAACATTTCCTGGAATTGTGAACCACATCATCTAAAAAATCTGATGCTTTAAATAATCACCACTTCTTTTTATTTCATTTGCTTCTCATTTCAATCTGTAAAATATTTTATGTAATATTGCTGTAAAAAGTTTTAAGAAGTAAAATTGTTTTGTCATAAACTCTCACTAATGTTAATTTTCTTAGTGTCATTGCTGTTGCATTTTGACAATTTTTTTCAGAATGTGATAATATTCTGGACCTACGTATTAATGTTTCAAAGCAGAAATACTTATGGAATTAAATATCTTTCATAATCTATAAATCCAATGCAAACAACATGCAACTCAAAGTTTTCTATAACTTTTCTTAATGTTTGGATCTGGTTTACTATGCTTGATCTTTTGACTAATATGATTATAAACTGCCTCCATATGATTGGTAATGGTTCTAGTAAAGATCTAGCAGAATTAGAGATCTTATAAAAGTTCTAATATTCTTTTTTTCATTTGTCTTTAATCAAACTATTTGACATATCCTTATCATTTATATATATGGTATATATTTGCCAACAACTTTCTAATTTTTCATAAATAATGATTCTAACAACACATGTAGTATTTCCAGTTTTCATAGATTTAATTGCAAGCCTTATCCTTTTATTTAAAACATTTGGCATTTCAAAGACTTGTCTAATTGTCACACCTCTTATATTTTATTCTTTATCACTATATACTTTTTTATAAAATTCTTTAGCACTCTTCATAATATGATTATTATTTTTTCTTCTTATTAATAAAATTTTATTTTCTAATTGATATTAATATATCATTTTATGTTACAGGTTCTATTAAATGAATTTCAATAATTTTATATTTCTTCTTAAATTGCATAAATTGCCTTATTACAAAAAATTCTTACTGACAAACGACTACCTTTTTGTTCTTTCAACCAGTATAGCAGTTCTCAGTAGAGTAACTATCATTTTCTTAATGATATCATTCAAACGTAAGTCATCTTAAGAATCTTTTAATATTTTAAAAAGATATGCAATACCTATTAAATTCAGTGAAGTACTTTTGAAAATGATTATTAATTTTCATTTGTATAATTTTGTCTCTCCAGTTTTGGAATAATACACATCTTACAATTCATTAATTGATGATATTTCTTATACTGAAACTACTGAATGTAATCTTGAAATATTTATTTTCTATGTAATTTTACCATGCTTCCACTTAAATATTACAATGTCCATTCACCTAAAATTTAAAAAAAAACTAATAATGTCATTTTTTCTCTTTGATTTTATACAAATTTTAACCACAACACTATGAACCTCCAAACACTTTCCAACTTCAGTATTAAAATCAACTATAAAAGATTATTTTAAAATGTTGTTTGGTTTCTTCAAAAATA
Source organism: Epiperipatus broadwayi (assembly GCA_028023455.1). NCBI lineage: Eukaryota > Metazoa > Onychophora > Udeonychophora > Euonychophora > Peripatidae > Epiperipatus > Epiperipatus broadwayi. Next base: position 2,224,015 of record JAQFVV010012547.1, read on the forward strand.
ATTTCTCATCTAAATATAAAACTCCTATGTTTCTTCAGCAGAATATGAATTTGATGAGGTATAAATCTGAATTATCTACAATGTACTTCACATAATCACCATTTCTTATGCTTGCTCAAGCGGTTTAAACAGACAAAACTCGACTTGCACTGAGTGGCACTATTGTATGGAGAGTTTTGCTTGTTTTTACAATGTACTTGGTATATTCAATTAAGTTGAATAAGTAATCTTGTTAAACTATCTGTTTTACAATCAGTCTTTCTATAACCATTCTTCCTTTTTGTATTTATAAATGATTGCTAGTTCACATATGTTCATATTTCAAATCTATTGTAACTTCACAAAATCTAAAAATGACCCACTTAATATTAAAGAGTTTTTCCAATTCTCACAATTTTACCTTAACTTCAAAGTGATTTATAGTTGTAAATAGCCAAATAAAAGATCAATACTGAAATCTTGGCTAACAAAAAGCTCAAGAATATAAAAGCCATAATTTATTTTTCTTTGTCATAAGTTTATCTTTACACATAAACAAATAGATGGATACATCCTCTACTTGGAAAAAAAAAAAAAAGAATGCTTTAAGAAATATCAGACATTTGAAAAGACCCCTGAGTTTCTTTGGTCTTAAATTTAGGAACAGCACCCAGTAATTTATCAATTTGTCTTGCGCTGTTGGGAAGTGGTCCACACATGTCATTTACTACATCAAGAATCATGTGGAAATAACAGCTACGATCATTAGAATTTATAGAGTGGACATTAGGAATCTACCACTCTTAGTACTTTTAAAGTCTTAGAGAGAATTCAAAGGATCCTTTTTCAGTTAATAACAAACATCATGCCTAACAAAACAAAAATAAAAAAATAAAACAAATGTCATTTTATTGAAAAATTTTAAACAATTTTTATATTATAATTTATTGCATAAAAATAATAGCAGCAACTTAAATTATTATTATAAAAATCATTATATTTTTCTTACTTACATGGGCTTTTAAATTTGTGCATTCCTTAACATTGTAACCTATGCCTTCAAATAAATTCTTTAAGCGTAAAGAATCCATTTCAGAGCCGGATCGTTTCTCTTCTTTAATAAATTCAATATTGTTAATGATAATTGCTAAACCTCTGGGGTTTGAATTATTTGGATAAATCTATAAGCAAAATAAAATTAAAAAATGAAATTAGTTAAAAAAAAAATACAACATATTAAATAAGTTTAAAAAAAAACAATATTTGTGATAATATTTGCCATTAAATTATAAATCTCTAGGACTTTCTTATAATTGAAGAATTTCTTCAAAGAACTCATATTTTAACTACAACTGAAATATATAAATATAATACATAAATAAATTACACATTAGAAATATAAACTGAACTGCAAATAATTGCAATTATCTATGATTTAATCACCAAACATGAAAAAAAAGTTAACAATTCAATTTGTCAATTAGCAGCCATAATTAAAAATAATACTATCCTTAAGTCTTAAATACTAAATTTAACCATCAAAATATGTTCTTTGGTTTATAATCAACTATATCCATCAACATATAAATTGATGATCTACATGGTTGGAAAACAACTACATGGACTTCAGTTTTAAATACAACACGTTTTCACTTTAAATACTTTCTTGACGATTATCACCATTATAATAACAGTAAATAAAGTAGTTTTTGACTAAATTGACATGTTGCATTTTTTATTTCTCAATTTTTAATTAGTAATTGCACACAAAAAGTTTTTGAAATAATAAGTTCTAGATGATTTCTATAATAATCTTCCAATAAAAACCATTTCTTTTTCTATACAAAAAATAAACTTAATTAAATATAGATTCTTTTAAATGCTATGCTAATAAAACTACTGCTTTCTTTACAAAATATATATTTTGACAGATAAAATCTAAAATCTTGATATTTTCAAATATTATGATTTGTAATTATATTGTTATAAAACATAATAATATGATAACAAATATAATAAGATATCAATAAAAAGTATGTTAAAAAATATTTTACTCACTTGGTCATTTATTACAATTTTTTCAACTTGCTTTACAATTACATTAATATCTGTATTACTTCCATAAGCTGAAAATATTTATGTTTATATACATATAATTTATAAATAACAGTAATGTGAGGAAAAAAAACATTTACTTATTTTTAAATTTTTCTTTCCTTTTATAATAAAGAATGTTGGATATGAATGCAAACTATAGAAATGAAGAAAAGATAAAATATAAGTAAAATTGACATATCTTATATTAATTGAGCATTTAATAGCAAAAATAAAGCTAATAAACTTAAAAGTACAAATATTAATATCATTAAGTATGTAAAAAAAACTTACAAATTGTTTAGAAAATTTCTATCTATGAATTAACCTGAAGTTATGATTTATCAACACTGATCCTTTTTTTAAATTATTTTACTTTTACACAATACCATCAATCATACACAAATTATTCAATAAACAAACAATATAAATAGGAAATATTTGTCCACAGAATATTAATAGATTGTTTCATCATGATTAATTAATCTTAGATCATTTGAATTTCTAATGTATTTTAAAAGTTCATAACAAACTGATTTGTCTAAAATACAAATGCTTGCTCGTATTAATAAAGTTTGTGATATTCCACAATTTTGTGAAACATAAGCAATCAATGATCAATTATTTTAAGAATATTTTAATATTCAAATGATTAAAAACTCAAATTTGATTTTATTTTCAAATATTTACAAAGCATCACCTATTCATAAAAAATAGAGTCATATATCACATGATCCCATCTTTCACTCATAAATTCATTATACTAAATCAGTTTCTGACTTTTAAATAATAAAAATAGTAATCATAAATGCTTCAAATATTTAAAAAATAAGAATAAAAAATTTAAGCTTGCCATTAAACAAAAAAATTTATTAACGAATAAAATTTTACACTATAACAAAGCATATAATACTTAATAGCAAACCTAAGAGTTTCATGATTATATCTGATTCTTTGTAAAAGTGACAGCCTCCATTTTTAACAAATCGATATAAAATAAAAAAAATCATAGTTAAATTTAGCACTCATTCCATAAACAGAGTAAAATTGCTTCAATCTTTCTTTATTAATTTTTGTCACATACTGCAACGATCAAATATTATATTTGTTTGAAAATTATTAAAGTGTTCCAATTTAAAATGTTTCTAAATATTTTTTACAAAAATAACTCACTGTAAAGAAATCACTTAAGTTAAACTCATTTTCTCACAGAAAAAAAGAATTTCAACAAAAAGTTGTATAGAAATATTTAATTAGAATAATAAAAGTTTAGTAATTAATTTCTTCATTTTCTAGAAAAAAATTTATGATTTAATCCACTTTGTGAATAAATGTAAGATTTACTTAAAGCATTTTGATAATTAACATTGTATAAACTTATCAATCAAAAAAATTCCACATATACATAATTATTAATTTAAAAAGAATAAAAATGTTTCAGCTTGATTTCATTAGGTTTTTCCACATTAATCGTAACATTAAAGAAATATATTGCAATATTCAAAAGTACTAGCCAATGAAGAAAAAATACTTAAGAAAATTAGAGGCTGATGTAGTATCAAATTATTCATATATGTATATTTCTTTAGTTATTTTATTTTCGTTCTTTCACAATGTCAAAATTTTACACTAAAAAACAAAACATGGACATATTTTTAATTTCCCTTTGTAAAAATGTCTCTAAAAATTGTTGAGATAAAGGATACTTATAAAATATTTATATTCTCTACTTAAAGACACTGAATGCTAAGATACTCCAACCATGCAATATTGCTTCACCAACACTAATCAATGTTTATTATTGCTTATCACTCCCATAAGACAATTGCATCTCATTATTTATAACTATGCTATAAGTTCAATTAGGCATGCTCATCATTAAAATGTATACATTGGAAGAAGGCATTGTATTGTGATTACCAAGAGGCCCCAATATAATTTATAGGACCAAAATATAATTTACGATTAACATTTACAACAAATAAATAACGAAACAAGTCAAGATACTGAAAAAAATTGTAAAATTTAAACGGAAGTAAACACAAACTTTGGATGCTATGTATAAACAATTTTCATATATCAACAAATGCAAAACATAAAATAATCAGCTGAAGAACTGGGTGGTTACTTTATTTTTTATATTTATTAACATAAGAGTGTTCTTTATATGTAGTTTCCAGAGATTTTGATTATTTTTGTTTGAATTTCATATACGTTAAACTATAATAATAAAAAATAAAGTCAGATTTCACATGACCTAATTTTAATAAAGCTCGTATTTACAAATGTTATATATAGATCTTGCAAAATAAGCTCTTAACAAGCTTTGCGAATATCCTCAACCCCAGACCAGTTGAGTTAGATAGCTGGATTTTTAGACATATGGATGTCTGAAAGTTTCAGATTTTCTTCTCAATAGTTATACATTAGATAAAGTGCTGGGCTTGTCCTAGTATTTTTAATCTAATGCTTGAATATCCTGGCACCTCACTGATGATGCCAGAAGCAGAAACTGGTCTGGGGTTGAGGATATTCTCAAAGCTTCTTAAGATTTTATTTTGCAAGCTCTATATATAACATTAAACTATGTACACTAACAATCTTTTTATTTTTTTTAATGTAAATTTTCAAATAAGAATGAGAAAAATGATGAAATGTTTCAGTAACATTTGCATTTAATTATTATATTTTATCACTATTTTTAACCATTATCAATAATATTGTCAAATGAAGGTCTTTCCAACTTTAATCAGGTTTTTCAATATCAACAAATTTTCTTATCTCATTCATCCATTATACCACATGCCCTATTTGATAGAACTTTTACAACACTTGCCATCCAGTTTAAGACTTCAACTACCCATTTGTTGTGCCATCTCTTTTAATAATCAGTCTAATTAAGTTCCACTTCAACTTGTCAATTTTTTCAATAATATCAATGATACCTGTTGGTTTTTTCTGCAACATATTTTGTTTTGATCAATCCTTGTTATTCACAATACATATCTAACTATACTTTCATTGTGCAATTTGGAGTATTCAAGTCTCAGATTCATTAATGTAACTACAAAAAATTTTCATTAATTTTTATTTAATGGCTGGTTAAAGTTACAGCACTACTTAAAACCATTGTTGTCAATTCTCAAAGTACAATTTAAACATTTGCATTAGAATGAGAAATTTTAAATAAATTTATCCATTTTTATTTTTTACTGGATGTTGGCATAATGTAAAAGTAGCAGATCGCATGTTATATCTATAAGCTGATTTCAAATCCTAACCAGGCAAAACATGAAAATTTTTTCAAGTTACATCAAACTTAGAATTTTTTTTCAGTTAAAGGATTCATAACCAATGCAGTTAACTAATACTGATCAGTAAGTGAATATAACGACGCTCCTATTTAAAGAACAAAATGGCTTAAATCCTCGATACCAAGGAATTGGCAAAGCTAGTTTCATTTTCCTTATATAGAAGCTGCAAGTGAGGTTTTGATCTGCAGAGGACTATTAAGTGATATATTTATCTTTAAACAATCATAGAAAGTTTCAATCATTCTTCAATTTTATTTTTATCTAAAAGTGCTTATATATTGTTTAAACCTATTTATTAAGGAAGCTGATGTAGTTATTTAGTATTTAGATCTTGATGAAGCCAAAACATATGTAATATGAGAAATCAATTCTATTTATTTAAATTTGCACTAAATAATGTTAAGTCGTCTCCTTATTCATTACACTTTCAATGTAGTTATTAATATTACACATTCAATTTAGCATTTATGATAATAACTGAGTTATGAAAGATTTTAATTGAATTTCAAATTGTCTCTGTCTTACAAGTTGATATTCAATATTTTATAATAAATTTGAACATAATCAAAAAGTGTGATAATATATTCACTCTTTAAAAGTAAAATATATTGCATAAATCTATTTAAATAAAAAAATTGGCTGCAGACTAGCATCAAGATAGGTTGTAGCCAAAACCATAATGCATTGTCTGCAAACATGTTTTTATTTACAAAAATAATGTTTATTCTTAGATCTGTATAATACAAGCAGACAGTACTTTGTATTTATATATTGGACTATTTCCATCATCTAGTATTGAGTATTGAATGTTTTTAGAAAAATTTAACTCCATAAGTCACTTAGTGTGACTATACATAATGTATGGAAACCACTAGTCAACTTTGCCCTTAGGAAAAAGTGGAGAAATCAGGAGGGACTCCACAGATAGTTATAGGAAATTTCTACTGATTGTTGACTTTGGCAGGATGGCTCAGTTGGTTAGAGCATTACCTTAAAATTCAATATTCAAGAATATAAGGGTCCAGATCTATTCTAGTACTGTCACTGGTCAGGCCAGCAACCCCTGAAGAAGAGAGGAGAATAATACTTACTCAAAACGTTGTGCATATACTAACCTTGTGCTATTACTAACATATAAATATACTTTGAAAATTTAAATAAAGTTACATTTTTCTAAAAGCATTCAATACTCAATACCAGATGATAGAAATAGTCCAATATATAAATACAACTAAATATCATAATTATAAATCTTCAGGAAAACACAGTACTTTCCACTGTTTCTCTACAGAAAGTAGGACACTGTAGAACACTTTATTCTTAAAAAATTTGAATATTAATTATGCAAATTAGTGTAGCTAATAAAGAGATGAATTGAGAGTGTCGAGAGAATACTAGTCAAGAAGCTAGAGTAGGTAAATTGAAAGGAAAAAGAGTCCGTCAGTTGAGAGCTATCTAACAGTATGAAGTAGATCATATAACTAACGAACAGTAGAGGGCTGTTAAGCTGTTAATGTTAATGCATTTCTTGGAAGGAAAAAATTAAATTGCTAAAGTTAAAGCAGTATATGTAACTACATTGATGGAGAATAACTAAGAGTTAATAATACTTCATGTATAGACTTTAAAATGTAAGAGTTAAAGCACCCTAAATTAAAGAACTGTATATATCTATTTGTAGTGTGTGGAAATGCCACACAAACTGATATTTTGTGCCAAAGTTGAGAGATAATTCTTGTTGTTATACTATTATTACTTAATTTATTAGTTTTATTAATAGGCTTAAGCATAGAAAAATAAACTTTCCAACACAAATAAGTTTTCATGTGATTTGTTATTAATAATGACATGGCCGGTATTATAGATCCCCCGTGTACACAGCATATATGTAGTATAAAAATTATTTTTTTTTAGTTTATGCAGGACAATAATTAATGATAGTAAAGCTGAAATTTGCCCTAGAGAGTGTTAAAATTTGTTCTATATTTATTACAAGTATTTTAGTGCAGATAATATTATTACATATAAATAACACAATCTTATACATTAACATAAATTTCAGTACTATTACGTAGCAAGGACTATAAAACTAAGGATCCTAGACTCTTAAAATAAAAATTAACTACATGGTTTTGGCAACTGTGGAATACCTCAAGTACCAGATATTTCTTCTACAGAATGAATTTGTCTTCAGCTAGAAAATACAATAAAATTATTTCAGTTTAGCACTATGGGTATGTCTAAATAAAAAATGGAGATTCTCTATAAATTAGATAAATATCATAAGTTGATGTAATTGTATTTCAAGAAACTCACAATACTCCTAATAATGCACATTTTTTTAATATTCTTGGATTCACATTGGGTCTTGATATAATGCATTTTATTTTTGTTTCAAATCATAAGTCATTTTGCAAAGCAAACAATTTCTATTGAAGATACTTTAAATTTCATAACATATTCAATAATAAATATCATTTATGCTTCCACACCCTCCCCAACTCCACCAAAGAATCAATAATACCAAAGACTGCTTACCACCTTTGCTGATATCTCAGATAGTTTATAATATTGCCTGCCCTGAAACACATGGTAAGGCATCATATTATGATGAGACTAGGGCCTCTCTGTCCAGTAGGCTATCCCAACACACATACTCCTATAATAAAGCACTAACAGACACTTCTTGTAGTTTGGTTTTCACACAGCACTGCAGCTCAACTGGTCATGATTGCCAACCTAAAGACCCAGTGGTTGTTTGCAGAGAGCGGCACAATCTCAAGAAAAAGATATAAAAGAAGTTACTTTATCACTAAAAATAACAACTTGATAAACAGAAATGGCTCTTGTTATAAGATCTCCAGGGAATGAAATACATAACTGTCTCATTTACATAAATTTGCATTGCTCTTAATCAATTTATTTATTTACGAGATGGCTATGAATATGAGGACCCTGGCCCTCAAAAGCGCTTAACCACATATGTAGATATAGATATTTACTTTGTATCTATCTGTATTAATATTTCTTTGGCTTCAGCTTTGTGGGTTCGTGCATTTGTATTTTATACTTTGGAATAATTAGCCACAAAGTTTAAACTTTTTGCTCATTTAAATGATAAGGGAATTCCCATTTGGATAAATAATTTCATTTATGCAGGAAATATTCATAAACTTCCCAATACAATCTGGCCATATTCTCTTTTTTCCAAATCTTTCTATATCTTCAGCATTTGTAGGAGATTTCATTTTTGTGTGGCTGGCAAACACTTCAGTAGCATTATTAAGATAGGAACTATTCCAAAAAGTTGGCATAAAGATAACCATAGCAGTCTAAAAACCAAATAAAGTAACACTGATTGAAATATATGTTCCCTACAAATTGTTTAAAAGGATCATATTAACAAGAATTATGCCAATAGTTGAGATCCACCTATATAAAAAGCAGGATAGATTTAAGCTAATAAGAAGTTGTGAAATTTTATCTTTTAACAACTTGAAAAAGACTTGCAAAATAAATTAAAAAATAAGTGCCATCTTTATTAATTTAATAATCTCAGCTTATGATTCTGTTTGAAAAATTAGTCTTATTACAGTCTCTAAAATCTTTAAATGCAGGAAAATAATTAATTTAATTGACAAAATGCTCTCCGATAATAAAATTCAAGTGCTATTAAATGAAAATTGCAGTAGATACCAAATTTTATAGAATTGTCTACCACAGAATTCAGAAAATTAATCTAAGCTGATAATATAATGTTGACTTTATAAAAAGAAAATTCTTTCCATAAATAGAAAAGTGTTTTAATAAGGATAAAAGTTTGATTATTCTTTTTCCAAGATTAGAATTTTATTGTTAATCAAACAAAGATTCTGTGCTCAATTTTTCATCCAAACAGGAAATATCTCCATCTGTATATAATCTTTTATATCAGTAGACTGAAATACAATTCTACCCCATATTATTTATGACTATCTTGAACACCTAACTTACTTTCTTTGTCTAAGGTTAGATCTAAAATAATTTCTAGGAATAACTTTCTAGAAAAACTGATTGGTATTACTTGGGATTATGATGCAAATATTTTACAAATAGTTTCCTTATCACTAGAATATTCTACTGTGAATATTATGACCCCTTTGGAAAAAATGCCCATAGTAAATTAAAATATTATCATGAGAAATATTATTGGCACACTCAAATCTACTCTCTTACAATTGTTTCCTGTTCTTTCACATATTTATCCATTAAATATCAGAAGAGATATTACAGGAAAAAAAATTAAAATCTGTTAAGTAGATTAGACTTGCCAATAATTCAGAATATATTTTCACTCCTTAATTCTCACATCAAGATTCCCTTTCAGGATGTTCAACCAAGAATCTTTTTAGACAATCACAGAATTATAGTTTTACTTATGAGATTCTAAACAAATATCTTTTTCTAAATCCAACAGTAAAGTCAATTGGATATGACTTTCCAAGATATTATTAATTCTCATCGAAAGTTTCACGACAACTCATGGTAGTTACACTCATCTGTTTTATAAATGAAATTTAATAGTCACAAACCTGTGTAATGTGGCCAAGCATTGTCTATGAACGAGAATGACTAACTGATCTATAGATTCAATGATAGAATCAAATGACCTAATATAGTCATTATTAAACCTATCTCCTGGTTGGAATTTCTATAAATCCTTTATATACTATGTTAATAGCTAGCTATCTAATAAAAAAACCATATGCTCAATAATAAATAATAGTTTTACATTAACTTATGATGTTCCATTTTAAATAGTATTAGTAAATGATTTTTGTCAAAATGATAGATTATATAATATATTTGACAGTCCACCCAAATTAATCAGTTCCTTTTAAAAAAAAATTTAACAATATTATCCAAAGATACTTACATGAAGACTCATGAGAAGATAATTCGGGAGAATTTAAATGTATACCACTTTGTTCCCTCACATTTAAAGTTTTAGCAAAACTTGAATCTACTTTTTCTATAACGTAATGGTCTCCTAATTTCATTATAGATTTCAAAAATGAAGTCCATGCTTGAGGTCCCCTTGTGGATAAAAGGTGAAGAAATTTTCTAGATTGAAGACTGGGTGTTTTTTCAGCCTAGAATATATTGATGATAAGCATAAAAGAATAGTGGCAAACAACAATATTATAAATATATAGCAATAATAATAACAAAATTAAACATATAAAATGTAATAAAAATAATACAACCAATTTGATTAATGTAAAAAAAAAGATAAATAAAATTAAATTTCATAATATAAACAATCACATATACTAAAGAAATAATTAGAAGACTTACAAAAAATATAAATTAGATAATTCAAGATTTAATAGATGATTAAGCTCACAAGTAATAAACACAAAATGATGAAAGATATTTAATAGAAATATACCTGATCATTCAAAAAATATTTCAGAGATCTTTTCATTAATAATGGTAAAAATACAATGTCATGTATTTAAAGATCTTAAGATCAATTAATTACAGCATCCACCTGTCATGGTCATGATCTGAGATTCAAATCCATCCATTCATGATGTCAGATCATTCTCCTCTAATGGGTAAAATAAAATAAAAAGTCTACTGGAAATTGTCTTTTCTTCTGTAAAGGAATAATGATGCAGCCTTTACCCTACAATAAATTATTTGAAGGCTCTTTTATATTTTTACCTATTATATAGCCCACGAAAACATTAGTTTTAATATGTATATATTAAATGCATGAAATACAATATTTTAGTATTTTTTGTGCATGCATATATCATATTACTGGAAAAAATTGAATAATCAGTGATTTATTCCAGTTATATTTGCCAATATTATACATAACTTTTTATAAAATATCTGAGAAAATGAAATATTTTGGTTTCAAAAAATTTATAATTTCATATAAAATAAATGACACCTAGATAATTTCCTGAGATTTCTGTGTTTGGATATTTCTATATGGAAGGAATACTGAAAATCAGAATTGTTCATAATATAAATATTTCCTATGACTTAGTATTAATATTAAACGCTATTCATATATCTATTAAAGGAAAGTAAGATATAAATTTACTATCAATAAAGACACTGAAAAATTCATTTAATAATACTCCATAGTTTTCTAAAAATATTATGGCAGGATTATAAGACCAATCAATATATTTTTCAGTTTGTCGAATGTGATACTATGAATATATTATTGTAAAAGCACATAGCATTTGAACTGAATATATGAAACAAATGGAGAATTTTTTCTAAAAAAAAATATTTATGATAAATTTGAATATGGTTTTTGTATAAAAGACAGATAACATTTATTATAAAAATTATTTTAATGATATTTTGAAAAGGTATAATATTGATTACTTTCAATGGAGAATATGACTGAGAACAGAGTACAGTTAGAATTATTTATGGGGCAAGGTATGTAAGTTTTCCAGAAAAAAATGTTTGTTTCAGAGAAAAAAACTGTATTATAAGATATCAAATAATAGAATAAAGAGCCAGAATATGACAAATGTAAATATATTTGTGATTCATGAGTCAGTCTGCATAGTCATTAAAAAATTCACTGTTAACTTCATTATGTTTTTTCTTTCTTTCATACAATTAGAATGGCCAAATTCATTTATGAATGATTGCCAGTAACAATAATAACATACGGATGTAAAAATTGAATACTAAGAAAACTAAAAAATCTAATGATGTTTTGGATTGTGATTCTGGTAAAGACCATAAATGGATATTTGATTATATTAAATCTTTGCTTTCACTTAAAGCACAAATGACCAGGCTAAAGATATATATTGTGTTTTAAAACAATCTTCTTTATTAGAAAAATATATATTGCTCATAAAGATAAGCAGTGCACAGAAATCATGGATAAATTTCATTTTTAGGGGAAAATTTTACTTATATGATTGTCAAAAATTGATTTTAACTTGAAAACAATTAATAATAATAGTAATAATAACATAATAATTTAACATTTATAATGTAAGAAAAAATTACTATAGAAAAAAAAAAGATGTTTATAAAATATTTTAATGTTATTTGTTTTAAAAATCATATCAATCAGAAATAAAATGGCTCTTCCACATGGCGGAACATAGAAATAAAGAATCATATGGTAACTTCAAAAACATCTTTTGATTTTAAAAAAAAACCAATATTAATAATTTAAATTTAAAAAAATTTCAAAATACATAATACAAACATAGAAACCCCATGTTCAAATTTATTCTTTTTTTAAACATCTCTTAAAATCATCATAAATTAGAAAATAATTAATATCTTATTAAAAATATTAGTTATTTGTCAAAGACAATTTTAAAAAATTGAATGATATATAAAAAAATACTTTAACATAAAGAATTCAAACATAGTACAGTATCATGAAGAACAAAAATAAATAAAATAAAGTAACACAAAGTAAAAAGATATAATAAAGCAAGAGCAAATAAATATATCCATAAATAAAAGCAGTAACAAAAGCTAAACTTCAAAAAGAAAAAAATGATGCTAGAGAGGATTAAGATTTTTTTTTAAAATAAATCGATGTAAATTTAAAGGAAATCTATTAAGAAAAAGTAATTGGGGTACTCAATTCCAAATATGAATTCAGTATTCAATAGAAGATTTATTTACCAAGATTTAACATCAGTTCAGCATTAATAAATGTTTTGAGAACTGTTATAAACTAAATGAAAGCAGATCCAACTTTCTGAGAAAAGAATTATATATAGATTGTAAGGATGGCTTACAACAATGTCACACCATCCTATGTTAGCCCATAATACCAAATGAAGCCATGAAAAAATATCTGCTTAACTAATAAATTGCTAAGCACATACCACTGTTATTTTTTTAGACATATATGTACAACAAATTTTTTTTTTTAAAAAGCTAAAATAATAAATTCCACAGCAACTTAATTTTTCTACTGTAATAAAAAAGATTATAAAAATCATTAAACAATTAGGTTAAACACTTTAAAGAAAAATCAAACATATATGTATGTTAACACTAAAGTTAGAAACTCATGTTGTATGTCATTGATTAGATTAGAACAATAATTAAGATGTTACATAAGATGCATAAAACAATGACCTAATCTAAAAATTAATCACATAGCAAACAACAGCAGAAATGAAATTAAAACTTCATTAATAATTCTTTTAGTACCATTACTCCAAGTAAATATATATACAACAATAGGAAATTGCAATATATAAGAAAATGTAAGATTCAATATATCAAAAGAGGGAAATGAGCTAAACCTCATTTTCAAACTGAATGCTATATAAAAGCAATTCGAATATTTATCCTTGCTCTTTCAAAATAATGCTCTTGCTAAATAAAAAACAACATTGTTATGCTTAAAAATTTGAATGCAAAGATGGATGTATGTATTCAGAATTAAATCTATTTGAAATAGCACTAAACTTAGTAGAAGCCAAACTAGCAAATTAAATTGAAAATTTATAAATAGCCAAGTTAATTCGAAGAAGTAAAAATGTCTTTTTTTTTCTTAGAAAGTTTACTTTTATTTACACAAGAAGGGAAAAATAAATAGTTATCAACAATCAAAGAGAAAGAAAGTAAATAATTGTTCTTATTGTTATTAAATATCTAATTGAAAATGAATGAACTACATATATAATATTTATCATTATACAATATGTTCCAGCTAAAAGCATTGATACTGTAGGGGATAGAACGCCATCACCAGAGCCATGAAAGCATAGTGACTTCATCTGTTGAAAGCATAGTGACTTCATCAGTTCATTGCTGTAAAGTCTGAAGAACATCCGTTGTCTTTTATAAGATGCCTCCATCTAATTCAAGAGAAAATCACCTGGACAGGATCATCATATTATCATTCCAAGCAGGAGAAAATGCCACTCTTCGAGGGAAGTATTCTGTTTTTATTCAGAGAGATTCATTTTGAAAATGATGGACTCATAATATGAAGCATCTTTCTAGCTGACTCATCAAACTTTAACTAATATGAATGATTGAAAATTTTGATTTTTTTTTTTTGATTTTCTATTATTGTTAATTTTCTTTTAATTTTCCTTTCCACACTTGGAAGCAAATATGTTCACACTTTTTTGGGAAGTTTATTATGAGAGAAAGAAGGGGAAATGATTAGATTTAACTAGATTTTTTTTTTTTGTTATCAAAGAAAATCTAGAGCAACTTGCCTTCCCAACCAAATTGACCTTAACAACATAATGTGAGACAGGAGCTAAGATTTAAATATTATCTCACATTAAGCACCTACACTATAAAATAAGACAAAATTGATTTAAGTTTGTTAATCATTAACTAACCTTTGTTATGTGTTTCTTTTGTGTAATTGATTAACAGCCAAGTGTGGATGCTTCTTTTCTATTAATGCTAGACATCTATAAATAGAGGGGACTCCCAAAAAGATTTACTACCATCAATATGAACTGGACAAGAAGGATTTTTATGATATGATTGTAAATAGGATTGATTAGCCAGTTAGATTCGCGGCTATGTAAATATTATTATTATATATATATATGTCTTTGTAAATAACTGATGCCAAGCACATGAATTTCTACCATGGGCTAAGGAATAAGGATTTTTTATTATTATCATTATTAGATAACAATATGGTAGAAGCTCATTTTTGACATAGCAAATTATATAATTCAGTATTATTAAGCATTTTTTTTGTCAATAGATGTTAAAATAATTTGTTACTTTAATCTAGTCTCTAGCCCATTATTATTCTTATATCCACTACTGACATTATTATCATGATTATTATGTCGCTTATTATCATTATTTTTATTATTAAAAGCATAAAGAGATACATTCATGCCAATTAATGTGATAATCCTCAATATATATATTTACACAAACACCCACTTCATTTTATGTGCAATGATATTAGAAGATATTTATAGAATTCACATAATCAATCATCACCTATATAGAGGTATAATAATTGCTAATTAGCGTGATTTCATTCCCGGATAAGAGAGTCAAAAGCAATTACTCCCTTAGTTCAAATACTGTGGTATAATGGGCCAGAAAGAGATGAGAACTGGATGAACTGACCCAAATTGAATCTAAGTTAATAAAAACATGTAGAGCTAGTCTACTGGAAGTAGATACAATCATAAGTTATGTATTTCATGCTGGAATTTGCATCCTATCTGAAGACCCAAAGTCCGACCATAGTAAAATGTACTCCCTCTCTCTCCTGAGTAAATCCTCGAACCATTGTAATATTTTAAAAACAAAATATAATTATGCTAACTTACTTTCACCTCATTAGGCAGCAATACGTTTGTCTACTACACCAACTCTATATAATTAGAATAAACAATGCATACAAGAAGTTGAAATTTTTTCTAATCATTACAGCATAATATGAGTAAAGGTAACCATAAAAAAATTGGTTAGTTATTTGTGATATCATGTGGCATGCAAGCACCCCCAGTAACAATTTGGGCTTAAATCTAAAAACAATTAGATTTTAAATGCATTATCTTTCCATTAAATTTCAGAGTTAAAATAAATAGTTATTCATTCAGGGGATCTAATGATGTTCAAATAACAAAGATGACATACTGTTTATTCAGGAATATTTAGATCTCTATGTTGTATTATTCTTTCATTTCATTAAATCACACACAGCCAACATAATATTATTATTTTATTTTAAATTATTTTATGCAGCCAACATAATATTATTACAGGGCAAAACAATGTAATCTACCAGAAACTAGTTAGAGAATTTACTTCATCGTTTCTCATTCATCTGCTAAATAAATATAATTTAATTTTCATTGATCACAAATATTAATTATTCTGTTCTCTGGCTATCATATAAAAATCATAAGTAAGCTTCCTTAGAACATTGTTTCAAGGTTCATAGTATATATGCAGTGATATATTGTCTAATACTATCATTATCAATTTCTAATTACTTTATTCAAATAATCCAAAATATATAGAATATGGACAACTAAAGATTTCAAATTTGATCCATATAAAATTTGAAAATTTTTCAATGCTTTAAATAAACTTAGGATTTTTCTTTTAAATAGATGACTTATAGATATCCAATTACTAGTCTGTAAATATATGCATAACTATTCTTAGAAAATAAAACAATGGCAGAAAATTATTTTTAAATAATTCCTCACCATCTGATAAATAATGCCTTCAAGTTCACTGTTTTTCTATAGGAAAGAGAATTGTTAACGAGGGCTATTTGAAGATTACCACATCTTTGTATTGAAATAGATATTCAAATATTTTAAGACATATCTACTTCCTGGCCTGTGTAAAATCTCATTATTTCATAATTTAAGATTAATCACAAAAAATAATAATAATATTAAAGTTTATGATGTAGTTTTGTTAGCATGAAATAAAAACTGTTATACTTGGTAGAAGAAAAAAGATATAAAATAAATTATTCCCAGAACTTTATGAACAAAGTTATTCATCATAATGATTTAATATTCATTTATTTTCAGTATTAGATTGTTTCAATACTAAATTTAACAAATTTGGTTTATAAAAAAAAAAAGTATAAAATTTTTAAAAAATATACAGTAACTTACAAGAATAGTATCAATCATAGGCTGTGTAAAAACCCCTTGTTCAAGTAAACCAGGGAATAAACTTTCTTGCGTACCCTGAAGATAAGTATGTAGAAAACTGAAATTGTTTGTAATCTTGGCTTTGTCACTTTCTTCCATACTTAAAGGAAATATTTAACATTTTAGAAATCATTTCATTAATTAAATAATAATAAAAATGACAAAAAAATAAAATTAAAAATCTCTTATTATATTTTCAGTTGTACAATTATGCCAAATTAAATATCATCCGACTCTCTTTGTCAAACTCACTTTTCTATTGGACAATACTGACTAATTTGATGTCATTAATATAAACAGAACTAGAAGTGATGTGATATGGCTACACCTTTATCGAAGTCAGGAATCTCTCAGCCAATACGTCCATAAAAAATCTGTTAGTTACCTTACCTTTCCACTCCCCATTTTCTTCTTTATCCTATTCTAACCCATTTCCAAAACATCACTTTTGTCCAGTCAATGACGTTTATATCTAGATCCCCCTTATCTTTTTCCAACCTCAGCATAAAGACCAATAACCCACTTTCTATATAATTACTTGACCTATATTTATTCTCCCACTTCATTATTTGTAACCTTTCTGCTTTTAAGTATTTACTTGCTATTAACAATTGCCTAATATTTCCCATGTCTTCTTTACATAACCTGCAGATTAAATCCCTCACATTTCTCAATTTATGGGTATATTCCCTTGTTGCTAGAAATCCGGTTTGAGCCTTAAATAATAAATTACTTTCCCTGCTATTATCATAAATTAACTCACATCCAATATTCTGTTTGCTTCTACATATATTTAAGATCTTTTTACTCTCCATACTAGTTCTCTATCTCCCTATTTTTTATTAATATATCTATTCTTTTGTCCCAGTTTTTGCCATTATAACACTAAACAATCCTCCTAATATAATCATCCCACCTTTTGTACAAGTATACTCACATAGTCTTTATCCAAATATTCTGCATACCGTATTATCTTTCTCATCCAACTTTTTGCTTTCCCTTTATTTGTAACCCAATTAAATAGTATTTTGGCAATTCTCTTACCATCCATAAATTGCAATCAATAGAACATTTTCATTTTGCTTTTTGCAACTCTCATACAAAAACTTGACCATCCCATTAATCTTTGAATTTGAATTGCCTCCTTTGGAATTCACATATCTGCATCTAATGTAAGTCTTCCTACTTCTTTGTACTTTTTCTAAGTAATCTAAGAGTCCTTTACTAACACATGTATCATTACCGTAAGTTAACCCTAAAACTACCACTCCCTTCCATACAATTCTTACTACATCATATTTATTATATGAAAAGTTAATTTCAGTTTTGTTTCATTTATCAATCCCCCCCCCCCATTCCATCAAGAAATTCCTCTGTTTACATAAGACATTTCCCAAATAGTTGTACTTAATTACCATACTTAACTTTATACCCCCCAAGAAAAATTATTTCTCTTCTCTTTCCCCAGCATTTACTATCATTACTTTTTATTTTTCTTTACTGAATTTGATCCCCACCTCTTTACCTACCTCTGCACAAGTCTTCAGTACAACTTCCATATCTTCTCTACTTTCTGTGCATAAGAAAATATCATCAGCAAATAAAAAGCCTGATAATGTCTACACTCTCTTGCCATCTACTAATAGTATCTCTACTCTCTTTATAATTTTTCTATTGCCCTTTCCATTTCTCTCAAATATAAAAAAACAAAATAAGTGACATAAGGCATCCTTGCCTTAGTCCCACTTCATTTTTAACTGTGATTCTATTTCCTAATGGGAATTGTTTGGCATTGCCGTCTGATATTCAATGATTTAATCAATGCTTATATTGGTGGCAGTATGCAAATATAGATTTTTAGGATTTACTTAGTTACACAGTTTGGAAATTCAAATGTTATATCTCTAATTAAATAATTTTATTCATTGAATATAATATATTAATCTTCACAAGTATAGTACACATTTTTATTTTTCATTAAACATTACAATTGTTTATTTATCAGGTTGATACAATTTAAAAAAATAATAATTCCCAAGCTTTTTTCCATAATCTAGAACTATTCCTTTTAAATTGGCAAACAATTACATTAGTATGAAAGATATTGTGATGCAGTGACAGCCCATGAAATTTTTAAATAAGGATGTTTTATTACAATATCCCTGCCAAAAAGTAAGCAAAGAAAACAAAACAAAGCATTTCTAATTTCACAATCACATGGCCATTTTATTTTTCCATACCAATCATTGTTAAAAAGATCTAATATACTTTTTATTTTTACTTACTACTGCTTAATAAATAATATCTGGTGTAGATCAACCTTTGCTTTTTATTTCAATTTTTTCATGTATTGACAATTATGAAAATATAATTTTTATATATATTCAAAATTAACACTCATTGTGATAAATATTTAAAATATTTATATGTTAATTTATAAATGCTAATTATATAAAAGAAAAAAAACAGAATATTTTATTGCTCGTCCTAAATGAAAACAAAAATTGATTTGCTCTAAAGAGAATCCAGAATAGATAAACTTACCATGCTAAAATATTTATTGATACTGCTGCAGTGAGCGACTTGTTTTGGCTTGAGAGCCACAAAGATTGGCCGAGGGCCACTTTGTGAAAACAAAGGCTGCACCTTTTTTTCAAGACACAATAAATATATTGCTTTATTCCCTGTATTACCTAAGAAATATTTGTTTGTCCATTCTTCATTAAACACACGACATTCATCACTGATTTTACATTTTTTCGGAGGGTTCATGGTTTAACTAATGTTGGAAATGTATATATTTGCTAATGCAAAGACAAAATTTAAATTAACCAGATCAACTGGAAAAGCACTGCACATCATATCTACATTGCACATATGTATTGATGTAAGCATCCTAGTGGAAAATACGAGAAGAATCTTCGGTCGCGCACGGGAAGAAAATCTCAGTTCAAGGCGGATTTTTCTGATTGTCTTGGCGGGCCGCATAAAAATTCTTAGTGGGCCACATGTGGCCCTTGGGCCGCTATTTGCCCACTGCTGGCATTAGTTATATGCATTGATAAGTACAAATAAATCTGTGGAACTTGATGAAATTCACTGAATGTGATGTTTTTGGTATTGCGATAATTAGCAGTGTCTTTGAATAAAATTTCAAACATTGCTTTAAATAATTCTTTTTAAAAACAGTTTAATTAGTAGTATTTACATAATATATTATGCAAAATATGGGATAATTGTTATATTATTGATATTTTCAAGCACAAATTTTTTTTTTTTATTTCTGAGGGTACTCAATGCTTATAAATCAGCCACCACAGTTGTTGATGTAACGATCTGTGTATTCATCAGCCATGCTTATGAATTTTCAAGATTCATTCAGGTAAATGTGGAATATTTTTCAATCAGTGATAAGTTTTCTTTGGATTTTTTTTTCCAAAAAAACCCAGAATCAACTCAACTATGATCCAGTAGTAGTTGGGAAATTGGTATCTAGTTATTCTTAACTAGAAAGTAAAAGTCTCAGATTAATGTGACTTAGCGAGATGAATATTGATGAATTGATTCTAAAATAAATAATGTAATATGATCTTCACTATTTACCGGTGCTAAGTCTAGTTACTTTAAATTATCTATTATATATATAACAGCCCAATTATCCAATGTGGTTTGAATATAAACATAGAATTTAGAAACATTTTTAAGTTACAAGACCTCTTAAGATTTTTCACACATTTAGCAAAATCTAAATAGATATATTTAGGTGTTCTCAGATAAAATAAAAAACAATCATTATCATGCAGATGGCTAGTCTGATTAATAATAGATTTTCTTTTGTTTTTCTCTTGGAAGAATGATTGGAGAAATATCTGTGCTTCAGTAGGCTATTTAAAACTTGTTTCATCTTTTATCTACCAATTGGAGAAATTTTTATCAAGAAATTCTTTCAGTGCAATTAATTATTTGCAAATGAAATGCACGAGGGGTTTTCTATAAAAATGGAAGCCATCAAAATTTATAATACAAGAATAGTACAAAACCACATGAAATTAAAACATTTAAATACCTATGGAATTTTATATTTAAGAATACAATTATATCGGATATTTATTTCATATTATTAAAATATACTACAAAATATTTCTTATTATTCATGAATCTCATTGTTATCAGAATTTTAAATAAAAATTATGTCATATACTTGAAGTGTTTACGTATTTGAATCTCCAATGTATTTGCAATTATTTTTGTTTTTAATTGTGCTATGTAATGACTTTTTAATTTATATGGATTGAAAATTAGCATTATTCTAATATCTCGAATATTAGTTCCTTGCTTAAGTACAAGAGAAAGTACTGCTACATCAGATTTTGTAATTTGGTTAATTGAATGTAATGGTCTTCCTCAATCTGAGAAACTCCGCATATAATTGTTTATTTGATATTAATCATAATTATTTTAAGAAGATTCACCAAACAATGTTTAATGACATTATACTCCCCTCATGTGATATTTTTGTTTTAAACTGACTGCTATTATTTATCATTTAATTTTTCAGTCCCAAAATATTGATTGTTTATTCCAGTCATTTTCAATAAATATACTATAAGGCTAAGATTAGACAATTACAATATTACACTTCACTCACTTCCAATTTGCAGTTAACTACTATAATAAATGCTACATTTTTGGTAGATCATTGATATTTTAAATAAATATGTTTTCTTTTTGATCGTTACTTTTTCATTATATACTAATAATTTTTTATCTGACAAAATAAATTGGCAAACATATAACAAAAAATGGGCATTATTTAAAGATTTATTCAAAATTATTCTTTGGATGTTGTTTATAAATTGTCTTAATGTATTCATATTTGTTTATTCCATAAAATAGGCTTATATTCTTAGCATTACATATTTGATAAACTATAAAATTACTAAACGTTCCGTAAAATAATTATTAATAATTGTATACAAATATATCTAAAGAAATAATCCAATAAAACATCACATGATCATGTCTTCAGGGACAGGGCTTCTTGTTAGATAAGTCAATAACTTCTGTGTATAGGAAATACATCCAGAAATTCTATTCGCCAAATTAATATTCTTTCTCTATGAAATAATTAGTCTATAGTAAACTCTCTTCTTTCTATTCCTCAGTCATCTATTATAAGCTTGGCCTTAGATAATAGTACTTCTATATCTATCTTTCTAGATTAGTTTCTGATTTATCGCCTTTACTGTAAATATCCATTGACTATTCAAACTTACAAAAAAATGACTCTAGAATAGAATTAAAAAACTGCTACTAAAAGCGTAAATTATATATATATATGCTATGTTTTTTGATATTAAAAAATAATGAGTTTTTTTTTTCATGTAATGTCTGTAAGAATAAATATACAAATAATAATCAATTTAAAAGATTTACATAGGCAGAAGCAACTATAGCACTTTTAAACAACAGTATAGAAACACAATATTAAAATAAGTTCTGATGTATTTCAATATTCTACAATTAAATATTCTTAAAACTAATTTTTAATACTTTCATAAGTGTAATTACATATAGACAGATATACAAACACATCAAACTACTTATTATTGCATATACATATAAAGATTGAAAAAAAAAACCTATTATTTTGATGAAAATTGTTTTTTTATTATTTTATTTTATTGAAAAAATTTTGTCCATTAATGTTTTAATGACAATATTGAATCCTGCTTATAGCATTAATACTATGAAAAATTATTTTATATATTAAAAAGTTTGATCAACTACATTTTAATGTTACTCCAAGTTTGTAAGTCTTGATATGTTTAATTATATCTTTCAATAAAACACTAATTTGTTACACTTTATTATTTCTATTAAATCTGAATAAAAGTAGACTATATATAATAAAGCATACAAAGTACAACAGGGATTGATAGTACTGAAAATAAGTTGATATTAAGTGTTATGCATAATTAAAATTCAATAAATAATACTATAAAATACCAAACACTTATCAGAGAAACATTGAGAGAAAAAAAATTTAAGTATTGGAATTAAACATTTTGAATAAAGACTAATTTAGTGGAATTTTTAGTTCTCAGTCTGTTTTGAAATTTCAAAGATTTTCTGATAAAGAAAATAGAAGGTGCATTTATAGTGCCACCTCATGGACTAGTGGATTGGCATATAAACCTTGTGGACAAATATGAACTTTGAATAAAAAAAATCTGTTTATCAAATTAACAAGCCTCATTAAAAAATATGTTGTTTTAGCATCATACTTTTTTCTTTCACTAATTATAACACCTATTCTAAGTTTTAGTAACTAATAGATGCCATATGATAGGTTGAATAAATCCTTGGATCCAGTGTTTTCCATCCAACATTCTTAACCTATGGCTTTCATCAGTGAGGAGCTTTGGATTTTGGACCAATGTTTGGACATTTAAGATCTAATGCACCTTCTTCTAGCAGCCATCATTTATCTCTGCCTTCCTATCAAGCTGTCAGCCCAAATTTAAAAGCATGTTTTCAATCTAGGCCAACTTATCTGCATTGTCATATAGATCTAAAACCAATTCATTAACTATATACTATGGTGTCCTTAATTTTTAATGACTATAAGTATCTTTATCTTGTGCTCATGATTAGTATAAAACCAATAAAATATCATGACTTTAGCATGATATCCCCTTATACAATGCTATTCCAGCAGCATATTTTTTTCTTTAACAAGTTACACCACTTACTGTAACCTTCATTAACTAACAGAGGCCAAATGATACTGCTTAATAAATCTCTAGACACTTGCTGTCCCATGTAATAACCGCAGACTAGTTTTAAGCTAATGGAACAGCACTAGACATATTTATTAAACCCAATCACCTGGCATCTATTAATTATTAAAACTTACAGTAGATGGCATATCTTTGGTGAAAAAAAAAAAGGATATTGATTAGTGTCATGTGATATGTGCTTGTTTCCCAATTTAAAATATTTCATTAATATTACTTGTACTTGCTCATCAAATTAAGATGTTTCATTAAAAAAAAATGAAAATGTGATTTAGCAAATCAATATAGTATGTTTTTTAAAAAAAATGGATTTAAAATATTATTTAATAAATATAAAGACAAGTTAGTAATATTTGGAGTACAAATAGAAGTTAACAATAAAAGTTTATTACTGAAATGTGATATTATTACATCAAAATTTCTGAGGAAGATAGTTATCCATAAGCTGTACTTAGCAGGAAAAATCTCATTCTATAAGCAGGAAGAAGTTATCCAAATAGACTTTCAACAATAATGGAATCAGAATGAATAAAGCATTCAATATATTACAAGAAAATTATAGCTGACATCCCCTTTTTTCCTGGTTATTTCCATCATCTCTAATCCCACTACAGTAAATAATAATCAACAAACATTTATGTTAATTATTATATGAGAATCAAGTTGGTCCCCCAAAATAATTCAATGGCTAGCCTAGTGTTTTGTATTCAGTGATATTTATTAATAAATATATTACAAGTACTTATTCTCTATGTTCGATTGTATACATAACAAGATCCCTTACGAAATAAAATAGTATTCAAATATTTAAGATGAACAATTTGCTACTGGAAAAAATTAATCATAAAATAATGCAAGACAGAAATTTTAATTAATCTAAAAGTCAATAAAAAAACATCCCCCAAAATATGTGAAAATCAGTTCTATAGAATTCAACCCATACTATCCTGAAAAATGAACTACATATATGGAATTACAATTTTATCTGAATGCAAATTAGATCAAAAAATATTAATTAAAATTTGCTGTAATTACAAGTCTATATTGCCCAATTACATATAAAATTTTGTGCTACATGAAGCATTTTTTGGAACTGATTTTTCAGCAGAATAATTAACAGCATATATTTGTTTAAAGCCCGATTATATTATAAAAATATTTAAAATTGGCATGGTGATGAAAGAATGGTTGGCTATTTTGTGAAATTGAGAAAATTATCTTGTCTATCATTTCAGGCATTTCTTTGGATAGACCTTAAAAGATATTTTTATAAAAAGAAAAAAACATTCACAAGAGTTGAATTATTGATGGATGAGTACAATCTATAAATCTGCAATGATCCAAAAATTTGCTTCAATCAAACTGAACTATTTAAGAAAATGAATTATAATATAAATGCCTAATCAGAATCATAGAATTAGGTCCAAATAAAATTCATTCAATTCAAAATTTAGATGCAATAAGAATCATAATCAATCATATTCGATTTAATGATTCTGTCACAAAGTCGGACATATTCAAGAAGCTTATTTAATAGAAAGAATACAGCAAGAAAACTGATGAATTCCAAATTTTCCTGGAAATTACCAATGTTTGAAACATAAAATGCAAAGGTAGCAGTCAAGATCTTTACTAACAAGACTTCTATAAAAGTGGAACTAGATTTGGGGATCTGCATTTTCAATAGTATTCAAACTTGAGACTTAATATTAAAAAAATCAATACAAATTACATCTAAAAAGTAAATTAATAAAGGACTACCAAGAAAATAAAATTCTTTTTCTTGATGAGGCTGTTGGGAATTACGAAGCTTAACAAAACACTATATTTACTTCTATTTATACCAGCAAAAGGCAGCAACCTAACGTTAATAATACTTTTCTCGAACTTTCCTAATCCAATTAAATCTAGATCTCTGCGCTCCCTATTTTCTCATTCGCTTACTAAGCAAATATTGTGCCCTCAATCTATACCACAAATTTTATTGAAAAATGTTTAATAATTTCACAATTTTTAAAAAATTTAAAGCACTTACTTGTATAATTGTAAAATTAATATACTACTTTAAGTTTCAATATGACCTTTTTTTCATATGAAAATACGTTAATTATTTTATAACTATTAAAATGTAAGGCGTCAATACGAAATATTGAAAAACGAAATTTATACTGTCACGCCATCTGTCAAATTGATAATCGAAACTGTTATAATCTTACGATTTCCCATGAACTACGCTATCAAAATTGTAAACAATCACTAATGGAGAAATATTTACTTATTAGAATCACTATAGACTTTTTACAATGTTAGTGAAGAGTTGATTGATTTTTAAAAAAATCTTGTGCTAAAAAAGATAAAAAGAGCTTTAACTGTTTTCATTTTATACTGTTGTGTAAATATACTGTATATTAAAAAAAAAAAAAAAAGTTGCATTAATAATCATCAGTGTTATGAGATAGAGTGGAGAGTGGTGGGTCATGTGAAAGTCTGTGCTCATATACTCTATATATTAATAAAGAAAGTAGAAATAGATTCGTATGTCTTTTGAACCTACTTTAAAATTTTAATGATCCAAATCATTTAATTGTTAGCTTAAAATAATCCTGATAAACATTTCATAAAGACCATGTGGTGTACCGACCATGTAAATTCTGATTTTAAAGCCAAATAATGTTAATAAATTTCTGTTATTTAGGTAAAATATACTGTGTTTACTGTGTCTGAAATTAGAAAATTTAAGTTAATTTACATATTTCATTTCTATTCTAATCAAAATTGGTTAACAAGTCCCTCATCATATTAAATAATCAACTGTAGTTCATTTACATAATAAGATAATGATTTCGTGGGAATCGTAAATAAAAACTAGATACAAACTTTAATTCTTGTTTATCAAAAGACACTGAACTGAAAGGAATACTAGATATATAAATTATATCAAAAGATGCATTTCATTAAAGTATTAAGATAATGATCTTGAAATTTACTATCTTTGAAAAATGAAATAATAACATAGGTCAGTATTGTTTGTTTATATATATGCTTTATAGCTTATGTAAGTTTTCAATTATGTAAACATATAATGGTATATACTTTCATATAGACATCTTTGAATTCAATATTTTTATTCAATGAAGAAATTTATTAAGAGTAACATGATGCAAATGATAAAAAGTTCATCATAAAATTATATTCAGTAAAAAATCAATCTTAGCATGTCATTTTTTGGTATTCAGTTTAGGATATGGTATTAATATATATATATATATTGTGTATATTACAATTCTAAAGAAGATTTACTCAAAACTCAACTATTTTTGGAATAATAAATATTGTGTAAAATGCATAAAAGACTAAGCATTATTTGTTTACATATCAGCATTTTGTTGTTTTAAGCTCCAGTTATCTAGGCTATTAATGTATTATGAGAAACAAATGCTAGTGACTTTTTTGAATTCAATATATTTTTTTATTCAATTCAGAAATGTCTTAGAGTAACATGATGTATAGATAACAAATAAAACAGATTCAAACAATCAGTTTTATGTGTTAACATATAAAAACTTAATTCAAAAAATAATTAAAAAATAATAAAAGAAAGATGACTTTTGCATTGACTACACAAATCAACTGTGTACTACAAATATGTTTACATATAAAATATATCAATCATTTTGTTTATATTTTGCAATACTAATTTTTAAACTCTGCAGCAAATTTTTTTTTATGAAAAACCTCAACACTTTCTAATTAAAACCAATAAAATATCACTAATGAATACTATTTTTACAATATCTTTCCAATGTCAGCACTCATAATAATGTTCACGCAGCATTAGTTCAAAACTATTCTCACTGATTTTGATTTTTATACTTTATATTGAAGCAGTCAATCTTAAACCAAGATTGAGCTTCATGGTTCTATCCACTTGCCAACTACTAACCAATATTCAAACCCTATGTCCTATCCCACTTCTCTATTTATGTGCATATTTTATGTATATATTTCTGAGAAGCATGTGTCAAAATTATATATTTTAACTTTTAAATATTTTATTTATTTTTTTTTTTTCTTCTTCACATTTAAATACATAGGTGTGGTACAGATATATATTACAGGAGCAAACATACTAACAAAATATTGATTTTATAAATATTTTATTATACGTCGTATATAAAACTTTTTTTTTTTAAATTATTTTTAAAATTAAACTGTATATTTTTGTAAAATCCAAGATGGAAGATGCATAATTGTCCAAAAATTATTAAAGGTTGTGGAAATATAATATTGTTTTAATCTTGGGAAGAAATTTTTAACAAGTTTTTATTGAAAATAAAATGGGGATAAGACTAATGGATTGTATTTTTGTTCTAAACATTTTTATCAAATCTATTTCCAATCTGGAAATAGATTTGAATATATTTTGGAACATTATCTAACAATTGCATCTTCAAGAACAATGGATAAAGAAAATGTAAGATTTTGTTAGATCGAAAATTAGAGTTTGAGCTAGAAATAAAAAGTTAAAAACATTCCACAAATACCTGAACCTGATATAAAATGGGCTGAAACACCAAAGGATAGCTACTATTGAGAGAACTGTGTTGTTAACATACTCCACACTAGCGTAAAATTTCAAATTATGATAGAGTAGAACACCCATCACCTTTCCTAACCCATGGAGGTTATCTTCCACTGCTGTACCATCCTACGGCCATACAATGAAGTAAAGGCCCAACCTGAGAACTTTGGAATGCTGATCAGAAGCTTTCTGTTATCTAAGAACTCACATGGATCCTTGAACTGCCATGCATGAGCCAGATGTTTTAAAATGGACTCTAGGAAATATGCAAGATAAATCAATATTTCATGCCACAATCTAAAGGTAAAGCTAGTCTAACTAATCTCGAATCCTAGTTTAATTTTATCGCTTTCTAGTATGTAAATGTAAATTGCTCTCAAATGATTTTTTTAGTATAATCCTATCTCATATGCTCTAACTTTCTTTAACTTTGGTGCAGTCAATTATTTATATGTATTTATTTCTTGATTTTATATGCATGCTCTTGTTATTATTAATATGCCAATCTCAAACAATCCGATGAGCTGAATTTCTCAAAATCTTTTTTTTTCCTTTTTGAATCAAACTTCCATGAATTAAGGTTATTAACGTCCCCTCAAAACATAATGTATGATTAATTAATACACTCGCCAGGTTGTTTTTACGAGTCAACATTTGATGTTGGTTTTATTATAAAAATTGTTATTTGTTCAAATCCAAATAGAATGAAGAAAATTCTACACAAGGTAAATCCATCACTCAAGTTAATTAGTGCTTTGAAATCTTTTAAAATGTTATTTATTTAAATTCTGAAGGGTGACCTCTTAGTTGTTTTATATATAACTGCTATTTTTTTATTATTTTTCATACTCTTAAAATATCAAATATTTTCATTATTATCAAAATCCCAAACATGGGATTGAATTATTTTAAATAGCAGAAAAGGAAGGGGTAAAATCTTTATTAAAGGAATTTTTCTCTCTGTATATATTACAGCAGCATAGCATATTGTTTGTATAAATAATGGCATTAAAATAAGGGGTCATTTATTTTAAAGCAGTAAATCCTATCCCATGTCATTAGTGACATTTATCCGTACTGCGTTACTGACATTCGACTTTTTTTCATGATTATATATATGTGCTTCCAATCTTGGGTTGTGACAAGATTAACCCATGGATTTCTTTTTGTCCTGTCCTGAGGATAATTGAACTTCCTGGGACCTTCTCCATATAAAAGGCCTCTGCACGTCGGTGATTCCAGGATGCCTGGCCCATGCTATGCCTAACTATATTTCTCTAAATACTGCTCTAAGAAGGGGGTCTTAGATTTCATTTTTCGTCCAGAAGCACAATCTTATCTTGATTTCTTCATCATTATGTCAGTAATGCCACTTCTTAGAGTATTATTTTTTTTGCTTCATGACCCAGTTTTGACTTTATAATATTAAACTTGTGCTCTGCTTAAATATATATATTGTGACAGAATGGTTCGAACCCAGTCACAAATAATATTATTTAATCAGTAAACATATGTAGACGTAGGGGATATATAATATTTAATTTTTTTTATTATGTAGTGGTGGTTACAAATACACAAACGTGGGGGGAGAGACTCTGTCATTTTGAAATGATATATGTATGTGTGACAAATGTGTGTATGAATGGATTAAGTAGTGAAAAGAGAAAAACGAGATTTTTTCATTTCACGTTTAAAAAACTACAGGTTTCCGGCAGAATGAGATTCCAATTTTCTGTTATATACAATAGAAGCTACGACACAAGTTTTCACACGTCTAACCGATCTGGTTAGACCACATTGAAAATCAGAAGTGAAATAAAAAAGAAGCTTCTAGAACAAATGGAGGGGGCTATAAAAGCGAGCCACCCAGAATGCATTTGGTCTTTGGTCCGGCAGAGCTACAACCATGAACACCTAAAAGGGTTTTAAATATTTAGTTTATATAATGGTGGATTCAAAAGAAATGTCGGGGTAAGAGAAGGCCGCATCAGATTCAAAACCCCTAATTGCAACCTGCTGCAGCTGCCTCAACCAATAAAACCCTGATGCCTTGAAACAACACATAATTCCCAATGTGGAACCAAGATGAACCTCGTCAGCCAACAGACATGAAGATCTCCAACCTTTACCATGAATTGTTTGATTTTATCTGTGGAATGGAACTTTTGAATAAATAAATAAATCTGCTTCAACTACTTCCCCGGGGAGAGCCAGGTAAAGAACTTTAATTATTGATTTTTATTTTCCTTTATGAAAAGGAAATTTTGTACTTACTATAATAAGGTAGGTGACGTATGAACTAATTTAATAAGGTTTCCTTAAAGCCTCATTCCATTATGGACATAATAAAGTAATTAGTGTCAGAAGTCACGTGATATAAACTTTTTCGTAGTATCGACCTTCACTACTTGAGTTACGTATGAGAGATCTATTGGAAAGAATGACGTATGTGGGCGATTTGAAATGACAGAGTAATAAATACATTGTTTTTATAATATTAAAAATATATATATACAAAGAAATTAGAGTGTTGAATTAGTTATTTATTTATAAATCCATTTTATTTAGTTATTATTATAAAAGTGTTTTAAAAAAAAAAAGAAAAAAAGAACTCTTAACCCCATTCGTGGCTACTCCCGGCTGTGATGCCACCCGACCATGAGACTGAGCTTGCTGATGGTCAAAACCTCTCTCACATTATGTAAATAGTGTTCTTGTTGGTAATATATCCACTTCGCGCAATTCTTATATTCGTATAGGATTGGCGCTTGGTGTCCTTTGGATGACCATATAGACGTGTTGGGGATATATTACAGTTGCAAGAATGAATCCATAAGTTTGAATAATAATATTTTAGGTCAAAACCACAATTAGATAAAAATACGTAGGCACGTATATTGATACATCATAGATATATATTCGGTAGTATCCACCTGTCTAGTGAGAAATAAGGGTTTTGTTATAATGGCATGCCAACTAAAGGGCTTCGAAGAGAAGTAGAGGGAAATGGGGAGAATTATGAGATTTCTGAAATACATTAATAAAGCGAAAAGTTTTATATTTTATTGAAGAAAGGGTTGTTTAGATATATAGTTCAAATGAGTCATTAAATAAATCGAAGGGCATTAGTTTGTTAAATGTATATCTATTAAGAAATAACCATTTTATCAGTTTGTAGTTGCGCAGTGGGTCAAAAGATACGCAATCTGTTATTTTTTTTGTTTGTCTAATTCGATGAGATTTCAAGAGTTAAAGAGGCTAACAGGAAGGCAGTGCAGTATGTTGGGATGGGGGAGTGGGTCCAAGGCATTAATCAAAGATAAAATAAAAGAAAAGAATTTTATGAAAACAAAGGCGCAAAATATTATGGAAAAAGAGGAACAGAAAAATATGTTAGAGCGAATTTTGAAAAAGCTTGAAAGTCTAGAATTGAGATTTGGAGAAATAGAAAAGAGAATGGACAGATTGGAAGACGAAAATGAGTTGGGGGAACAGGAAGGTGAAAAGACAGATATGGAGAGTGAAGATAAACAGAAGCAAGGCATTCAAGTAAACTCTCAGGAAAACTGGCAGTGGTAATAAAGTCAAATGATGGTGCAAGGGAGTGTGAACCAATTCCTAAAAATTCATCCATTTTCAGATAGGATGGGGAAAGCACCTGTCGAGCATCTACGTAGCCTAAAAAAATTATTTCAATATAAATCCCATGGCAGAATAAAGTAAGGTAATTATCGCATGCGGCAACCTCACAGACAATGTCCAGTCATGGTGGGACATGCTTGGTCAACAGCTGGCTACTTTTGAAGAGTATCAAAAAGAAGTGAGAGAGGCCTTTTGAGCTGAGGATAGGCAGGAGTTAATGCGCTATCAAATCATGCAAGAAAAGTTTAAAGAAGGTTGCAATGATAGCTATTCACAATTTTTTCATAAACAGGTGGCTAGACTGTGGACATTGTATGCATTCAACCTGACAGAGAGTCATATACTCTGCATTGTAAGACATAGCATGCCCATGAAAGTGGAACAAATGTTCTTGGGGGCAGGGAAAGCATCCATTGGAGAGATCGCCAAGTTGGTCAATGCCATTGACATGAGCTCGTATGACTATGGTGGGCATCGTGAAGCAGTAAAAGAGGATGAAAGAGGGTGAAGAATGGGAATGGAGACCTTTCCAAAATGGAGAGAAACACTTGAAGAGAAGAGACCACCTGAGAAGCCGAACGTCGGAACAGAAAAAGCAGAGGGATACATGAGGTGGAACAGATAGTATTGTACCAAAATGAGCTGTTCAAAATATGCAAAGGTATTTGAAGGCTTTTGGAGGAGGGGGTATTGTGATAAAATGGGTTCGAACCCAGTCACAAATAATATTAATTAATTGGTAAACATATGTAGACATATATAATATTTAATTTTTTTTTATTACGTGGTGGTGGTTACAAATACACAAACGTGGGGGGAGGGACTCTGTCATTTTGAAATGATATATGTAATTTTAGTGAAAAAAAAGAAAGGTTTCCGGCAGAATGAGATTCCATTTTTCTGTTATATACAATAGAAGCTACGACACAAGTTTTCACACGTCTAACAGATCTGGTTAGTCCACATTGAAAATCAGAATGAGATAAAAAAGAAGCTTCTAGAACAAATGGAGGGGGCTATAAAAGTGTGCCTCCCAGAATACATTTGGTCTTGGGTCCGGCAGAGCTATAACCGTGAACACCTAAAAGGGTTTTAAATATTTAGTTTATATAATGGCGGATTCAAAAGAAATGTCAGGGTAAGAGAAGGCCGCATCGGATTCAAAACCCCTAATTCCAACCTGCTGCAGCTGCCTCAACCAATAAAATCCTGATACCTTGAAACAACACATAATTCCCAACATGGAACCAAGATGAACCTCGTCAACCAATGGACATGAAGATCTCCAACCTTTACCTTGAACTGCTTGATTTTACCTGTGGAATGGAACTTTTGAATAAATAAATAAATCTGCTTCTACTACTTCCCCCAGGGAGAGCCAGGTAAAGAACTTTAATTATTGATTTTTATTTTCCCTTATGAAAAGGAAATTTTGTACTATATATTCAAATATAATTTTTCAAATGTATTTTATTTATTTTCACGACTGCAGTGGCATGAAAAAAGTTTATATATATATATATAATGAATCCCGGAATGCTCCCCAAAATAATATGTTAGTCATCGCATTTCAGAACTGTAAACCAAAGCATTACTAGCAATATTATGTAATTCTTTTAATAAATGATTGGCATTTTAATACCATACCCACCAAAGATGTATATTTATGTATATATACTATTTAGTTGATAAAAGAGCATATGAGAATCATCAGCATGAATCCCAATATATAATTATCTACCATTTGATAGACTGCTCATTCATGCACACATTAATGTATATAATTAATTTGTTATATTAAACTATTTTTTATTATCTAATTTATTTGAGTCGTTCGAATTCCCTTTTCTCCACTTCTACATGTATAACCAGTGTATGCCTGTTTTAG
Organism: Epiperipatus broadwayi; assembly: GCA_028023455.1. NCBI lineage: Eukaryota > Metazoa > Onychophora > Udeonychophora > Euonychophora > Peripatidae > Epiperipatus > Epiperipatus broadwayi. The sequence continues at coordinate 2,257,992 of JAQFVV010012547.1, forward strand.
TCTAGTTATAATGTAATTAATATAAATCTCATTGTCTTATCTATTCTGCTAGTGAGCCGGTCTTAAGAATAAATTCTCATGTGCCATTATTATATGTTATTCACAAGTTGTTTGATTTGGGGCTTAGGGAATGGGTTCGAATCCAGGTTGGTCCCTGGCCGAAATCCTGGGCTTGACTGGGTTTGAAGTACATTTTTTAAGTTTCAGCTCATGTTAAGTGGATCAATATGTTTTGATTGGCACAATATCAATCTCACAACATTGAAAACGTACATTAATGAGCTATATGTCAATCTATTTCATTACTGATTCCACAGAAATAATAGGTCATTTCTTAAATCCCATAATCTGATTCAATTCTAAACTAATTAAACAATGAGCAGACTCATTACATATTCAATAGACATATGCTGTAAGTAAATTATAATTTATGTTAAGGTCATTCTATCATTTTATTTAAAGAAATCATAGTTGGCTAGTGTTTATAAGTAAACCACATTTAATTGATAGAAGAGACATAAAAATTAAATAATTCAAATTATTAAATTGGTTATTTATTCCAGTGTGTGTTTTACTTAAATCATAATTAAATTATATTTTTAATATTGCTTATAAAATTAACAATTTTTACATTGTAAATTATTGAAATTATAAATGTTAACAGTCTAGGGGACTCAAATATTTTTGAAGGCATTAAAATGTATAAACATTTCACAATTCATCAAATCAATGGAATTAAAAATTTATTTTTTTAAATTAAGTATTTCATCCAAAATCAAAATGGAATATATAAGACAAATTAATATTTTCTTGTTTGATACAATATAATTTTTTTTAAAAAAATAAATAAAATGTTGCAATAATAAAGCAAAAGTGTCATTCCTGCTATGTCTGGCAGTGCAAAATCCTGATAAACAATGCATCCAAAATGTAAATACAATTAAATGTGCAATTTATAATTATGAGATATATATTTTAAAGAATCTAATTAATTTATATCAAAAGAATCTATTATATAAGTAATAATTACAGCATGAATATAATAATCTAATATGGTTTTGGTGATATCTCTTAAATAATAATCAAATAATTTTAACTATATCAAAATGTCTAGACATCATTTCTCTATTTCCCCACATATTTAATCTTTACCTGTTGACATATATACAAATCTATGAATATAAAGAAAGCCAATCTATTTCTGAAGTTGAATATGGGGTAGTAAAAATCTGAGAGTTGAAAATGATCAGTTATTGTCATGTTATTAAGTTTTTTTAAAAATTAAAGCATGTTTTTTATTCATTTGATTTTTTTCCTTCAGAATTATGAAATGGTTTTTAGAGAATTTAATTTTTATTAAATTTAAAAAAAAATTTTGAAACTTGCTTTTCATTTAGTTCATTTGACTTTCCCTCCAAAATTTAATAAGAGCTTTTTTAAGTTGATTTAAGCATTTTTATCTCTGATTATGAAAAATTTGTTTTTCAATTTTTGTTATTTAACAAGAAATAACAATGAATTAAAAGTTAAATAAATTAATAAATGAAAATTCAATAGTGAATCACTTTAACTATCTGAAATTGTATTTTTTTGATAAAATGTATAAATTTAAATTAACATATCATGTTCTTAAACAGGCAAAACTCTCTATACAGTAGTGTCACTGAGTGCAAGCCAGAGTAATCAATGGATGCCATAAGGCAAATGGTGATCATGTTCTTATAATTATTAATCAGTTAATTTATTAAATATTTTTTAAAAAACATTTTAATGTTAGTTTTTAATCCTTCCGCTATCTGTTCTATGAATTGGTAATGTATGACTTGATTTCATTACAACTTAGTATTTCAAGGAATTAAAAATGATTGCAGTAAAATTATTTAGAGTAAACTGTTATATTTATTTATCTTTTGTTCACAGTTACAGTTCATAAAGTCTTATGATTTTGAGCTAGTTTTCTCTAGAGCATAATAATAGTTAGTTGTATGGATGTAGGGAATTTTGTTTGTGTTTGGATATCCAAATAATAACTCTGGATGGTGCAAAGCTATCATCTTTAAAGTCCATGCACTACATTTTGTTTTTTTTATTAGAAATTAAGTTTATAGTCGGCCAGTCCACTAATAGCACTGTGACCAGAACTTTGATGATGATCAGTATGTTTCAGTATCTCAGCATTATTTATTTGATTTTGAGTGATGGATTAGCACTGAGGTACATATATATCCATAGATTTGTGTTATGTTATGACACGAGTTTGGCAGTGACTAAATAAGCAGCCTGTTTTGTAATGTACCTTTTTTACATGGCTATTGATTGATTGTTGTTGAATTTATAAACTTGTACTATACTAGTGATGTAGCTTATAAGTATGCTGTTATTCCTACCTATAGGTTAGTCCTTGCTGCCTCTCATTTGTACATGTGTATATGTTCATGCTCATTTATCCTATATATTTATTTATTATATTTGATGATTTAGTCTCTCATGCCTCATTGATAATTGTGATTTATTAAATAGGGATAATGATAGTTTCTCATCTCCCCATATTCACTCTATGTTTACCTCGAATCTTCCAAACTATTGCAATATACAATATATATGTGGGGGAGGGGGGAAGGAAATTAGAATAATTCATGTATGATTAGAATTAATAATAATAAAAATATTAATTATTAACAAAATAGGCTTATATTAATGTAATAATCTTGAACCAATAATTATCAATAACATTATATATTTATCCAAAAGATTATAAATCATTAAACTTGTACAAAAGTTTGAACCATATAGATTAAGCCATAGCATAATATGATGGATAATTAATGAGTCATAGTGAAGACATTTGAGAAGAGTTTAATAATCTGAGTCTATTGATAGAACTAGTTCAGCATAAATAGATTTTGAAAGCCACTGATTTTTTCTGATATCTTTAGTCTTTTCCTTAAAGGGGAGTAATATTAACAGAGTAAATTTACAAATATATATATAGTTCTTAATATTATTTTATACACATAACATACGCATTGTTAAAAAATAGTAATATTTTTAAAAAAATTTAACGTAAAAACTAATTAATGTTTACTTTAAATTGATATCAGAAAATAATTACATTATATCTATTTCAAAAGTCAAAGTCATTTTTAACAAATATTTTTAAGTACATCTAGGTAAATTAAAAATACAACAGAACGCCACTGTAACACAGTTTGGGTGGTGCCAACCACAGATACATATATTACTTAGTCTGACCTTGTAGTGACTGAGCTATGAAGAATAGTCTACCCTCAATTGGCTCCCATCAATAAAGTTATGCTAAACTTTTTAGTATCTCCTACTCACTCAATGAATGTGTTAAATGAATCTTTTGGCTCAGTGTTATCCTTTATGGAAGAGGCACCACAAATGCTTGAATCTATGAAGAGAAATATGAAAAACTGAATAAAGGCCCCAAATCAACCATGGATAAAATGTGCCTCAATAAACTAAATGGTTACAGTGTTAGCTTTTTGGGCATTGAATCCTCTGTCTCCAAAAAATCAGGGAAAAAATGTAGGCCTGTTCCCAAGACTGATATCCAGGGAAATAATGGTGACTTGTTCAATAAGGATTATGGTAAACCATTTCAATCTCTTGATCCTAATAATGATAATAAGTTACATTTACCGATGGACTCTAAGATAACAAATAGAAAGACCATTATCCATTGATGGCTTGTGATCTGAAGCACAAAAAGAGAGGGCCTCTGGATTCCCATGCAGCATGTGCTTCAGTGTCTTTCATGGATGGCCTATGATTCAAAGCACTAAGGTAGAAGACCAGTAGCTGTCCTCCTAACAGGACCAGTGATCATTGAGTTTGCAAAAACATATCCACTAAAGGCTCTCTCCTTCATCCTCAAAATTTCCACCACCTGATCAATGAAAATAACTTGTAATTCTCCTTTGAATTAATGCCACATAAAGCTACAAGTATTGGGAATGAATAACTAGGGTCTCAGTTTCCTGAATAGAGTAGATGCATTGACAAAATGGTTCAAGCAATACTCCCCTCATATTGAGTGTCTCTCCAAGACCAATTTGCACCAATTGTCTAACTCCAAAATCCGGAACCTACTTGGCAATCTTGACTACTTTGGCCACTCAGTTTCTCCCTCATCTACTGCTAGTGTGGCAATCTTAATTTCCAATAGCAACCCATTGGAATCCATCAAAATCAACTATATAAATCCACATATAATTATTGCTATCCTATTCCACAAGGCCTTTATTCTGAACATAATATATATATAAAAAAACAAAAAAAAAACAAGCAAAACTTGCTTACGCTTGTATTTATGACAAGAGATGGTGTTCTACCAAAAACACCGTCAAGCATATGTTTGTTTACATAAACATCAGAGCAAGCATTCACTATCTCTAACTTTAGTTCCACCTTCAGATCATAATTTCAAGCTATTTGCTATCGTCAGTGAAGGACAGGAATAAGAAACTAAGATCTAAACACTAACTGAGCATTTATGAAACAGTTTCTATTCAGATTGCAAGTGTGAATCTTTTAGACACGTAACGTCTTCAAACTCAGCATAGCAAACCAGATAGCTGTATGATCTGAAGGTGGAACTAAAGTTAGAGATAGTGAATGCTTGCTCTGACGTTTATGTAAACAAACATACGCTTGACAATGTTTTTGGTAGAACGCCATCTATTGTCATAAATACAAGCATAAGCAAGTTTAACTTGTTTTTTTTTGTTTTTCATAAATGTACCTTTGAGGTCTTTCTTACAATGATATATATTGCAGAGGCTTATACTATGTGGTGATGCTGAACTGATATCAGACCCATATAGCTATCTGGCTTGCTATGCTGAGTTTGAAGACATTATGTGTCTAAAAGATTCACGCTTGCAAGCTGAATAGAAACTGTTTCATAAACGCTCAGAGTTAGTGTTTAGATCTAGTTTCTTATTCCTGTCCTTCACTGATGATAGCAAATAGCTTGAAATCATAAAGTTAGAGATAGTGAATTCTTGCTCTGACGTTTATGTAAACAAACATACGCTTGGCAGTGTTTTTGGTAGAACACCATCTATTGTCATAAATACAAGCGTAAGCAAGTTTAACTTGTTTTTTTTTTGTTTTTCATAAATGTACCTTTGAGGTCTTTCTTGCATTGATATATATTGCAGAGGCTTCTACTATGTGGTGATGCTGAACTGATATAAGACTCATATAACTATCTGGCTTGCTATGCTGAGTTTGAAGACATTATGTGTCTAAAAGATTCATGCTTGTAAGCTGAATAGAAACTGTTTCATAAACGCTCAGAGTTAGTGTTTAGATCTAGTTTCTTATTTCTGTCCTTCACTGACGATAGCAAATAGCTTGAAATCATGATCTGAAGGTCGAACTAAAGTTAGAGATAGTGAATGCTTGCTCTGATGTTTATGTAAACAAACATATGCTTGATGGTGTTTTTGATAGAACACCATCTATTGTCATAAATACAAGCGTAAGCAAGTTTAACTTGTTTTTTTGTTTTTCATAAATGTACCTTTGAGGTGTTTTTTGCAATGATATATATTGCAGAGGCTTCTACTATGTGGTTGTGCTGAACTGATATCAGACCCATATAGCTATCTGGCTTGCTATGCTGAGTTTGAAGACATTACATGTCTAAAAGATTTACGCTTGCAAGCTGAATAGAAACTGTTTCATAAACGCTCAGAGTTAGTGTTTAGATCTAGTTTCTTATTCCTGTCCTTCACTGATGATAGCAAATAGCTTGAAATCATGATCTGAAGGTGGAACTAAAGTTAGAGATAGTGAATGCTTGCTCTGACGTTTATGTAAACAAACATACGCTTGACGGTATTTTTGGTAGAACGCCATCTATTGTCATATATATATATAGTGCCAGATCATAGAATGCCCATGCACAAGATGGCTGTAGCCAACAATTTGGCACAGCTAACTTTATTCAATTCATTGAATAAGCAATGAGAGTTTGTCTATACTAGATTCCCATCTCCTTGCATACATAACTAACACTTATATATTAGATTATTTTGAAATAATTAGCACATACTATAAATGTATATTCTTTAGATAAAAGTATTTATAAATTTATATAAAGAAATTAGAGAATTAACATTTGTTTACGTGGGGGAATATTTATGTATTTATCTCTGTGTATATTTATTAGTATATGTATCATATTTATTGCAAATGTTCCAACATGTATATGTATAAAGATTTCTGTATATTTATTTTTTATTATTTTCTCTTTTTTTGATAGTTTTAAAATGTTTTTTTTTTTTTAAAAAAAAAAAAAAATTTATGAAAAGAATCTTCCATTAAAAAGATGGATTTAATCAATCTTTGTCTTTCTATTTATATTTTTTGTATGTAATCAGATAGAATACTTTTAATTAATTTGTAAAATCAAATTAGAAGCATGTTATCTATAGAATGTGGGTAGTCTATTACTCCAATATGGAGTTTGAAATTCCTAAAAAGAAAAAAATAGGTAAATGAGAGATTTTGAAACAAAATTTGTAAAAGAATGTACTAAAAGTAAAATTATCTGATGCAATATCTCGAAGGGGGATGTAAGCAATTGCAGCTTGTGGGCAGACTGAGAGAGATATAAATAACCTACCTGTGAGGTGTGGGGTATGAGATGATTATTCTTTTGGCTCATTATGCTGTTCGATTGCTGAATTTTTTTTTTAATTCGAGAGGAAATTTCATGCATATATTTTTTTTGTTTATGGGATGTGCCAGTTATGAAATGGATAAAACTTTTGTTGAAGGTTTTTCTTCATGGTTTGCATAGATATTAATTAAAGCTACCAAAACCCATATGATAATGGAAATTATTTAACAAAAGAAAAAAAAAACATTTGGGATTGCCATTACTAAAATGATAAGAAACGAAGCACCCAGGGCTACAATTTTAGAATCACCAGAGACAAATTTCTAATAGCTAAAGTGATAGTGGAACATTGATACAGTAATTCTTGTAATCCTATCATTAAATCACATTTAAGAAGAAAGGAATGAATGAAGGTGTAAATTCATTTCATGGAAAATAAACTTACTGTAAAAGTCACATGAAGTAGTAATTTATATTAAGCTATCCAGTAAAGAAACATCCTTACAATGATGACCAAGTTTCATCCAATTGCCCAGAAAATTATGGAGTAGAAGAACCATAGCACCTGTTCAAATTTGTAATCGCCAAGATGTGTGTTCTAGAGATCCAGCATATCCTGATTGAAGGACTCTACAAGTATGGAAAGAAGTTAAAGTGAATTTCACCATCTGATCCACCCAGAAGTTTCAACCTGGAGAGAATGCATAATAGAGATGAGTAAAACAAAAAGGGAAAATGTTTATATTTTTATTTTATTGTTGTATTATTAGAGTGGATATAATAAGTATAATTGTACTACATTTACTAACACATTATTAGGTATGATCATTTTTTTGTATATAATATTGTAAAATAATATTGCATATACATATGTCTCATTTAAATCCACTAAGTGTAGGATTCTCATTTTCTTGTTCTTTTTCCTCATTTTACCTTTACGTCTTTTTTTTTTTTAATCATGGCGGTGACACCTCATGTTGAGTATCCTATGGCTGGCGGCCTATACACATTTTTTTAAGAAAAAAAAAAAGAAATTTATAAGATATAACTTTAGGTACCTAAATGTAAAGATGTATATAACCTTAAAAATTTATATAAGCAATTGAGGAAAGTTCAAATGGTTAGATCTGTGTATAAGTTTGATTTCATTATTTTGTTGGATTTATGAAATTAAGCATTCATTGTTTTGTGCAGGGAGAGGGGAAAATAGACCATACCCATTAGCCTCCATTTTTGACCATTTTATATTTGATGGAAAAATAAGTTAACTTGCGTATAAGTTAGGAAATGGATTTTTTTAAAATATAAAATCCAAATACCTTTGCATTATTTATATTATGTGTAGAATAGTAAACTTTAAATTAGAAAGCCATATAATGGATTTATGATTTAATCTTATAGTATTTAAATGTATATGTGATGGTGGGAGATAGTTAAATAAATAGTATTGTCTTATATTTCATTTGCTTATCGTATGCTTTATTTAAAATAAAAAATGCAATCACCTATTTGTAATATATGTTTACCACGGTTATAAAAATTTGTGGAAATACTTACCCCAAAGTACCTGGGATAGGGAATTATAAATGTGCTAGTCATTGGGATAGTATATTGGGGAGTTGAATTGTAATTTACTTTTCACCCAATTTTCCTTTATCAAAGAAAATCATATTTCCAACAACAGTCAAAATTCCTCTTTGCATATTCTCTTGATAGATAGGGAAAAAGAAGGGAGAACTATTTGACATATTTATTCTTTTATCATGTCAGGGGTGGTGTGAAAGGTTGTCCAATCAATACAATATTTTCACAGGTATGCAAAGAGTGAGGGAAAATGTCTACATGTAGATAAATATTGGCGTAGAAGTATAAATAGTTTAACAAGGGAAGATTTTGATTTTATTATAAATTTGAATTTTTTTTCTCTAATAATTCTTAAAGTAATACTCGTTTGTATTTAGCCCAGGGTATTACCAAAGATTATTATTGATCTTCCAACTAGAATGTCTATGTCATTTCATGCTCATGACATATATAGATATATAGGATTATTTTTTAAAATAGATAACACAGTGGGGAGAATCGGACCAGTACAATATATATATACCTTTACCAAAATGAATTGCTCATTCAGCAGATAATTCAACAGATCAATATCACAATTGCCTCTAACTCATACCCCACTATTTTCCTGGAAGACTTTTAACACCTCCTACCAAGAATTTACTGTGAAATATATTCATCATCTTAATAACATGAGATTCATGAGTGGGGAAGGTTTGTTCCTGCTGAATGCCTTTTCCTTTTGTACAAAGAGGCATGCCTCTCTGTTAGACCTCGTCTACTATACACCTGATTTACATTTTCTAATTGATCCCTCACTCCAATCTATAACCTTTTTGGATCACTTGGCCTTATCCCTTAAACTATCTCTAAACCTTAATTCATGCACTATTCCTAGGCTGAACATAACCACCAGAATCCTGCTCAAGTCCTCATCACTGGAAGCTATCCAATCTGAGGCATATATATATATTGTAAAAACTGTTTGTTTTGATAAAGCTCTGACAGCTTAAAATATTCCCATCAGATAGATCAAAGAGAAGAGATGGAATATTATAGGAGTGCGATTTTTGCCAGCAGAGTGAGAAGGAAAATGTTTAAGATAATTTTACTTGAAAAACAAATTAAGCTTACCAAAAATGATGTAAGTGCAAGTTTCTTATATTGTTTGTTACTGATCACTATAACTGAAAAATAAAGTATAAAAACCTGCCTGGGAAAAATCAGAAAAGAATTTTTAAAATATTAAGACTAAGGAAAACAAGCACTTTAATTTTGCCAGATATTAATTTAAAATCTTTTTTTTTAATGCAATCTAAAGTTTTTTGAAGAGTGAAAATATAAGGATGGTGGGCTAGAAAATTATATAGGTCTCATCTGGGGGAAAATTCCCGATTCATCTCAGAGCTAGCATATCATATAGGAAGGGAAAAAAAAATAAAAATGTCTTGTCTGAAATGAAATTAAACTATTCTACATCTGATGACTGAAAGAAATGCAATATTTTTAGTAAGAGAAAAGATTCACCTGCATTTGAAAGCTGAAGGAAAATGATTAATCGACTGATATATATTAAATCATCTAGTACAAATTGAATCATCTAGTACAATTATTCCAGTGACTGAATTTAAACCCAGTAAAAAAATTGTGAGGGAGAGAACAACTGATATACTCTAATGGAAGAATTATGCTTAAGAAGAGGGGAAGAAAAACTTCCAGTGGCAAATAATATCACCATCACCATTAAATAATTACAGGCATCAAGAAAAAGAAACTTTCCGGAAAACTGCAGAAATTGATTGCTGCAAAAGTATGAACATTAAACAAGCTAAGTTTGAATCTGTGGGACTGGTAATATGAATTTTTGTTATCTATTTTCTTTTATGATCTCAAAGACTATTCTTAACATTTAGAGATGAAGTTTTCTATTTTTTTTAGAACTTTAAAACAGCCTTAATTGATTGAAACCAAAATTTTCTTCAATAAGAATAATTATAAGCTTGAGTAATAGTTTTATGTATGTTAAAACTATTATACTCAGCTTATTAATGAAGGTTATTTTTTAAAGGGTATTATTGTATACCAATCTAAAATTATGAAATGTTTGTTGATATGTAAAATATTTTTTTGTACTATTATTTTGTTTTTAAATAATGTTTAGTTATAAGGGAATAAACACACATACACAGTAATATATTAAATTGTTACATGTATATCATTGTGTGTGAATGGAAGAATAATAGACATATATAACATTAAAAATATTAGATTATTTTTGTTTTGATTTAAAGAATATCGATCTCCAAGCTTAACGGGAAGGGGGAGAAGCAATTTAAAAACTTGTTTCTGGAAATCTTTTTCTTTTCAGTTTAACTAACACTTTTTCTACTTCATCATTCTATTCTATATGTTAAGTTTAGATGCATAAAGATCCAAAGTATGTGTGCCAAAGAGTGAATAATTTTTTTTAATGAAATAGTTTCCTGTGAAGAGAAAACTTTAGCAAACTTAGTATCCAATTTTATATACATTATATCTTTGATGGGAAAGAGGGAAGAACTCAAAATTAATCTTATGATTGCCAAATAATCAATTATTATTTTTATTGTTAATCATATAAATTCTTGATTTTATCTTTAAATTGTTTGTATATGTTAGTAATACATTAATAAATGTTAAATTGTTTTATTAAACAAGGCATATACATTTCATTGAGAGTATTCTTTATTAGTTGTGATCATTCATCATCAATGGTGAACATTAATTATTTAAGATCTAATTAGATATACTAAGATTAAGCAAAAGTTATGAATTTCTTTAAAAATTAAGTTTTATGATTAGGCTGTCCTAAAGCTGTGGTTGGAACTATTATCAGTATCATCATCATCTCATTTTGATTAATGAGCTAGATAAATGTTTAAAGGCCATAAATAAAGTGATTTCATGGTATTTAGTTGACATTCGTGAATAATTATAACAACCATCATTCCATCATCTATATCATGCAAGGATGAGTGAATTGCCATCCTAAATTATTAGAATAGTCTGAGCTAGTAAAACTTATAAAGATATTGAAACACATTTATTATGTTAAGATCTAGGAAATGATTTCTGTCTGATGAATTTTATATACTCCACTTTAGTTTAAGGATGTTTTATGTTTACCTAAATGTTAGTGCATACAGTGATATGGGTCTAAGAGCAAAATCCTCCATTTTTGTTAGAAATAAAGTACCAAAAAGGGATTCAAACCAGGTACATGTAAAAAGGTTATAAGATATAACTGTGTCTAGGTTTAGATAATCTAGTGGCGCCCTGCTAGACCATATTCACTTGTTATTTATTTAAATATGCACTTGACATCAAACCAAAAGATGAAAGTGGATAAAATCTACTGTCTGTATACCGGAGATATTTTATTGGGTTACCAGTGTACTCACCCACTTGATGTTATTTCCTGAGTTATAATAGTTTGTTCTTAATAATTTGTTTATAGTTTCTACTTGTTTATTGATGATACAATGCCTGCCTAACTAGGGTTTGAAATAGGCCAGACACCTTAAATAACTAGTCTCCAGGCATTATTGTTTCTAATTATTGATATTATATCTTTAGAAATCTTAGGTAAAAATTGATGAATTTAAGCCACCGATATTTTTATTGATAATTAATATTTACTTGAGTATTGAAAGTAATAAATTTCAATGCCTATTATAGTTACAATCCATGAGTCCCCTTAATATGCTTGATAACTCGGTCGGATCTTTTGTTTAATAGACTACTCAGGTATTTTAATTTTTTTGATCTAGTTAATTTATGTTACAATGGATGCCCAACTGGGGCATGATATGTTACCATATACCTGAGAAAAGTAGTCTATAGAATGATGGGAGATGAAAACAAAGGCAAAACTCCCCATATAGTAGTACCACCCTGTGCCAAATAGAGTAATCAATGGATGCCAGAAGGCTTGTGCATAAAATCCCTATCTAGTGCCTACTCATCCAATATCCCCAGACTAGTTTCTGGCTTGTGGCCATCATCAGTGAGGAGCCTTGGATCTGAGAGCTTTTTTTTTGTTTACAACAAATTATGTGCTAGTATAGAGATGGTGATCATGTGATGTTTGATGATGGGAGATGCGTAGTTTAAAAGAAAGAAAATTTTTTTTCAATGAAATTTTTTTTTTGTCTCATAAAATTGTCTTGGCCATACAGTCTTATTTTAGATTTGTATATGATGACATTTAATATGATTTAATTTTTCATTGATGATGATAAAATGAGTACAGCCATAAAACAGCTTAGTTTTTTTTCTCTCAATTTTGAAAATAGATGTATATCACAACTTAAGACAGTGGTGAAATAATTTTTTTGAAACATTAGAATGATTTATGGCCAGATAGGACAGGCATAGTAATAGTGATGAATTATGGGATAGTACTCACGTGTTTGAAGAGTTCACTTTGTAAAAAGTCTATGATTTTGGAGATTGGATATTTGATCATTGGAGTTTGGTTGGTTAGATTGCAGTTTTGGTGATGAGTGGAGAGTTTTGTCATTGCCTTGAGAATGCTGTGTATTCGTTAACTTATGAATGATCAAACCCATTCACTGCTCCAACCCAGTTTATAAGCTATCCTTATTTTATCATGAAGCAGTTAACATCAGTCCTGCCATGATATCAGCCTATAAGTCTCCAAGACAGGGAGCAAGGCCTAGTTTTCTGTAGTTTATAATAAGCAGGGCATTCTTTGATACTTGCCATGTAAGACTCCAAGAGAGAGAGCAAGGCATAGTTTATCTATTTTAGCCCCTAAGACTTAAACTACTTCTTTTATTGCAACAGTTTGCATCATTCAATCAAGGGTTGTGTTAACTTAAGGTAATCAAATTGGGATGATCCTCTGAGTGCATGTGATGCATTGTGTGATTATAGTGCTGTGACTGAATGCTTTTATTTGTCTAATGATTGTAAACTGTTAGTCATTCTGTGGACTGTCAGTATCTTTTGGCTCTCTGGGGGAATAAATGGATATATAATTTGGGCTATTACAGACAGACATGCACTATATAGATTGTTGTGTGATTCATTGAATGAGGGATATTAAATTTAAAAAAATTTGTATTTGTAATGCATAATGAAGCAAGATGAAAAGCAGGTCAGTTGGTCAGTCAGAGATAGGTGTCAGACAAGGAAAGGATGTGTGGGTTTTTGGTGGTCAGGGAGGCAAAGATGGGATGTATATTGAATATATCAAAAATTTAATAAAATGAATAAACATGAAATGGAAATGATAATGCAGATGGAAAGGAATAAAAGTCTAAAAGAAGATAATAAAAGTTTAAGAGAAGATAGAAAGCAGTTTATGGAAAGTTTAAAACAAACAATGGAGAAAAGTATAGAAAATTTTGGACAAAGGATATGTCAATCTATAGAGAAAACTACAGAAAGTATAATAGAAGGTAGTAAGGGCTTACCAGTGTTAAAAGATAAGCTAGATAGTCAGACTACTGATAATAAGAAAAGGGATAAATGTTTGGTTAAAGTGGATTATGAAGTGAAGAGAAGGGAGATGGAGGAAAAACTCCACACACAAGATAATGTGATAAAGTTAAGAGAGGCAATAGGGGAGATGAAACCAGATATTTTAGAAGGAAAACAAAAGTTTCAACAGTCTATAGTTCTCAAGTGTGGTTTCAAAAATCTATCTTCTTGAATAGATTACAGGGAAATTATGTATGGTACAGAGAATCAATATCTCTGAAAAATTTAAATGTCCATTACATATGGTACCATGAGTCAGTCTCTCTAGAAAACTTAAAGATGAATATCTGGTATAGAGAGTCAGTCTCTCTGGAAAAGTTAAAAATAAATTATATCTGGTACAGAGAGTCAATCTCTCTGAAAAATTTAAATGTCCTGTGTGTATCGTACAGAGAATCAATCTCTCTGAAAAGTTTAAATATCCATTATATATGGTACATAGAATCAATGTCTCTAGAAAATTTAAGTGTGCCTTATATATGGTACAGAGAGTCAACCTTTCTAGAAAATTAAAAAATAAATTATATGTGGCACAGAGAGTCAATCTCTCTGGAAGATTTAAGGATAAAGTATGTATGGTATAGAGAGTCAATTTCTCTGAAAATTTTAAATGTACATTATGTCTGGTACCAAGAGTCCATATTTCTAGATGGATTCTGTAATCAGAGGTTACCTAAAATATATCCTCCAGACATATATTATAAGTGTCCAGGCAAAATGAAAAATGGAAATATTAAAAATGGACTGAATAAACATTTGCAATTTTATGCAGACAGCAGTATGATTTACAAAAAGGAAAAGCCTAGAGTAAGGCTTAAGAGCTAAATTGAAGTGGTCCTGATATGATAATCTACTATGTTAGCAGCCCCCAAAGAAACCAATTTAAAAAGTTTCTGCATTGGTACGAAGGGTCATTCCAAATTACTAAAAAAAATAGGAATGCTTTTATGCTTGCTACTCTTGATGGGAATAAGGGAACCTATAATGCTAGGAGTGTGATCCCTTATCCTTCTGCAGAGTAACCTGGCAAAGATTTCCAAATAAATCACATTTAGGTTTTCTAATAAAAAGGGGATTTGGTAGGCATCTAGATGACATTTGCCAGTAGTTAAAAAAATTGTTTTATTATTATTAGTGTTATTTTATTAGTTAGGATTTTCTTATTAGAGATAGTTAAAGTAAAGGTGCTGATGATTTTATTAGAAGAGGAGGAATGTTGTATCATTACAATTTAGTCATTAGCTAAATATGTAGTAATGTGCATGAAAGAAAATGTGGAACAAAAATCATCATCACATTTTTATATAGTAAAGAAAGCTGTAAGGCACCCAAGTTTAAACCCTACAAAATCAAGTTTTGAAATCTTAAGACAGAGAGTGGGCAACAGTTATGTTCTTTATTTGTTGGTGTGTTGATTAAAAAAACTCAAAAAGAATAGTACACACATTTAATTATTCAATATTTAATTTTTTTTGTTAAAAAAGTAAAGTTATAACACATATATAGGCAGTGTGTGTAAGCTATTTAATTATCATTGCATATTTCAAATATTAAACTCTCTTCAAAGCTAACCTACATTTGCTAAATTCTAATATTTTATTCTATTTCTATTTTTGTTTTTCTATGATTGTAGTTTGGGGTTTGAAAGTTAAGGATTTAATTGTAGATATTAAAATCATAATTTCTAAAAAAATATTCAGATTGTTTTAATGGGCCTGTTTTATAAATAATTTGAATGAGTGTGTGTGTACATTACATACATAAATCTACATAAAAAATTAAAAAAATGAAAGAAATTCTGTTAAACTATTTTTTTTTCTTACTCAGAGGTTTTGGTTGTTGTAAATACCTTTTGTTTTGATAAACCTCTGACAGCTTAAAATATTCCCATCAGATAGATCAAAGAGAAGAGATGGAATATTATAGGAGTGCGATTTTTGCCAGCAGAGTGAGAAGGAAAATGTTTAAGATAATTTTACTTGAAAAACAAATTAAGCTTTCCAAAAATCATGTAAGTGCAAGTTTCTTATATTGTTTGTTACTGATCACTATAACTGAAAAATAAAGTATAAAAACTTGCCTGGGAAAAATCAGAAGAGTCTTTAAAATATTAAGACTAAGGAAAACAAGCATTTTAGTTCTGCCAGATATTAATTTAAAATCATTTTTTTAATATAAAGTTTTTTGAAGAGTGAAAATATAAGTATAGTGGGCTAAGAAAAATATATAGGTCTCATCTGGGGGGAAATCCCTGATTCATCCCAGAGCTATCATATCATATAGAAAGAAAAAAATAATAAAAATGTCTTGTCTGAAATGAAATTAAAATATTCTACATCTGATGACTGAAAGAAATGCGATATTTTCAGTAAGAGAAAAGATTCACCTGCATTTGAAAGCTGAAGGAAAATGATTAATCCAATGATAAGTATTAAATCATCTAGTACAATTATTCCAGTGACTGAATTTAAACCCAATAAGAAAATTGCAAGGGAGAGAACAACTGACATACTCTAATAAAAGAATTATGCTTAAGAAGAAGGGAAGAAAAAGTTCCAGTCGCAAATAATATCACCATCACCATTAAATAATTACAAGCCTCAAGAAAAAGAAACCTTCCAGCAAACTGCAGAAATTGATTGCTGCAAAAGTATAAACATTAAACAAGCTAAGTTTGAACCTGTGGGACTGGTAATATGAATTTTCATTATCTATTTTCTTTTATGATCTCAAAGACTATTCTTAACATTTAGAGATGAAGTTTTCTATTTTTTTTTAGAACTTTAAAACAACCATAATCGATTGAAAACAAAATTTTCTTCAATAAGAATAGTTATAACCTTGAGTAATAGTTTTATGTATGTTAAAACTATTATACTCAGCTTATTAATGAAGTTTATTTTTTTAAAATTATGAAATGTTTATTTTTTTAAAATTATGAAATGTTTGTTGATATGTAAAATATTTTTTGTACTATTATTTTGTTTTTAAATAATGTTTATTTATAAGGCAATAAACACACATACACAGTAATATATTAAATTGTTACATGTATATCATTGCGTGTGAATGGAAGAATAATAGACATATATAGCATTAAAAATATTAGATTATTTTTGTTTTGATTTAAAGAATAGTGATCTCCAAGCTTAACGGGAAGGGGGAGAAGCAATTTAAAAACTTGTTTCTGGAAATCTTTTTCTTTTCAGTTTACACACTTTTTCTACTTCATCATTCTATTCTATACGTTAAGTTTAGATGTATAAAGATCCAAAGTATGTGTGCCAAAGAGTGAATAATTTTTTTTAACGAAAGTTTCCTGTGAAGATAAAACTTTAGCAAACTTAGTATCCAATTTTATATACATTATATCTTTGACGGGAAAGGGGGAAGAACTCAAAATTAATCTTATGATTACCAAATAATCAATTATTGTTATTTTTATTGTTAATCATATAAATTCTTAATTTTATCTTTAAATTGTTTGTATATGTTAGTAATACATTAATAAATGTTAAATTGTTTTATTAAACGAGGCATATACATTTCATTGAGAGTATTCTTTATTAGTTGTGATCATTCATCATCAATGGTGAACTTTAATTATTTAAGATCTAATTAGATATACTAAGATTAAGCAATAGTTATGAATTTCTTTAAAAATTAAGTTAAAAGATTAGGCTTAGTCCTAAAGCTGTGTTGGAACTATTATCATTATTGTCATCATCATCATCCCGTTTTGATTAATGAGCTAGATAAATGTTTAAAGGCCATAAATAAATAGTGATTTCATAGTATTTAGTTGACATTCGTGAATAATTATAACCACCATTCCATCATCTATATCATGGAAGGATGAGTGAATTGCCATCCTAAATTAATAGTATAATCTGAGCTAGTAAAACTTATAAAGATATTGAAACACATTTATTATGTTAAGATCTAGAAAATGATTTCTGTCTGATGAATTTCATATACTCCACTTTAGTTTAAGGATGTTTTATGTTTACCTAAATGGTAGTGCATACAGTGATATGGGACTAAAAGCAAAATCCTCCATTTGATTTAAGTACCAAAAAGGGATTCAAACCCGGTACATGTAAAAATGTTATAAGATATAACTGTGTCTAGGTTCAGATAATCTAGTGGTGCCCTGCTAGACCATATTCACTTATTATTTATTTAAATATGCACTTGACATCAAACCAAGAGATGAAAGCGGATAAAATCTACTGTCTGTATACCTGAGAAGATATTTTATTGAGTTATCAGTGTACTTACCCACTTGATGTTATTTCCTGTGTTATAATAGTTTGTTCTTAATAATTTGTTTATAGTTTCTACTTGTTTATTGATGATACAATGCCTGCCTAACTAGAGTTTGAAATAGGCCAGACCCTTTAAATGACTAGTCTCCAGGCATTATTGTTTCTAATTATTGATATTATGATATCTTTAGAAATCTTAGGTAAAAATTGATGGATTTAAGCCACCAATATTTTTATTGATAATTAATATTTACTTGAGTATTGAAAGTAATAAATTTCAATGACTATTATAGTTACAACCCATGAGTCCCCTTAATATGCTTTAACTCGGTCGGATCTTTTGTTTAATAGCCACTACTCTGGCATTATTATAATTCTTCTCATAATTTAATTTAAGTCACAATGCTTATATTTAAAATACAATTCTTTGCTCTTTGATATAAAAGTTACAATTTTTTTCGTTTATTAAGTTTTTGGATTTTTGATATTTTTAATATATTTGGCTCAGTTGATCTCCTTCAATATATATATATATCCACAAGATTCAAATTCTTTCACAGCCACTGATGGATGCCTGGTTTTCCTTCATTCAAATTTGAATGACTCTAATTTCAAACTGTACCTCATATAATAAAGGACCATTATCACTCCTAATAGAACTCAAATCACTCAATAACACCCTCAAAATTTTTTCCCTTAATGCAGTCCCTATAGAATCCCATCATTAATCTGAAATCCCGATGTAAGAGTAAACAGTTGATTTTGGCAGAGCATCTCTCAACCAAAAAAGCAAAAATCTACTTCAGTCACACCACAATTGGTCCAGGGGCTATATTAGATGGGTAATGTGCCATAGAGTCAAGAGATCCACTCTATCATCTATTATTCAGGATCAAGCATCCTTTTCAAGATCTTTACATACTTCAGGGATAAGTTCTCTGCTCCCATGCCTGAATCTAGTCAAGACTCAACAATGGATCCTACAATTACAGGTCTTGGCATTATGGAGGAAGATATTCTGGCCAAGTTAACCTTGATGCCTAAAAGAACTCATCCAGGGCTTCATGCAATCCCCTGATTCCTCCTCTTACATTTGGCCAAATTCTCTATACCAATCATGTACAACTTAATTATATTTCTTCCAATGTCTGAGACATCAGTGAGCTTTATCCCATAGCAATGGTGCCATTCCTCATGTTTTCGAAAAACATAATTCCATTTCCACTGGAGAATTTGCAGCCCATCTCTATGACCCCTCTGATGATCAAGGGCATTGAGTCAACTATCAAAGAAAAAATTCAAATCAAAATTCACCCCTATATTTCACAATACCAATTTGTAAAAACAGGTAATTCAACTGTGGATGCTGTCAATATCTTCAAAATGATTATTGACTATATCAGATTCTCCAGGCAATTGAGACTGGTGGTAGTTCAGTTCAAGATCTTCACTGCCTTTGATTCTATCCAAATCAACATCATTTTAACCTTGATCAGTAAACATGACACTTTTACTAGAATCATTAACATCATTAAGAACATTTTCTACAATCATGAAGTATGCATCTCACTGAATAAAAAACTTTTGCTCCCTTCTCCACCTCATCCTCCATCCCACAGGGCTCCCCTCTCAGTGCCCTGTTTTTCATCACATACCTCAATACATTACTTCTTCAAATTGAGAGATCTCTTTCTAGCATCCATATCGCATCATTAAGTACACCCACCATGGATGACTTGGCCATTTTTTCCCTCAAAAAGCAAATTTCCAATCTTCTCTGATAAATCCAACCTCCAATTTAATATGACCATATCAGCTGCCTGGCGATTATCCTCTGGTTAGAGCATTCCTGGCCCATTTCCAGCAAAACCTCAGAAAGTACTTAGGTTTCCCTACATTTGAATTCACTACTATCATAAGGAGATCTGTTCAAGATAAACTCCTTTAAACTACACAGAAAATTACTCCTCCATTTCCAAAGTATATATGTCAATGTTTGCCAAGACCTCCCTCATCAATATACTAATATTCCTTAAATATCCTATTTCACCCCAGTGATCAACTTCACTAAAGCCTTCATCAGGAAAGTACATAAGCTGTGCACCAATCTAATTAGAGAGGGCAAAAGTGCAACTATTAGCTTGAGAGACCTGCAGAAACACACAAAGCTCAATGGGCTATTCCCACACTCCATAGATACCTTTATATTTCAATGCTCCTACAACACCATCTACAGAATGTTCATGCAGTAACCAACTCCTCACCCTTTAAAGAGATATCTCCCACAGACAAGCCTCCCCCTGCTAGCACTGGCAGGCTGGAAACCATCATATCCCATATTTATAAGTTCACTGCCTTTCCTAATAAGCCATCCTCTATGAAAATTAATTTCTGGGAAGTGTATTACATCCTATACTCTAATGTTTCTGCAGGATCAACCCTTATTTTGCTCAACAACCATCTGCTAATCAAGGAATTTATGTGATGGTTTCTGGAGCCTCATTTTTTTGACTTCCTGTTGAAAATAAAGCTTGATTCCTTGCCTACTAAACACTTTCTAGTACATCACCAAGGTTTCTCAAGCACTGATTCCACTTGCTCCCTATGCCTCAGAGAGAAACTATATCCCCTCTGCCACTGCCTTTCCCTTCAACCCTACAGAGACCTTATAGCCTTGATGCTAAAAGACAAACAACTACATTATCAACTCTCATTGACAACATACTATGTGGATCTGTCCCAGAAATACATTCATTAATATTCATATTATTTTTGCTATGGTTCACCCATTTCTGGCTCACTTTTAATCATATCCTGGATTGTCTTCTTGATTTATATATTGATAAAAATTATAAAAAAATCAGAAGAGAGACCAGAATTGCCCCCCCCCCCCACATCTTTAAAGCCACATGGAAGCTGATTGTTATGTCTCCCTAAGGCTAATTCCTTTTATATCTAGATAGAAATCGCCCATTCTGGAAACAATTAAAAACTGGTTAATGTGCATCCCTTTGGGATTGACTATGATTTGCCCCATGCTCAAACCTATATCTTAAACCCTGGGTATCATGACATTGACATTCATTTGGAAGGGTCTGATTTACCTATGTAATGTCATAATTTTTTCATAGACAAAACTTTGGTATCATCTTTGTACATTCCAAGTTGTGCAAACTTAGTCATTTATCCCCAGAATGCCAAACTTCAGGCCCTTTCCTTTGCTCCTATGAATCACTGTAATCCTCTTAGGTTGAGCAATGCAGGATGTGTCATCATTAAACTTTTTTTTCCTTGAATATCATTTAATGTATCTATTTTTAACTTTATCATATGAGTTGTAATCAAATTACAGAATAAAAGTTTCTATATATTTATAAAAAAAAATAGATAAATCATTTCTCGTTGCCACAATATAATTTTATTTAATGTTATGAATCACTAACTACTAAAATATTTTTATTTACCATAATATATTTTATTTGAAATAGATATCTCTTAAAATTTTATATTGTCACAAAATAATCTAATAAGATAATTATTTATACAGTAAATAATTATTAAATATGTAGATTTGTTTGTTTTTTTCAACAAGATGACCTTTCAGGAAATTGTGTTTCTGTGTTTGTACTATTGATATAATTTCTTTCAGAATTTGGCAGTATATCTTTTATCAACATTTAATAAACAATTGTTAACTACAACTAACATCTTTCCTTTATTTTCTCTTATGTGGTTGCCTTTATTTTATACATCTCCTTTTGCATTACCAGAATTATTTTTCAATCTTTTCATGAAATACTGTAAATCATTCATTCTCCGATGAAGACAATCTAATTATTTTTTATATATGAGTATCAATTGTAAATATGATTTATGATATTTGAACAATTATATATGCAACATTTTTACCCTTGATTGTCTCATTAAATGAAATTTTAACTTACCCTAACTTCGTTTAGGATTGATGCTTTTTCATTTGTAAATTTTTGTATCAATTTTATACACATTTGGTTTGTTTTTTAAAAAACTTTTAAACTATTATTTACACATAAGTTGAATTCCTTTAATCCCATGATTCTTATACAATTTCTGTTTTTTTTTTTGCATCCAAAATTTTTTATTTCATCAATTTTATTTATTAAGTTCTTGTTGTAACTCCCATGATTTCTTTTTGCATTTTCTCCCAGATTCATTAAATTCTTGTTTTAGGGATTATTTAATTTTCCTTTAAAGTTCCTCAATTTTCACCAGCATTTTGGAACAATAAATACTTTTTCTGAAGTTTTTTTAATTTCTTGTTTTGGAGACATTTTAAATTCTCTTTAAGATTAATCATTTATATACATATATACATTGAAATACAAAAGATTTATCTTAGCATGCTTGTCTTAAAGATCATGAAACATTAATGGTTAAACATGTAACTAAACTTTACATTTTAGTCATTGACATAACTATTTTTTATCATAAGGCTAATGTTTTTTGATAGAAAGAATTGTGATAAAAGTTTTATGAGATTTAATAAATGAAAAACGATTGTTTTTCCTTATAAAATATTTTAAATTAAAATGATATATGTTACATTCATCTAAAAAAAATTGCTTAATTTTATAATTATAAAATATTTATAATTTTTTTTAATGTTACTTACATTTAGAAGTAACTTCCAAATTACTTAATATTTACTCTTTATTTATTCAATTTTTTTAAAACTATTTCTCATATATCATTAAAATAAAAAAGTATATAACTAATAAAATAGAAATAAAACAAACTAACTCCTTCTTTTTAAAACTTGCTTTTACATTCATAAGAATAAATTTAAGCATGGGGATTTTGAAATAAAACCTTTGGAATGTATTAAGTCATATAATGAAAGGATAATAAAAGAGGGTGTATACATAAATGAAATAAAACCAGAATTAAATAGAATGTTAATAGAAAAAAATAAAAGAAAATAATAGGTTTTTAATTAAATGTTTTTAAATGATATATATATAGATTTTTGAAAAAAAAAAATTGTTTGTGTTTAAGTTGTGATTGTAATAGAAAAGGGGAGTGAGATAAGGTAAAAAAAATTTGGTTATGAATATATTTTGTAATTTTTTAATTAATTTAATTTTTTATTTTTTTTTTATTTTTGGAATATGGTGATATTTATTATATATATATTTTATTTTAGTGTGCCTTGAAAAAGTCTATAAAAAATAGTCGAAACATTGGATTTCTTTTTCTTTTTCATGATTATAGTCATAAAAAGCAAGTTTTAAAAAGGAGTTAGTTTGTTTTATTTCCAAATTGGATATATATGAACTATTTTGAAAAGAAGAACTGTGTGCTGGATATATTAAATTATTTTATTACATTCTAAAACTATGTCTTATATTATTATAAATAGTGCACTTTAAATGTTTTCTATTAACTCAATTTTAACCGAGGTGTATTTTATAATAGCTACATTCTAAATAGTGAACTATAACAATATTAGGATCACAGGATCAGTTTTATGAGGAGCCTCAACAGTTGTGCCAAGTTCTAACATCACAATAATTCTGCAAAATATTACCAAAATCACATTTTCCTTTATTTTTTCTATAATATATAAATCCAATTTATTCAAATCACTTCAGTCACTTTTTAGCAAAAACCTTTTATTGTACATATATACATATACACTTACATTTCAACTGTCCTGCAGTCTTCTTCAGAGCTATGATACAATGAACAAAATAAAATAAAATATATAACTATATAAATAATAATACCTTAAAAAATGTAAACAATAAAAAACTAAAAACAACATAAAATATATAATAAAAACTAATAAAACTGAAATAAATATAATTATATCCGAATAAAATAATCCAGTTAATATAAAATAAAATCTACAATATAAACAGAATATAAATAATACATGTGTTTTCCTAACGGTATGCCTATTCAAGAACAACTATTAATCTAAATATATTATTCATTTTTCTTATTCTTCATAATCTCTTAATTACTTCCTTTCTTTATAAAGTTAAACCTTATTTTTATTATCTTCCCTTAATAAAAAAATTTAATTTTAAATTCATATAATTGTCATTTCAACAGTAATTTCTTTAATAATATTCTTTTACTTTTTAAATAATATAATATCTATTATTTCCTTACACTTTTTTCTGTTAAAACTAATATTTTATATTTATTATTATGTTTATAATATAAAAAATCTATAAAAATTGTAATCATTTAAACTCACCCTAATTTACTTTAACCTTTTTAAAAAACATTTTTCTTTTTGTGATGTGATGCACTAAGACTTTTCCTTTTATGAAGTCAGGAATCTCTCAGCAACTATGCCCAGAGAAACCTGTTAGCAACTTTACCTTCCCCTTTCATTCCCCACCCCAAGTTTTCCATAATTTTCTTCATCCCATTTCCACAACATAATCTTTGTCAACTCCATAGTCTTCATATCTAAATCCCCCTTATCTTTTCCCAAACCCAGCATAAAAATGAATAACCCACTTTCTGTATAATCGGTTGTTAATATTTATTCTTCTATAACTTCATTATTTGTACCCTTTCTGCTTTCAAACATTTACATTGAATTAACAGATGCCTAATATTTTCTATATCTTCCTTACACAACTTGCAGACTAAATCACTCATATTTTTCAAATTACATGTATATTCCCTTGTTGCTAATTTGAGCCTTAAACAGTAAACTACTGTCATAAATTAACTTGCACCCAATGTTCCATTTACTTCTATATATATTTAAACTCTTTTTACTTTCAATACTAGTTCTCCATCTCTCCAACTCCCTATTCTTTATTAATACATCTATTATTGTAGCCCATTCCTTACCACTATAACACTCAACAATCCTTCTAACACAATCATCCCACCTTTTGTACAAGTATACTAAGATAAATTCTTTATCCAAAATTTCTGCATACCACATTATCTTTCTCATCCATCTTGGTGCCTGCCCTTTACTCATAACCCAATTAAATAATATTTTGACTATTCTTTTATTATTCATAAGCTGGAATCTAGTGAAGATTTTCACTTTGCTTTTTGCGTCCATCATATAAAAACGTGATCATCTCATTTCTCCTTGAATTCCCTCCTTCGCTATCCACACATCTGCATCTAATGTATATCTTCCTCGTTCCCTTTGTACATTTTCTATGTAATCTAATACCCTTTTACTAACACATAATGCATCATTGCCATATGTTAACCCTGCTACTGCCACTCACTTCCATACAATTCTAGCTACATCATATTTATTACATGAAAACTGTTAATTTCTTTATCAATCCTTTTCTTTTCTTTGCTTCATTTATCAATTCTCTCATTCATCCAAGCAATTTTTCTGATTACTTAAGATGATTTCCAAATAACTATATCTATTCACCACACATAACATTATATCCCCCAATAGAAATTCTTCATCTTCTCTTTCCCCAGTGTTGACCATCATTATATTTTATTTTTCTTCACTAAATTTGAACCTGCTCTCTTTACTCACCCTTGCACATGTCCTCAGCATAATTTCCATATCTTTTCTTTTTTCTGCACACAAAAAGACATCATCTGCAAAAAAAGATTTAACAAAGTATATACTCCCTTGCTACCTATTAACGATATTTCTATCCATCTTCCTAGTCTTTTTATTGCTCCTCTCCATCTCACTCAAACACAACAAAAATAAAATAGGTGACATAGGGCATCCTCGCCTTAGTCTCACCCCGTTTTTACTTTAACTGATTCTTTATCTCCTAATTGATATGTTTAGTAATTATTTTCATATAATTTCTTAATAATATCCACTAAAGCTTCATTAATTCCCAAATTTGCTAAACTAACCCATAATCTTGGACTATTTTCATCATCTAATATGTGTGTTGAATGTCTTTAGAAAAGTTTAATTTTAGTTAAATATTCCAAATGCATTCAACTGTTAGTAATATCACAGC
Source organism: Epiperipatus broadwayi (assembly GCA_028023455.1). Classification (NCBI taxonomy): domain Eukaryota; kingdom Metazoa; phylum Onychophora; class Udeonychophora; order Euonychophora; family Peripatidae; genus Epiperipatus; species Epiperipatus broadwayi. The sequence continues at coordinate 2,284,001 of JAQFVV010012547.1, forward strand.
AAACAGGTTAGTATATGCACCAACTGTTAGTAATATCACAGCAAACAAATGTTAATAATATCACAGCAAACAGGTTAGTATATGCACTAACTGTTAGTAATATCACAGCAAACAGGTTAGAATATGCACAACGTTTCGAGAGGTATTTTTCTCCCCTCTTCTTCAGGTGTTGCTGGCCTGACCAGTGACAGTACTAGCATGTGATTCGAACCTGGGTCCTTAGATTTTTTATTATTGAAATTTAAGGTAATGCTCTAACTAACTGAGACATCCTGCCAATGGTTATCCATCAGCTGTTATTAAGGAAACATTAAATAGACAACAAAAAGAACCATCAAGTAAAAAGACAAGTACTGTAGTGTATCCATACATTCCAAAAATAGCAGACAAATTAAGGAAAATCTGCAATCAGTATAACATCAGAACAGCTTTCCAGAGCCATACCACACTATGAGGAATTCTAACATCTACAAAGCCTAAACTTGAAATGCTGCAAAGAAAAAACTGCATCTATGAAATACCATGTGAATGTGAAAGAACATATATTGGTGACCCAGCCGTCCCATTCAAAAGTGCTTGCAAGAACATAAACTGATGATTAGAAGAGAGAAAACAGATGTATCTAAGGTAGCAGACCATGTATGGACCAATGAACATACGTTCAATTGGGAAAATACAAAAATATTGGATAAAGAAGAAAAGGTACAAAGAAGAAAATTTAAAGAAGCTGCTCACATGACAATGGCAAAAAATCCCATAAGCCAACCTAGTGTGACTATACATAATGTATGGAAACCACTAATCAACTTTGCTCTGAGGAAAAAGTGGAGAAATCAGGAGGAACCTCATAGATAAGTATATGAAATTACTACATACTGTTGCCTTTGGCAGGATGGCTCAGTTGGTTAGAGCGTTACCTTAAATTTCAATAATCAAAAATCTAAGAACCCAGGTTCGAATCCCATGCTAGTACTGTCACTGGTCAGGCCAGCAACACCTGAAGAAGAGGGGAGAAAAATACCTCTCGAAACATTGTGCATATACTAACCTGTTTGCTGTGATATTACTAACAGTTAGTGCATATACTAACTTGTTTGCTGTGATATGATTAACATTTGTTTGCTGTGATATTACTAACAGTTGGTGCATATACTAACCTGTTTGCTGTGATATTACTAACAGTTGAATGCATTTGGAATATTTAACTAAAATTAAACAATTCTAAAGACATTCAACACACATATTAGATGATGGAAATAGTCCAATATAAAAATACAGCTAGAACACCATCATCACAAACCTTCAGAAAAACACTAACCCGTAATCTATTTCTACTTACTCTATCATATGCCTTCTCTATATCTATTGTAATACAACCACCGTTCGGTTAAACACCAGCCGCACTTATAATTAGGTGATCGACCGTTCCACCACCGATGATGATTACCACAAGCAAGAAGCCAATATACACCCCAAAATTGAGTATATATTCTTAATTGAACACTGACATAATATAAAATATCATCCCAGCATTATATTTCCCAATTAAACGCTTCTTCTCTGCTGGGCAAATTATTTGAATCGAATAATTTGTTCTGCCCAGCGCTTGGAATATTTATAAATTTATTCCCGGACTTATCACGGTACAGCAGGAATATCAATTATAGCCCTTCCTTCTTTCCCTTTATTTACGATACGAAAGGACTTATTTATCCATTTCGATTGCTTTATTATTATTCCTCACTTAATAAACTTGTTAGCTCGAATGACCTAGATTTAATTCACTCTAAATATTTATTCGCTTGGTAAAGAAAAGAAAAACGCAAATGACTATTTACTTCCTTTTATAAATAAACTTTTAATTTTGCAATTCGTTATTTCTAATGACATAATAAAATCATAAAACACACATATACCTATCACACACCAACATTAATATACACATAAATAAAATAGTAAAGAATATAATTCAAATTAAACATTAAATAAACTAGCGTAACCCAATTGTTACTTTCTTATACATTATTATAGTAAAATCATAAGTTCTTTTAATTATATTTGTCCGAAGTATTGCGCAAATTTTAATAGTTTTAGTTTCTGACTGATTTCTTTGTTCACAAATTAATTCTGACATGCATGTATTAATAATAGTTACCTAGGTATGGAGTCCTCAATGAAGGATCAACCATCGAGTGGGAAAAATTTCCCTTCTTTTGCAGAGATGGTTGCTCACTTTCCGACATCCCAGTTAGTGGAGTGAGAGTTTATAATCTTTTGGCGTGGGTTTGATTTCTTTTTAATTCCGAATTTCAGTATGTATTCATCTCTTTAAATGTCCTATTACGAATCTTCAGGCAGATCTGGTTCCATAACGGCGGTCTCTTATCGGCAGCATTTTAGATGTTATAGGTAGTGAGCGAATGGTTGGATGGAGATAGACCGAGCAAACGTCCGTTATTCGCCACTAGCCCTCCATGTTAGCGTACCCAACTAAGTTCGTTAACATTTGAATAATACGTCCTCGCTATTCTCTAGACGGTTTCTTCCCTTTTATTATTTTTTTATGTTAAGTTTTAGCCAGCAAAAGAAAACACAACCAGTTACTTCTAAATCAGCTCTGCTTATTCCTCTGCTATTGTTCTATAGAATGCTACTAATTGCATCATTCCTTTTCATTCTTTATCTTGTACCAATCTATCTGGAATTTTTGGTACTAGTTTTACATTTTTTCCATTTTATAATTACAATTATTTTCTTTCATTCTTTTGATACATTTAAAATATTGAATGTTACTAATTGCAACATTCCTTTACATTACTTTATCTTGTACCAATCTATCTGGAAATTTGGTACAAGTTTACATTTTTAATTTTACAATTACAATTATTTTCTTTCATTCCTTTGACACATGATTTTCTTATTTAACAAAGAAAGAGACGCGTTCATTATACACCCCTCCCCTTTCCTTTCTAATCTTCAATCTTTATTTAGTTTTTCTAATTTCTTTTAAAATAAGTTTTTAGAATCCTTTTAACTAACTTTTTTTTCTTTCATTTTAACCCTTTCACGACTTTCACATAGTTTTGAATAATTACATATTAAAACTGAGTAACTTCTTTTTTTTTTTATTGGTTTTCTATTTCTTTTAACGAAACCCTTTTTTCTTTATTATTATTATTGAGGATCAATAATATATATACATGCGAGACTATATTATATGTAGATATCGCACTATAAAACTGATGTATAACTGTCTATCTGAATTCCTAGTCACATCCATAAGCTGTGTAACTATAAATAAACTATCTCCTATATGCGTATCTGATCTAAAACCTCCTTGCATTTCCCTCACTACATTATTTCCTTCCATCCATTTTGAAACTCTTCCAGCCACCATATATGAGAAAACATTATGTAAAACTGATGTTACTGCCATTGGTTGATAATTGTTTAACTTTCTATTATTCTTACCCTTCCCTTTAAATAATAAACTTACTCTTGTATTACTCCACTACCCAGAAAATCTCTTCTGTGCCATCTTATTAAAACATGATAATAGCTTTACTTTTGCCCTATGCACTAAATTCATTACCATCTCTGCTGCCCATCCACTTAACCTCTTGCCTTTTCACTTTCTTCCCTGCCTCACTCAGTTCACTTTCTATTGTACCGGTCAACATTACCACCACCCAACCTAAACCCGAAGTCAGATTTAAACCCAGTTAAACCCAAGAATTAAACCCAAGACCAAAATGAATTCAAACCCAACTCACGTGCTCAGATCAAATCAATGGCTGACATATGTCGATGGCACATGACTATGCGCCAAGGAACTAGCTCAATGGATGATGATGATTTCTAAGACCCCTGATCTGACTCTACTAATAACTATGGATATTTATGAATCAATCAATATATGTATGTTCAGGTTGCCAATACAGACAGTGAGCATTAATATTAAAATAGTTATTAAATAATGAAGGAAGTTAAAACCAAATGTGTTATATAAAATGTTTAATAATAATAAATATTTTTGTTCAAATTGTTTATGATTAATATTATATGTACTACTTCTAGTCTTTAAGAATGAGAGTTACAATTTACAATAAGTAATGGCAGTCATTCTCATATGCCAATAACTATTACGCAATTATGGGAGAAATATATATGTCTATGCCTCGACAAGTAACAAAGGCAAATAAAGGTATTCGACTTGGAAAGAACTTATTATTCTAATTTTAAAAGAAAAGAATGTGAGATTCATTTCCACACATCCATAAAGCAATTCACAAAAAGCATCATAAATATTTACGGCATAACTTTAATATTTAACAAAGAACTTATTTAATTATAAATGAATATGAAATTGTTTGACTTTAATAAAATCAATTCATTACAATTTATGATCATGAGAGTGGGGCTTTATTTGAACTGAGAAATAATGGTACTGATGACTTATGGGCATTAAGAACAAATACGGAATATAATGGCTTGATGGTGATTTAAGAAGTAGAAGGGCAGCTTGTATTTTACAAGTCTTTTATGCCCTATTAAGAATCCATGGAACGCAGGAAAGCCAGGCCGGGACATAGCCATGAACCTTTGGTGTTCCAATATAATAATGAGCAAGGGAGGAGGTGATTTCTTCCTAGGTAATTAAAGTAACAATATGATCACCAATGACAAGCCTACAAAGCAGGAGATGGCTCATGTCAGCAATGTTCGAAAAGTGATGAGTCGATGATCATCATATTTAATTAATAAAACCCAAATTATAAAAGGAATGCTTTACGTAATGACCTGATCATGTCAAATTAAAGTCAAACGTGCTTAAAAATAAATGTGCTTAACGCAATTATAAAATTATGCTAATTATACCCTAAATATCATGCCCTCCCTGAATATTAATATAAAGTATAAAATTTAAATTAGAATATATTGATTTTATTTCCTTTATTAACCTTTAGAAAAACATTTTTAACATTATTTATATGAATAAATAAATATTGTGAACTCAGTAAAATAGCTGGGAGCATAGGTTAGAAAATGGGCTAATAGTCATTATCAGCCATTAATAAAAATAGCAAACATTTAATAAATCCTTCAACTCGATAATTTGTAGAACCATATTAAATTAGTTCTAGTGGGCAAGAATTAAAGTGTAAAACTTAACACTATATTATTTTCATACAGTAAGTGTAATGAAAGAGATTATTATCAAGTTGAAGTATTATTGGCATATAATCAAAAATAAATGATATTAATAATCATTCAATAAATATATAATAAAGTTAGTTAAACGAACCGCCATCATAAGAAAGGAAAGTTAACAAAATATTAAATTTAAAGACTAAAGATAGAAATAGAGAATTATTTATACAAATTAAGACATTATAAAATGAGGATAGCTTTGAACAGTAGTTAATTTAAAAGATGATTCAAGTTAAAGTTCAGAAACTGGCCAGAAAGTTGCAGTTCATTAAAGAAAGATATTACCATTCCTTCCATGGTTGGTTCCTTAGTTTACATGGCAGTCTGATTGGGTTGAAACATAGGCATGCATTTTGACTTATATGAACAGCATTTTTGGATTGATTTCTTTACGGTTTCAGCAGCTCACAATTCGTGTGCAAAAGTTTTACTTTGGAGCTACATTGAAGATTTTCTGTGAACTTCGGGCCCAGCAATCAGATTCCCAAAGTTAGCCATGCACCATGATGATGACACTATATAAATTCACAATTTAAATGGATGTAGCTTCTAGTAGCAAGTTCTCTTAAAAAAATATGGCTTCTCCCTTCTTGAAACTTTTCCGGGCTATTTATACCTGTCCTCTGGTTTCCCACCCATTCTGACTCTTGATGCCTTCAGGCTAAAGCTTCTTACATTATCAAAAGTTAAAATTTTATTAATTGATTTCAGATCCATTCCTTCGATAAGGTTTTCAAATTCATTAACTTTGAATTCATTTTCTAATTAGAAAATGAATTTGTAAATCTGAATAAACGATTTTAATTGAGAACCGTCCTTACATTTTAAATTATTATTTTCACTAATCAATTAAAATTCCCCATTGTTCTTGGGGAAGGACAATCTGAAAGCTTATCGAAAGAATGTAGCTTTTAATCACTGAAATTTGAACAAACTGGTGAAAGTAAAAATAAAACATTCCGATGTAATGAAACTTTATAACGAATATATATATTTAAATATTCATAAATATATATATACAATCCACGCAATTACAATACGGTATATGTGTTTTCATGAATAATTTTATCATGAAGTTGTTAATATAATTTAGTTTAAATATAAAATAATTGTTTTTAATAAATGTTTAAATAATATTCTATTTTAATCGAAATTAGCATGTATTGAATGTATAAAGCCCCATTACATTCAGAAATTCACTGCTAGTAATAGGGTTTGAAGTAGGCTAAAGGTGGGATCTCATGAAGCTCTGATCGAACTTAGATCCAACTGCTTCACTATAAACCTAATATTCCCATTATTATATGCTTTCATGTTTTCTATCACTCCGTCCTTCACATCCAACATTTTTTATATCCATTACATATCTATTTAAGATTCTCTTTAATACTTCTCTAGAGCTACTCTCTAGTAATTCTATCTCTCTCCCCCCTACATTTCTCATTTTAATGTAATTCCAAAATTTTTTACTCCTATCTCTTCCACTTTTATTAATATCCTCCAACAATTTACTATTCAATTTCATTTTATCCCTATAATGATCTATTTTAGCCAACTTCTTCTTTTCTAGTTACTTTTCCCATTTACCATTAATATCTTTTTCATTTTCTTTGTTCTTAATAGCACACTTATATTCTCTGCATGCTTTTTTCCTCTCTTTTACATTTTACTAATTCTCATTTTTAATTACCTTTATTCTTCTGAATATTCTCACCTAAAACCATATTTACCACTTTATCTACTTCATCACACCATTCCTTATATTCATTCCCAGCCAATTCTTTCATGGTTTCTTAAACTTGTATATTATATTCTTCCACCTTATTTTTATCATTCACTCTCCCACCACATCTTTCACTATTGTTTCTACTCTTATTTCTATTACCTATCACATTACTAACTATTTCTATTACAAATAAGTTATGATAACTATTACATACTCTCTCTTCATTATCAAATACCTTAATTTTCCATACTTTATTCATTCCCTCTTTCTATACCAATACATAATCTATTGTATGGAATATATTATTTCTAGACCATGTGTATTGTCCCTCATAAATATTTGAAAGATTTCCAATTGTCAAATTCACTATCTGACAAAATTTCTTCAAAAGCTGTCCATTCTTATTATCTACATCATCAATTTCTTCAATATGACTACTCACATCTCCTATAACCATTATTCTCTTTCCCTTTTCTTTAAAACTCTGTATATCTTGAATTAAGCATTCATATATGCTACTGTTCCACTCCATTATAATTTGACTATCACCAATGGCTTTATAAACTATAGTGACAATCCATTCTTGTCTTCCCAACCTTATATCAAACCATAAATGTTCTTGACATTTAACAATATATAAATATTTTTTGATATAACACGTATATCACCACCACTTTTTTCTTTTCTATTTATAACCTGCCATGCCAAATCTCCCAGAATAGGTTCTGCTTCTTCTTTTAGATGTATTTCCACTACTGCTAATACATCAAGCTCTTCATTTTCAATTGCTTTGTTTAATTCCAGATACTTTTCTGGTCTCCTACCATCTTGCATATTCAAATACCCAATTTTAGCTATTTATTCTTTCCTAACCACTCTTTTATAAATTCTTTTGATTCTTTCTTCTCCATTTCATTTATAAATAACTTGCTTACCATTAATTTTACAGACCCATTCCCTCTCAGCATCTACACTTATATCTAAATCAACTACCCTTTGCTTATTTCTTACATCCCATCCATTCTTTTTCTTTTTGATAATACTGCAATTTGAAACACACACCCCCTTTATAAGTTTCCGAAATTGTATTCTTTATAAATCAGACTCCCTAAAACTTCACTTTCTTGTTTTCCTAAGTGCAATCTGTCTTTACCATATAACTCCCTCTTTCGAATAAATCAATCTCACACATCACACAAATATAACATCATTTCTCTCATGCAATATTTTCAATCTTTCATTTATAGAACATGCCTTATCTAACAAATATCTCTTGCCAAATCTTGGTAATATTCCAACTATTCATACTCTTTATTTAATCTCACTCAAATTCCTTATCAATTCTATGTACTCATCCATTACTCTCTCTGATGGTTCTGACAAATTATTAGTCCCTACCATAACATACACATCTCTACTACCTTGCTTTTTTACTTTATCTGTCATGTCCCTAAATCTAGTTCCAGGCAAACATACTCTTATATACCTGCTTCTATTTTTCCTTGCAATTATATCCCCATATTCTCTATTTAGTGAATCTCCTATCAATACTGTCTCATAGTCTACTTTCTTTCTCTATCCATAATATTTTCTATCCTTTCTGAACCTCCTTAACTACTTCTTTCTTATTATTCCTACTCAATAATTTCTTTATTTGCTCACACTTTATCTCTAATGATTTTAATTTTCTTCTACATCCTTCACTTCTTCCTCTATCTTACTTATTCTTTGGATAACCATCTCCATTGCACTATTAATTTTTCCACCCATACTCTGACACTCCACTAAAACCAGACTCTATCTACCTTCCTCAACTACATTTTGCTCCCTTTCTCCTGACTTTCTCTTTAGACTATCTACACTTAGAAACCATTTTCTCACCCTTTTTATTACATTTACTCACTGTCTACATAACCATAAACCTGTTACATCCTTCTTAACCTTATTCAAACATTTCAAGTGATAACCTCCATCACACATGGTACATTCTACCAGAGCATGCCTAGTTTCTTTCTGCCAATTATATATGTATTGTGGAATACAAATGCAATCCATATTGCTCATTTTCCAAGTCACCTATTCTATATTTGACTTTATACTTCCTCTCCTATTCTTCAAACTCCCTTCCATGAAAGGATAAAAACTTTACTTTCTTTCAAAACCGACCAATCTATAAACACGTTTTCTGACCGTAGGCATCCAAAACGTTAACTTTTTCCCAAAATAAATCACTGTTCTTAAATTTTTAAAAAATCTTTAGTAGCAAACATACTAAAAAACAATTAATCTTACATACAATTTTGTTATAAATATCCTTACATGAACACACATTCAACAAAATAACTTTTTTTAAAACTTCTATATATAAAATGGTGAATGAAACATTTTCTGGCCTTTAAAAATTTTGTCTTTCAAATTTCAATTAACTCACTCTCTTGATCACAATTTACACTTTCATACACAATAATCAGTCTTTATATCAATGAGATCAGATGATTAATCATAAATGCATGAAACAAATATCAATAATATATTATAATAAACTAAATATTATTTTTAATTTGTTTTAGTTCTATGTTGGAGTAGATAATAAGACCAAATTTTTAAATTTAAGATATTTCATTTTTCCATTTTGTGAATATAAATTATAAAATAATAATAAAACATGAAAGTTCTAAATAAGATTATTTTAATTTTTTATAGTCTGGTTCTGAAATTATAACAAATACTATAACTTTTTTTCTGTGTGTGTGTGTCATGTAATATTGTGGTTTTATCTAATAATTGATAATGTATAATTATAAATGCTAAATAATAGCTATTAGATGGAAAATTATACCAATTATACTGTAAAAACTCCTCATAAGAATTTTCATTTTAAGTATTTACTTTATAAAATTTGTTATTTTGTAAAATACCAAATTACATCTTAATCTACAAGATTAAAGTGAGTTTTTTTACATCATCATACCTTGATTTATACAAACACACACAATATTTAATAATTTCCTGAAATGGATTTAGAAATTATTAAAAGCTCAAGTCCAATGAAAAAAGACAGCAAGCAAAAATATACTAAACTTAACAAAAAAACATGCTTCACATATCTAACTTTTAATAAACACTTGATAATTCTAGCTGTATTTTTATATTGGACTATATACTAACCTGTTTGCTGTGATATTACTAACAGTTGGTGCATATACCAATCTGTTTACTGTGATATTACTAACACTTAAATGTATTTGGAATATTTAAATAAAATTAAACTTTTCTAAAGACATTCAACACACATATTAGATGATGGAAATAGTCCAATATAAAAATACAGCTAGAACACCATCATCACAAATCTTCAGGAAAACACTTGATAATTCTATTTCTATGATTAAAAATTTGATCAACAAATCAAACAAAAATGTTAATTAGTTAAGATAAGCAATTTTTTTGCTGTGAAAAATCACAATTCTTAATCCAGATACTGAAATCTTCACAATAATAAGACCCTAATTTTATCTAAACACAGGTAATGATATTTAAGTAGTGATGTTTCTGTGGATGAATTTTATCAGTTTACAAAGAAAAAAAATATAGAGAATATTTACAAGAGCTGAATGGAATACCAATAATAAGCCCTTGATCCTGGAATTATGTTTTAGCATGTCCTGTGTATAAATAAGAAAATGAATATAATTAATAGAAAACTTACAAGTTCAGGTCTTCTTTCATAGTAATATTTATTTCGTTTTGCATCAAGAAAATAGCCTTCCTTAATTGATTTGCTCTTGTGTTTTACATTTTCTCATAACTTTCTCTCTTTACCCAGTGAGTTTTTCTGATTAGCTTGCACTTAATGTTATGATTGCACTAAAACCTGCAAGAGTAACCAATCCTCTAATTCAGTAATGTGAAATTTTTTAACACTAGTGATACTCTTTCTCAGACAAAAATTTGATCCAATCCATTATTTATTTTTTACTATGCCTAACTTTTAAAATAAAGTGATAGCAGTTTTAATTAATATATAAATTTATATTTACTAATATTTTAGAATTAAGCACATAAAATTTGAAATGAAATTTTTGAAACAAATCTTTTATTTACAAAAAAAAAAAGTGATATATACAGAAAATAATTTACTTTCATGTCATTTTTATCTATTTTTAAAAATTAAATTCTTTCAACAAAAAAAAAAAAAGACTTCTTAAAATTTTTGCAATCCCAACAATTTTTACACAAACCCTTTGATGAATGTGACCAATGTTCCATCTACGAATAGGTTGTCTGAGATAAAAGTACAAGAGCTAAGCACAGTAAACTGACCAATGTGAAGCAAAAAAGTGTCAAAGTTTAGCATTTATTTGTACATTTACATATAAAATAATTTATATATAATGAAATATTACATAACTTAAAAATAATAACAAAATTCAATGATAATAATGTCCTTTATTTTTTTATATTCTTTACCATATTCAAATTTTATAAACTTTGTTTAGGTTTACCTGCTTTTCTAACAAGATATGTTTATTTTTATTAAATTATCCAAGTGTTTGTTATTTAGTTTAAGAATATTTATTTTATAACTTTCATTAGACTAAAACCATGTTCACAAACAGTACTGAAAGTTTGACAAATTGCACAAATATCAAAAAGTACAGAAAGTTTTTTTTATATTTTTGGTCTTTTAAGACATATGTAGCTAATTAATTGATTCGATTAATTCAATTTTATATTTTTCATTTACTAAAAATTTCAAATTACCATATTGTTCTAAAATTATATCGAAGCTTATATAGTTTTTATCATTTTAGATTCATATTTTACAAATATTCATTTTAGATTATCTTTTCGATGCCCTATGTTTAAATTATTTTTCATTACAAAAAAATTTAAGACATTCCAGTCATTAACATCTCCTTTTGAAATCTTTTTTAAATGATTACAAAATAGTTGATTAAATTTAAGTATAGGCAAAGTATCTATATAATCACTGGAATCTAAAATTATTCTAACATCCACACTTCAGATGTTATTTAATTATTGTGCTATTAGTTTATTAATTTTTGTCTTTACAAATTGGTGTGCCTTCATTGAGAATAAATTAGATCTTTGCAAAGTTTTGTTTAATGCTAATAATCCACAAATACATTTCAAAGAATCACACATGCTAATCAATATTGTGGGTTTTTTTAAAAAATATTTATTTACTGGGTCATTTTGAATTCTTCAACTTATTCTGTGCAGTAACTTATTAAAATATATTTCTTACCAGAACATTTAATATGAAATATCTAAGTACATATCTTACTTCATTGAGAGATCTGTATGACATAACATCAATTTCTGAAATGTTCGCCGATTATTTAAGTTTTTAAATTCTTGTAGATGATAGATGATCTACTAAACATTGTATATATTGTCCTTAAAATAGTTTCAATATTCTTAATAATAGAAGCTGTTTCTATGTATCGTATATCACAGTATTGTTGAACTATAAATTTGTTCTTCTTAACATTACAGAGATAAAGAACCATATTTTATAAATGAAGATTATTTTCTCTTATAAAACTTTTTTATCCCTATGACTATCACATGAAATAAGCTTAATAATACTGACAAATTTGTCAGATAGCTATCCAACTGGATTCAGATTTTGATCGATATTTTATATATAAGCATCATTTTCAATCATTATCAATCCATTACAGGATGGTTTCTCCAAGTTTGTGGAGAAGATATCAGAGAAGATGGATTGAACTTGGAGAGACCTTCATTCTGCAATGAATCGATAATGACTGATGATGATGATATATAAAATATTAATCAAAACCTGAAGTCAGCTGAATAGATATCAGACAAATGTGTCAGTAAGCTTATTGAATGTGATAATCATAGGGATAATAAAGTTTCATAAGAGAAAATAATCTTCATTTATAAAATATGATTATGTTTACCTCTGTAATGGTAGGAAAAACAAATAATGTGGCTGCTTGTCTACAGATGATATTTCACATTTAATTCAACAGCCCCATAATTATATGATACATAGAAACAGGTTTTATTTATTAAGAATATTGAAATTATTTTAAGAACAATATATACAATGTTTAGTAGATCCATCCATCTCACATAAGATCTTTTTCTAGGTCTTTTACAATCTCTTGGAATCCAGTTCAAGATTTCAATTGACCATCTATTATAATCTCTTTGAGCAATATATTCAGCCCAACTCCACTTCAGTCTCTTAATTCTTTCAATGATGTCGGTAACAACTGTTGTTCTCTCACCCATGTATATTGTTTTTGATCTCTTTTTACTTCTAACATACATTTCTCCATACTTCTTTAAGTGGTCTGAAGTCTCTGTATTGTTCTTCTGTTAAGTATCCAAGTCTCATGTTTATTAAAAAATCTTGATTTTCAAACACATATGCATATTTCCTTTTAATATTATATTATTTTTACCAAAAGCACCCCAGAAACAACTTTAATCCTATGATTAATTTAATCTATTATGTTTCCATCTGTAGTAATAATCTGACCGAGATATTTGCAGTTGTTAACTTCTTCTAACTTATCATCAACTATCTTTATTTTCCTCTTTTGAGAAAATCCATTAAATATTACTTTAGTCTTTTTAACATTTATCATTAGTCTTACTTTCATCTGATAACTCCTGCAACATTTCCTGCAGTTCTAAAGTATTATTTGCAAAAACAACTACATCATCTGCAAAATCTAAATGACTTAAATAATCTCCATTTACTTTCACTCCTTTAACTTTCCATTTTAATCCTCAAAATACTTCTTGCAAAACTGCTCTAAAAAGTTTTAGAGATGTAGTCATTCTGTCATACACACTTCTCAATGTTAATCCTTTAGTATCAATATGTAATTAAATTATTGCTGTTGCATTTTTATAAATATTCTTCACAATATGACAATATCCTGGATCTATACCTTGATGATCCAATGCTTTAATCACTAAAAAAATGCTTATAGAATCAAATGCTTTTTCATAATCTGCAAATCAAAAGCATAATGGCAACTCATATTCATAACTTCTCTCAATACTTGGATATGATTCATGGTACTAAAACTACTTTTAAGTCCAGCTTGTTTCTTTGGTTGGTTAAAATCCAAAGTTTGCTATAGACAACTTGTAATTGTTTGGATAAATATTTTGTATAGAACTGATAATAGACTGGTAGGTTGGTAATATCTGATTTCTCTATCACCTTTTTTAAATGTTAATATTAATACTGCATCCTTCCAATCATCTGGTACATCCTTACCATTCAGACAATATAACTTTGCCAAAAAAAAAAAAATTTCTTCACCTGCTTCTTTCAAGATATCAACATTTAAAATCCTGGAAAATTCAGAACTTATAGTAGTTGTAGGAGATACCTTTCTTTATTCTTTATTGCTATGTAATTCTTGATAGAATTCTTCTATACCTTTCATAATGTCATCTCTCTTTTTTGTAATAGTTTCATTTTTTTTTCTTCTTACAGAAATAAGTTTTCAACAAATATGAAGATGTTGTTTTATTCTCTTGAGATTTTTATTATCTTCTATAACTTTTATTGCTAGTTCATATTATACTTTCTTATATCATTATGAACTCTTTTTCACACCATTTTACAAAATTAAAGATATTTAATCCTTCTTACTGTATCATTTTTATTTAGTTTCATATTCCTTCTTTTGTTCATGAATTGTCTTCCTTAGTAAAAACTTTTACTGGTCAATTGCTGCTTTTTTGTACCAGCTATCTTTGCTGCAATTTATAAAAGTGTATCAATTATCTTCCTATTGATTTTATTCAAATCTAAATCATGTTCAAAATCTGTTAATATTTGAAAATGATTTGCAAGTTCTAATTTAAATTCATTGGAATGTTTCTGAAGATTAGGAGAATCAACTGTGAATATTTTCTTAATTTGTATTTCTAGTTTTGCATTAACGTGTATTTTATATCTTACTAATCGATGATCACTTCTTATGTTGAATTTATTAAGAACATTACAATCTTGAAATACATATTTCCTGTTGGTCAAAATGTAATACAATTCTGCTGCACCTTCATTTGGATGCTTCTATATCCATTTTTCTCAAAAAAAGAATTCATAATATAAAATTCTTCTTTTTCTGAAAACTCCATAAATCTATGTCCTCTCTCATTTCTATCACCTTAACCAAATATACTTACAGCACTTTCATCTTTCAATTGTTTACCAATTCTAGTATTAAAGTCTCCTATAATAATTTTAAAATGTTTGGTCTGATCAAAAGCCTTTTGTACATCCATATAAATATTCTTTACTTCATCACAAGGAGAACTTGTTGGGGCACAAACCTGAATTATTGGCATTTGATATCTGCCATTACATTGTCACTCTGTCTGATATATCATCAATGTCCACAATGTTGTTGTTCCACTTTTTTTACAATGAATTCTACTCCACTTGTACTTCCAATGTTTGTGCCTTTGTAGTATAGTACATATTCACTTTTTAAATCAATTGTCTCTTCACTTTTTCTTCTAACTTCACAAAGCCCAACAATGTTCCATTTAATATTATAGGGGTTTTTCCTACTGAAATATCTGTACTTTCATCACCTATCAAACAATAAAATGAAGATGTTCAAACTCCTTATTTAAGATTAAATTTATACATTCTATAAATGTGAAGGAATTATTCTTGCTATAATTGGAGAATATTAACAAATTTTCCTACATGATGATGTATAGATTGATGGTAATTTCTAGGATAATATTGTCTATTAACATTTTAGTCATGATTTTCTGCATTTGATGTTTCTAATCTGAGATTACAATCTTCCAAGTTTTCAGTTAAAATTCTCAAAATTCCTCCATGATTTTATTTCCTATTGTGATACCTGAAACCGTATGCAGCTTTACACTTAAATGTCCCTTTAAAATAAATCTGTTTTCATTTGGCCGAATTTTTACCTGTAATAAATTCATCTTTTCAATTTGACTGACAGCAAATTTTATAAATGATGCCATCTATATTGCTTCAATATTTAAGACATCCCCAAGTTTAATAACTGCATCTATAATTAATGGTGAAAAAATTGTTTTATGCAGATGAAAATATTTAGTTGTTAAAGTGACATATTTATTAATATTTTTTTAAATATTGTTAATAAACATTTTTTTTTAAATGTAAAATATTAAAGATAAGAAAAAATAAATTTTACAGCATGGATATATTCATATACATATGGTTTCAATATATAATTTGTTCACATTATTTTTTCACGTGTAACCCACACATTGCATATGCATAAATGTGGATACAAAATTTACAACAGTTTATAGAAAATAAAATAAGTATCTGCATTTTTCAAACGTGAGTATTTTGGTCAAATTTATTAGTAATAAAAAATTTAAAACTTTGAATTGGACATTAGGACAAGATGAAAACAGATTTCCCCATTATGTGTAAGTTAAAAACTCAGGAGAACAAAAAGTCAATAAATAACAAAGCCTAATTCAGAAAGATCTTACATAAGACAACATTAAAAAATATATTTAAATTATTATATAGTATTTACAAGAACTCATGACACAATGGTTAGCACATTTAACTGTTGTCTGTGATTTGGAATTTAAATGAAACTTAAAAATTGTTACAAGTTATAATGAGGTTTAGGATATTTGTTTTCCATAGCAATCTAATTGTTTTTTTAAATGGTATGACTTAGCAATTATCAAGCTTAATAAGTAATTCTTTCTCTGTGGAAAATGATTTTGCTTTCTTAATATGTTATTTAAAAACTGCTTTACCTTTAATTATGTAAAAAAAAACAAAAAAACTTTATGTTCACCAAAAAAAAAAAGACAATATCCTGAGTGCAATAAATCAAATCTATGATAGACATTTAAAGTTAAACATATACTGATTAAGGGAATAAAGTCCAATCGATCCATTAAAGGGAAATTATTAAGATTACAAAAATCAAGTAACTAATTAAGATAATAAAATCATGAAAAAATTCCAGAACAAAAGGTGATACAGTGGCTAAATTAATTTCTATTAGCATTCATGAAAAAATATTTGATATCTACCAATGCCACTCATTTTATATTTTTAAAACAGTGACAAACTCTCCATACAGTAATGCCCTCATTGTGAGCTATAGTAATCAGTGGATGCAAGAGGGTTTGGGCATAAAATCCCTATCTAGTGTCTACTCATCCAGTATTCCCAGACTAGTTTCAAGCTTGTAGCTTTCATCGATGATAGCCTTAGATCTGAGAGCACTGCAGGATCTTAAGATCTAATGCAATATTCCAGAAGCTTCTATAAAACAGGAGTCTAAAATGAAAACATAATGTTTTCAATCCAAGCTCATTTGCTTGTATAGTCAGCCCATGGGGTGATGATGTCTATGGTTATTAAAAAACCAAAGACACCAAAACATATAGATGATGAACTGGGTTCAGATCTATATGACTGCAATTGAATGAACATGGATTGAAAACATTATCATGTTTTCATTCTGGACTCTAGTTTTATAGTTAAGTAAAAAAGTAAAAGGTAGCTAGCTGCTGGAGTAAGGTAATCAAACTTAAGAACAAGGCGCTCACTGATGAAAGTCAAAGGCTTGAAACTAGTATGGGGATATTGGATGAGTAAGCATTAGATAGGGAGTTTATGTACAAACCTTCTTGCATCTATCAATTCCTATGCTTGCACTGGGCTGTATGGAGAGTTTGAGTTTTAATAGCTTGTGTAAGCATAAAGAATGGTGATCATGTGATATTTAATGATTTAAAACCATTTCTAATGATGGTGACTATGATTATTAAAGAACTAAAGACACCAACATCTAGATAGTGAACTGGGTTCAGATCTATATGGCTATACAAGTGAATGAAGTTGGATTGAAAACCATTATTGTTTTCATTTTGAATTCATAGCTTTATAGTCAACTAAAAATGTAAAAGTTGGCTGCTGGAGGATTGCATTAGATTCTAAGATCTAGATGCAGTGCTCAGGTTTCTCTCTGATGAAAGCCACAAGCTAGGAACTAGTCTGGGAATATTGGATAGGTGGGTACTAGATAGACATTTTATGCACAAATCTTCTTGTATCCATTGATTACTATGACTTGCATTGGGTGGCATAACTGTATGGAGTTTGTCACTGATTTAACAGTTTATGTAAGCATAGGAAATGGTGATTATATGATTGTGAGTTTTTTGTAATTCCAAACATTATTTTCTTGTCTTCCAAATTTAATCCAGCTTCAAGTTATTAATACTTGAAAATAAAACACTTCTTTTGATTCTCAACTTTGTTTTATTGTCCAATAAAATATCTGTGTACGAGAAAATAACATATTTTATTCATATTAAATTTATTTACAGAATTTAGTACTGTAATAAAATAACTTTAGTAAAGAATCAAAAAAGTTGGTTTTATATATATATACTAATAACATTTTGAATTTACAGAATATCTTTTATAAAAAACATATAGTTATTAAAAAAAACATAATTGTATGATTAGTTGTTCGAGAGATCATGTAACATTCAGAACCAAAAATAACGATTGATGAAATACAATCCGTTGGATTTATCTAGAACCGAAATCAAATGGCGAGCAATAAATATAGGTTCACCTGCAGTTTCCAGGTCACAATAAAATTCGAATTTTGTTTCAAATTTCTCTCACCAGAGTGTTTCTTGTCGAATTACTGTGCATTGTAGTTTTCGTTTATAGAAAAGATAAAATTCGCGAAGCAAATTCCTATAGATAGGATTGGAATGGTAGTGTGAAATTGTTACATTGTTTTAGGGCAATGAATCCTATAAATGGTAATGTAGTTGTAGTGCCAGAAAATGAAGTGTTATATGTTGCAGATATTCGCGTAGAAAATTGGACATCATGGCTGTTGATGGATGAACTTCCAACTCCGGAGTTAGCAAGGAGGCGCCTGCTTAAGAATGGTACCCTATGTCAGCATTGTTGCGTGTAGTGCGGACGGATGGGGTGCATACAACAACTTAAGCACAATCCGTACTGGTGTATCGTCATACACCAAAAGAAATTTGTAGATCCTCACGACCCTGATATCCACACACAAAATGTGGAAAATATGTGGATGAGAGCTAAACGCAAGCTCAAACATCAGAGTGGTACAAGCAGTACTTTTTCGAATCCTGTCTGCAGGAATTTGCTTTCAGGACTCTCTACACGACTGACGCAGTCTTTGCGAATTTTATCGCTATCGTAAGCGAAAACTACAATGGACAGTAATTATGAATGTTGGTAGGATATATTATTATTTTAATAAATTATTTGGTAAAACTGACTGTTAGCGTCCTGAACAATTGGCCCTCTATTTTTAAAAAACTGAACTAACTACTTTTTCCCATCTAAAAAAAAAGTGTATGTAACTATATCCAAGTATAAATGCTAATAAAAAAAAAGTTAAAATAAATACTTACATTTACATGCGTATTTTTCACTTATAGCGGTCTTTGCTGTATATAGAACTGTAAATAAATGACGTATATTAACTCTAAATGTTTTCACATAAACAAGAATAAATAACAAAAAAATTAACTTACATTTTTAGGAGTAGTAGGAAGCCACACAAGCGAGGAAATGCACGAAAAGGTCGTCGCGTGCGTGCAGATTTCTGAAACAAAATTCCTGCAGGTAGGATGAGTACAAAGGTCTGCTCGTCCCAAATTGGTATTTTAGCTTACGCTTTGCTCTCATCCACAGATTTTCAACATTATTGGTGTGTATATCCTCGTCATCCGGGTCAACAAAGTTATCTTGATGGACGACGAGAGTGGAGATAGACACCATTGGAAAGACTGCTAATATTGTTATACGCACGCCGTCGCTGATAATATGTGTTCCAGGCAAAATGTGTTGCTGGATCAGTGCTTCCAGGGGGGGAGCCGAACAACAAAAATATTTTTTTTGTTATTTATAATGTGAAAAAATTTAGATTAATCATCCTTCATTAATTTCAATTCCTCTAAAAACAAAACACCTTAAGAGGAAAAATACGCAAAAGGAAATAATTTATTACTCTTTCTTTTTATTATTATATCCTCTATATATAAATAAATACACTCTTTTTTGGGGGGAGAGAAAATAGAGTTATTCAGTTTTATAAAAAGGGAGGGCAAATTCTCGCCATTTGTTCGGGACGCTAAAAGTCAGTTTTACCAATTATTTTTTATAATATAATTGTTTTTTTTTTTTATATATATTATAATTTTGTGTATTTGATAGTTCACATCAAATTTTTAAATAATCCGACAAGAAACCCTCTGGTGAAAAAAATTTGAACTACAAAATTTTGTCGTGACCTGGTAACAGCAGGCTTACCTAAATATATTTATTCAAATTTGAATGCAACGTAGTCATTAGAATAGACATTTCAATAGGGTAAAAGTTCACTATAACGGTCTATGGTTGTTTGCCCTCTATTGTTTAAAATTTAAACTAAATTGCTTGAGAATCTGACATGTATGTTATTATATTACAAATAAATTAAAATTTAATCAAATGTAAAAGATAATAATAAAAAAAAAAAAACCTTTTGAATGTTGGATTAATTACACGACATTAATTAAAATAATTACTTTTAATTTCTTTGAAAGTTAAGATTTTAAACTGTCTACAACTTAAGAATTTAAAATAAAAAAGTATATGCTATTGTCTTACAATTACATGAAAATTTATTCAAATGTAAAAGATAATAAAAAAAAACATTTACCTTTTTAAATATAATTACGTCCTATACAGACTAGGAAGTTGGAGAAAAAAGCGGTATTGCTGTATCTACTCCGGAGGGCAATTCGTGCAGGTACGATGAAAACAAAGCTCTGCTAATGCCACATTGGAATTTCAGCTTACGCTTTGCTCTCATCCACATGTTTTCAATATTCTGGCTGTGTATGTCTCGGTCTTCGGGATCCACGAAGTTTTCCTGATAAAATGACCCGCTGTATCAGGCCCTCCAGTGTATCAGCCGTCCTGTCTGCCACTTCTATCAAGAAGCACTTTCTTGATGCTCTCTCTATGACGCCAAACACCCAATGACCTGTCCGCATAGCCCCCCTGTGATATTTTCGGTGGAAATAGTAGGTTTCGTCTATTTCGACGATTAATGGCTCCCCATTGTCATCAAATCCACGCATATTCCATTCTTCTGCCAGAATAGCAGCAACGCTTAAAATTTCACTATCAGGTACTAAGCATGTAGCAGACATCTTTTGTAACTATAAAACTGTACACGTATGCGTGTAATTCGCGCCGTTGAACACATAAGGTGTCTTTTTTTTTGCAACATGTGCTATAAATGTAGTTATTTTAAATTCTTAAGTTGTAGACAGTGTACGCACATTATTTCAGATGGCTGGGCTGCGTACAATAACATCAGCAGTCTCCAACTTCCTAGTCTGTATAGGACGTAATTATATTTAAAAAGGTAAATGCTTTTTTAATTAATGTCGTGTAATTAATCCAACATTCAAAAGGTTTTTTTTTTATTATTATTATCTTTTACATTTGATTAAATTTTAATTTATTTGTAATATAATAACATACATGTCAGATTCTCAAGCAATTTAGTTTAAATTTTAAACAATAGAGGGCAAACAACCATAGACCGTTATAGTGAACTTTTACCTTCAATAGTTGTGGTTATATATGAGGAACGTCTTTCTTTCTCTATCAATAAATTTTCTCACAAACAATACAGTTTCAGTGCGTATTTAAATGTTCAAAATCGCATTCCTAATACCGTATTAGTTTACACGTGATTTCCGCCAATATAGATACCATGACGTAAACTGTCTTATAAGTGCAAAATACATATGTAGTTGTCGGTGAAATATAATTTAGTGTAGTTTTTAGATTTTAATTTTATCAAAATGAATGAGGATATTATGGTTTTAACAAAACCGTCGGAAATAATGGACTTACCTATTGGAAAGGTAATTTTTTGTTTTGTTTACGTTTATAAATAAAACCATTGATAAATGAAAATTTATTAGAGTTTTATTTTTCTCAATTAATTAAAATACGTCTCATCTGATTTACTGAAATCGAAATGTTAATTGCAACTTCTCTGTAAGTGAAATGAAATAGGATCATATACACTAAGTTGCTTTCTAACTGAAATACAGGCTTATATACCTATATATATTGAATAAAAATTATATTTCCTTAATTGTTTATATATGTTGTTATTTATATGTAACTTAATTTAATATATTTTATCGAATTTGATATTTAAAAAAAAAAATAAAGTTGAAAGAATTTCTCTCTTTATTTTTCTAAAAATTTCATTTCCAGTCTTAACTAGGAAGTCCAAAGATTAATATTTTTATGCGATAGGAAATTTGCGCCAAATTACTTCGATACATCAAGATTATTAATGCAAGCAAGCTGTATTCTTGGAATTGTTTATATCATTACTTTTATTTTTTTTTTATGATAAATCTCGTCGAATTGTAGTCTCAAATTTATAGCTTTGTTTATGAAAATAAAACGTTTTTTTTTATATATTTACTATAAACTTAAAAAAACTTCCTATTAGCAGACGTGATGTGATGCACTGTGGCTTCTCCTTTATCGAAGTCAGGAATCTCGGCTGCAATGCCCAGAGAAACCTGTTAACCACCTTATCTTCCCCTTCCATTTCCCATACTAAGTTTTTCCCATATTGTTCCCTAATTCTGCTCCATCCCATTTTCACAACATAAATCTTTGTCAACTCTATGGTCTGTATATCTAAATCCCCATTATCTTTCCCCAAACCCAGCATAAAAAACCAAGAACTCACTTCCTATATAATCACTTTTTTTTATATTTACTCTTCCACAACTTCATTATTTTTACTCTTTCTGCTTGTCATTTACATTCAATTAACAGATGTCTAATATTTTCTATGCCTTCCTATCATAACTTGCAGACACCCCAAATTTTTTCCATTTATGTATATATATTTCTGATGCTAAAGATCCTGTTCGAGTGTTAAACAGTAAACTACTTTCCTTACTATTATCATAAATTACACCCAATATTCTGTTTACTTCTATATATATTTAAACTTTTTACTCTCCATTCTAGTTCTCCAACTCCCTATTTTTTATTAATGCATCTATTCTATCCCGTTCCTTGCCACTATTACACTCAACAGTTCTCCTAACACACCAGTCCCACCTTTTATATAAGTATACTGACCTAAATTCTTTATCCAAATCTTCTGCATACCATACTGCTTTTCTCACTCATCTTGTTGCCTGCCTTTTACTCATAACCCAATTAAATATTATTTGGCTATTCTCTTATTATCTATAAACTGCAATTTACCAAATATTTTCATTTTGCTTTTTGCATCTCTTATATAAAAACTTGACCATCCCATTTCTCCTTGAATTGCCTCCTTTGCTGTCCACATATCTGTATCCAATTCATGTCTTCCTACTTCTCTTTGTACTTTTTCTAAGTAATCTAACACCCCTTTACTTACACAAACACATCGTTTTCATATGTTAATTCTTGCCACTCCTTAACAAGAAGTAGATCAAACCAAATGGGGGCCCCAAGCAGTAAAAATTTGGGGGCCCTCAAATTAGGAAAAAAATTTTTTAAGAAAACTCTCATTAAGTTATTAACGAAAAAAAAAAAAGTAATCAAAAATGTCATGCCATAACACATTAAATGAAATTATTAAAAGTCATTTTTTACATGAATTTCCGTCTTGCTTATTTGTCAATTACTTTTGCAGTGTCAATTCGGTTTAAAATTTCCTGCTCTGTATACAGAATGGCCATATTATTCAATCTTTCTTCCCCCATAGTACTGCTTAAATAATTTTTGTATGCTTTAAACAGAAAATGATCTTTCTCCTGACGCATTAAATAAGGGAATTGTTAAAAAAAAATTCAGTAATATTTCAACATTCAAAAATGTGCAAGACATTTCTTTGGCATTAAGATGTTATCAAAGAAAATTCATTTTTAACTACCTCCAATCAAAATATAATTTAGAAAAAACTCTTTGAAGATAAATCAGCTTCAGGAAAATAGCAAAATTTATTTACAATAATTTTTTCAAAAGTAGAGTATTTAAATCAAATTATTATTTTGAGAGGTTTCAAATTTTTTGTGTAATTAAACAAAAAATGTATTTACTTAATTTGGGCCTATTTATGCTATACTAGTTGCACCTCCTGATGTCCAGTTAAAAGTTAAAATCCCCCAAAACTCAAATTCCCTTCAAAAGCTTAAATAATACTCTATTATAGGGGGGCGTTGATTGTATACAAAAAAACAGTTTTCCTTGAATCCTAATGAAAAGATATTTTAAGACTTTGGGGCCCCTTAGTACTCCAGGGGGCCCTACACGACCGCTTACTACTTAATCCACCTCTGCCTACTATTTGTATCTGCATTGATTATGTTAATATGATAGTTAATATTTATAGTCTTAATTCCAAAATAATAAGGAAAATAATTATTTCAATATTTTTCTTTGAGATAATTATCATTAAGTAAAAGAAAGAGAGGAGGTTGAAGCTAATAACATTTGCTAACTACTTAATCAGAATGGCAACAAAATAACTGGCTTAAGAAACAAAATGTATTCTTCCTTGCTTTTTAAAGTTTTTTTATTTGTTTTTGGCATTGTTGTGATGAAGCTACTTTAGTCTCCTAACAAATGAGGATAAGATTTGGAGTTTTTGGATTTAAATTTACATTATGGGGATCATTAACATTACTCATAATTTTTCCAAATGATTGGGATACAATATTATATAACAAGACCAACACAAAGTACCAAATGCAAATTAAAAACTTTTAATTATTTATAATAAATACAATTTATTTGTTCTCGTTAAGTAAAACTTGAATTTGTCATCTCTTGGAAAATCATGGTGTTTGAGCATAGGAATGGAAGTGCAATCACTCGGTATTTATTGAGGAGCAGGATTTACATTCAACTATTTAGCAACCATTTTTACTTTTATATTATCAAAACAACTTTAGATCCAGACTGTTTTAAACTATGCCAGATGGTAAGGGTTTGAGCAATTTATCATTCTTGTTTCATTCTCTAACTAAAAGTAGTTAGATATTCATTTATCTATCAGTATTAGATAGTTAGCTGGGTAGGCTATTAGAATCGGAAAAATAATTTTCAAATATGCCAAGCCTGTATTTGAATGAGATCATGGAGCATGACATATAGAACTGCCATTGTTTTGCTATGAGCTCTTCAATTTATGTATAAATCCAAAAAATATAAAGTTATAAATTATTATTCAAACAATCTATATGAGGAAGAACAAGTAAAAAATAGCCCAAGAATTTATAAATAACAATTGTTGTCAATAAGATTGACAACAATTATATTAAAATAAGACATAAAACAAAGAACATTGGAATGAAAACAAATAATAAAAGATAGTAAAATAAATAATATTATTATTAAAACAAAATAATATAAACAGGATTAAATATTAAAAAAGAAAAATGCAATACATGTGCCAAATAATATAAAAATAACATTTATAAAATAAAATGGTAAATACTATCAACAAAAAAATTCACCAAAAATGATATTAAAATATGTTTACAAGGAGTAAACAAAAGAAACTCTGAATTAAAAAATAACTCAAAATATGAATAAATACCATTGAACAATTAATAATAAAATAATTATTATTTATAGAATTATTAATATATGAAGTGTATAGTCTTATATATGTAGTATATAAAAACAATTATTATTGATTAAATTACACTATTGCAAAATATTAAATATTTTATTATAAATTAAAATCCCTTTAAAAGTAATATTCCAATAATTCAATAGTAATAAAATTCAACAGCAAAAGAAAATTAACATTTAAGGTAGGAATGAATAGGCTATAGTCTAATAGGATTAAAAAGGTCCAAATAAAATTGAGATTGAAGTAATAATAGAAATGAATGATAGGACAAAGGTTTTCAGAAAAAAGGAATTATTAAATGTTATTAAATTATTTAAAAATAATATTAAACTAATGGAAATTTTACTAAGATTTGGTAAAGGAAAATTTTGCAGTAGAATATATTCAATTAATGATGTATATAGATTAATAAGATTAAATATTTGAAAAATTTTTGATAAATTATTTGAAAGGAGTGTATTCAAATTTTATGGATTGGAGATAAACTTTTTAATGTATTACAATTTCTTTATAATATTTAAATACAAATGTAATTTATACACCTGAAGTTTATTAAAAAAAAAGGAAGTTAAGACACGATTCCAGAAAACACTGTTAGTTTTTAGAATGAAATAGATATTTTAAAAAGTGAGATGAAAATAATTGTAAAAAAATAAGAAATAAAATAGAAAAGTATATAAAAGTGAGGAAAAGGATAAGAAAGTATACAAAAAGAAAACAATAAATATGAAAATATTAAGGTTGAATTTTTAAATATTCAAGAGGAAAAAAAAATTGAAAAAAGAAAAGAACTTGAAAATATAATAATATAAATACATTTTAAAGAAAAAAAACGAATCAGATTTAGGGACTTATTTTGTGTGGTCAGTTTTAAAAATAAGAGTAATTTGATATTACACAAGTAGTGAATAAGTTACATTTGACATATATGAATTGATTTTCCTTGATGTGAGAATTGTTGGATGATATATATGCCACAAAATTGGTAGAAAACATTATTTGAAATGAAAATTTTTAATATCTTTTATTGATAAAAGGTATTAATAATTTTAAATAATAAGATATGAAGGTAATAGTACATATTAATGACCTGGTAAAAGTACCCTCGATATTAAAGGAAATGAAATTGGGATACATTTATATTATTTTACGAAATATGAGGCTAGAAATACTTTATAATTAATTTATTAGAATAATACAATGTAAAATTTACATTATTAAGCAGTAATCAGAAATTAATATGTTAGTTAAGAGAAGGATAAAGCAAGTCCAAGTAATAACTTTATATTAAGAAAAGTGGGAAATAAACTGTCAAAAGATAAATTATCCATACCTAATAAAATTAAATAAATATCACGAAGTTTTGAAAAAACAATAGATTATGAAGATTGAAAGAAAAATAGTAAGAATTTTAGAAAATATAATTTAGTTAGAGTGAAAAAAAAAGTGAAAATAGAGAGTATGAAGAATTGATAACAAATTACTAAAAGGAAAAACTTAGAAAAGAAATCATTGAAGCAAAAAATAAGATTAAGTGAAAAAGTAATAAAGGATATAAATAATACAGGGAGACATGATAGCAGAAAATCTTGGAATTAGATTAAATATATTTTAAGTAGATGTTTGTTTTAGTGCAGTGATACAGAAATAGGGACAAGAGTTTAATATGTTTGGATCAAAGCTCAACCTATCATATTTGTTGCTCAAAAATTACACAGTCTTTTAGATGGATTGATAAAGAATGTAAGAATATGTAGATTAGAGAAAAATAGAAAAAAAAATTAAATAAATATTCATTTTAAAGAATTCGGATTAAAAGAAAAAATTAAATTTGATTAAAGTAAAAAGTTAATTATAATTAATAAAAAAAAAGAATTAATCCAAACTGAAAAAATTAAGAATGAGAAAAGTCAAGATTTAGATAAATTATCAGAGATAGTGATTTTGATTAAAGTAAAAAAATTTAATCTCATGGATTAGACTGCAAATGTATATGTTCCAGACAGTTGGAATAATTCAACAGTAAGATTAATTTTTAAAGGGAAAAGAAAAGAAAATAGAGATTTAAGTAATTAATTAAAGAATTGTATATAATTTTTTTCATGTATTATTGCAAATAAACGTAAGGTTAACAATCACATTTCATTTCTAATTACAGAGATAAGTTATAGATTGAATATGAAAACATATTTATTCTTTATTGGATATTAAAAAAGCATATGATATAATGATTAGAAAATGTTTAAGGTAGTAAATTGGAAAAAAGTTGTTTTAAATGGAAAACTATATTTGAAAATAATTTTAAGATATGTTTAAAATCTTCATCACACATTCTTGAAACATGAATAAAAACATCTGAAAAATAAATGACTACCAACTTCTAGTTTAATAAATGATTAATAATTATCATTAGTGTACTTATCTGAAGTGATTGGTATCAAAGTTGTGAGTGCAGAAAATTTAACACTTGTAAATCAAATTATAAAGAAAATTTTATTTAAATATCCTCTGAGAGATTAAGCATCAAATAATGTGATAAATGGCACAGACTTCAAACAGAATCATGCTTTATCATCTAAAGTGTTTATATTACTTTTAAAGAAACTAGAAAATAAGTTATGAAATCTAAATATAAATCTAAAAAGAATGAAAAATGTAACATAGCGTTTTTTGTAGATGATATGTTAGCCTTTGCTTACAACAGTGAAGAGATGAATATGTTACTTAAAACATATAGAAAAAGGTGTTAAAATTAGTAATTATATGGAATATACATTACAGTGTAAAAAAAGAATTGATTATAAAATTTAAAAAAAAAAAAATTGATTTAAGAAATTGACAATATATGCCTATAATAGATACAATAACAGTATGTTTTGGAAATGAATAACTATCTAATCTCATTTGTGAAATTGATGCAGTACACCATACATATGAATTATTGATAGTTTTGAATACAATTCATAAAGAAATGGAAAAATATGTGCTTGAAAGAAATGCTGTTAATAGATAAAGTTGAAAAGTTAAATCTGGTAATAATCAGAAATGTCAAAAGCAAATTTAAAATGTTTGCAAGATTATAGTTTGTGGGTAAGAACAAAATTGTTAAAATAAGTTAATTCGAAAGGGTATAAAATAAATTAAAAAGATTTTATAAAATTAAAAATGTAATAGTTATCAAACTTTTTGTTATTTTTTTATAGATTACTAGAAAATATAATTTTATTCAGAAGAAAAGTTAAGAGTTTAGAAATAGAACTAGTAGCATAGATTTTCCACAAGTAAAAACAAAATAATTAAAATGTTAATATAAATTCCCAGCTTATCTGAAATTTCATAATTATAAAAAGGCATCTGGTCCTCCATATATGTCTATTAAGAATAGCCTGATACTAAGAAGACTTTAGCTAAATAACTACAAGAATTACATTCAAACTTAATATTAACTTGAATGCTTCCATTTATATTTAGATAAAAATTGTATTTCTATATTTGATGAGGATGTTATTTGGTTTCTTGGCTGCTGATGGTGTCATAGTATCCAGAAAAGATTAGTGTTTTTTTTTCATCAAAAATTATTGGTTGAAAGTTTTTTTTTTTGTTGAGATTACTCGACATGATTAGCAACTATCATGTGTTGAGGGTTTTAGCTTTCAGTATTGTTGACCAATATTAGTTATAGACCAATTATCTGAAAGAAAAATCTGAAGCTTGTTTGTAGATCAAGCACATGGTAATTGGGTGCACTAATTAATATGCCTCCAGATTCTTAGGTGTGTAATTATTTTTTTAAAAGATTAATATTAGAATTAAACACAAAATGTCACTTCATCAATATTTTATACTTTATATAATTACAAATAAATTTAAGATAGAAAAAGTTATATATTAAGGAGATTCAATTTTTTCTAATAAATAATGATTATGAAAATTATTAAAACCATCTTGGACTTAATATGTATGATAATTGCTCATGGTGTAGCTTTCATTTATTGAAGTGGACCCCTTTGGTAATCACGCTTATCTTCTTCTAAGATTAAGGATAAATGTAATGCTCTACAGAATTTAGAATAAAATAAATCAGTTTACTATTTATATTTATTTAAAAAAAAACTGTGGATTTACATAATAAAAACTTGCAGTAATATCTAAAATTTTCTCAAAGTATATTTTCTAGCTTTATGCAAATTTTTCAATAATTGAATTCATTAAAATCAACTTGCTTAGCTAAATAATTTTTGATGTAAAAATTGTTAGATGATTAAACAGATTTTGACTAGTTGTGCTTCTTTGCCATATTTTCAATGAATTTGCCAATCTACTGAATGATTTTCAGCTGAAGTGATTGGCAAATAGACTTTGCAATTTTTTGTCATAAACTATATTCAGAAGTATAATCATGCTCTTTCAATACCAAAACTATCTTATGAATACTTTTAAGATGAAGGATTTCTTGTAGTAAGTCTTTTGAGAAATATTTTTTTTACGTATTGACAAGTTTTTGGTGTCATCTAAATTTTAAAATTCGAAAAGGGATGAGTAATGCATTATATAGCATCTGCTGCTTCAAATCTTGTGCCAAAACATTATCTTAACAGACATTTATAAAATCTGAAATATTTTTTCATATCTTTAGTTATGTGTCCTGTGCCAAAGGAGTTATCCTGTAGCCATCTCTACAAGATAAACATCTAATCCCTGTAATTATGCCAAAATAATGTTTAACAATTGGATGCATATCTCAAATTTTTCACTCCACTTTGTTTCTGAAAGTCTTTGAAGAAATTATGGCATATTTTTTTATTACTTTTCACCATAAAGAACTGTGAGCTAACAGAAACTTTCTGTACTATCAGAAAATATAACATGTAGATTAACTTTTACAGTATTGACTCCTAGGTAATTCAATGAATATGCTTTGCAGGGAGAGAATAAAGAATTTTTTTTTCTAAGATGCTACATTTTTTACTATTTATGTCACCACAAATACTTGAGCCATCATTGTAACCTTGTGAATTGCAATCGTGGGGAAATATTTTTTTTTATCAGAATTAATGTATTTCTTGAATTATTTTTTCTTCAGTTTTTCCATTAAAGTTTGTAACTCATTGAAACATTCATTCACTTAGAAATCATTTGAATCTTGTTTTGGGGATATTTTGTCTGAAAATTAAGATGTTTTCTCCATTGTGAAAGATATCTGCTATTGTATCAATTATTATTTTGTAGAAAATTGTATTTCCTTTTTAATCAAGAATAGTTTTGTGAATTTTGTCTGCATAAAAGTTAATAAATTTATTTTGATAATACTATAACAAATAATATGCATATCCTTTTATACTGTTATCTTCCACATGATTTTGTTGAACTTTGTCTAGATATTGTCACATCACTTCATTGTATTTTTTAACTATTTCTAAAATTCCTGAGAAATTCTCATTATAAACATTTCCATTATGTAGTTTCTCCAAAGCTCTAGATAATAAAAATAACATTAGGTCTACAATATATCGTAGAAGTACTGTCCATTTAGTGGTTTAATCTTAATTGATTCCTTGCAAAAAGAATTTTCAAATCAAATATTGTTTCTATAATAAGCACTATTTTCACAAGAAGGAAAAATGTCATACAATTTTTTCTAAAGTTTATTTCTAAGCAAAAAATATTTCTTGGCCAAATTGCTTGAATTTTTATTTCTTGGGTTCACAAAAAGTACAACATGGTAGACAGTGAAGAATTTCTTTGTTGATAAATTTATCATCCAAAAAGCAGTTAAATTATCAAACGAAACAAGGGTAAAAATCCATAGCAATATTGAATATATTTTTCTATAAATAAAATAAAGCATAGTTATTATTAGTTTTTGTTATAAATGAAAGCAATTATAGTTTCTTTGCATATATTATATTATGAATAATTAATAACAATAAGCAATACTGAAAATCTTTTTGGATTAAATTTTTAACTTACAATTGCTATTCATTGGAAATTCATAAAACAGTCATATTACATAACTTAGAGTAAATATTTGAAAACCAGGCACTCTTCACAAACCTGGGAGTTTAATTGTAAGTATAGAGGATTTGAACTCAGATTTTCAAGCACCCTTCAACTATCCACCCTATCTCATACAACCGATACACATGACCACACACATGTAGAAAAGATTAATAATCACCAATATACGTATTTCATGCTAAAACAGCACTCATCAGTTGGTCCAGATTATCATCTCCCACACATATATATAATCAATGCTCAGTTTATATTAAGATAACAAATCTTCATACTTTAATGGACAGGCTTCAATCCACTGCAACCTCCAACTTTTCAGCATGAAATACATATATTGGTGATTATTAATCTTTTCTACATGTGTGTGGTCATGTGTATCGGTTGTATGAGATAGTGTGGATAGTTGAAGGGTGCTTGAAAATCTGAGTTCAAATCCTCTATACTTATAACTTAGAGTAATACATTTTTTATCAGTATTGTGTTTCCACATACATTACACAGGCATGCACACACATACTTTATTGAATTCTAATGATTTAAAAATACAAATAAAGAAATAGCTAATTGAATGGATTGTCATGGAAGTTATATAATCTTTGGGCACTAGAAATAACAGAACCAGACTGCAATATAAGAAGGATCTTTAGCTCTCAAATCTGTCACTCTATGACTACATTAATCATACTGGACAACTAGCAGTAGCAAAACATAGGCTAATATTTTTTTTACTACTAATACTTTATGAGAATTTTTTCCACATGGACATCACGAAATGAAATTCAGAAAAATCAAGTATAATAGATATTTTTAATGATTTAATTCAGTTTTATTAATAAAAACATTTGATTAAATTATGGAGCAGATTGTGAAGTATTTTGTAGAAACTTGTAAAATGAAAGTGAAAAAAATCTATGCTAATCTATTTGAAATGGTGAACACAATTAATAGACAAGCAGAAGAGACTATAGATAGATACTAAAAAAAAATAGCCATATGAAAAAAAATACTGATCAAATTCAAACAACTAATAAAATCAAAAACCAGTCAATTGTACACTTTAAAGATTTGAAAAATAACAAAATTATAATAAAATCTGCAATAATGATCTTGCAAAAACTCCACTTTTGTAAGTGGTCATGAAATCAAAATTTGTTGTAACCTCGAATGAATATGCAAGAAAATGTCATCATTAGCAACCATTTATAAAGTGTCACCTATTCTAACTTCAGCAAAAAAAGAGAAAGATAAAAATGGAACCATAACATTTATTAAAAATTTCATGCTTCTTAATTTACATAAATAGCTATAATAACGTGAAAGCTAAACACCTTCAAACAGATACACTTTAAAAATGCTTAAGTGACAGCCAATCAGATGGAATAATGGCATCACATGGGACCCCAAGTTCTAAAACACAAGCCAGAACTATTAGAAAAAGATGGATCCATCTTAATCTATGCCATTATTTCATCTGATTGGCTGTCACTTAAGCATTTTTAAAGCGTATCTGTTTGAAGGTGTTTAGCTTTCACGTTATTATATTATCTGTTTACGCTTAAATTTAATATATTTACATTTATTAATATCATTTCATTAGATTTATAAATAGCTATAATATTAAAAAAAAACAATTACAATAATCATATTTAAATTCTAAGCACTAGGAACCTAAATATAGAAAAGTGTTCACAGCACTTAGAATTTAATTACATTTCATTTAGGAAAAGTTTATCAGTTTATATAATAACCATATTTAATAATATTTTAATATTTTCCTGCTATATAAACATCTATGTAATCATTAGCATCTTTCCTAGTTTATCTTTTTCTATTGTTATACATATTGAATTGACACATCTTTTAGAAAATACATTATGATTAGGGTATAAACATCAGAATAGCAAACAAAATTATTATTAAAGAAAATTCATGAGAATATATTTATGTGTGAATCATTGCATATATTTATTCAAGTATAAAATTTTATTTGAAATGAATATTATTTATAATTCATTACTCTTATTAGAATTAAAAAACTTGTTAAATACTCATTAATAAAATCACCAACATATGTATAAAATTACAATGTTTATTTTATAAACATTTAAGTTCTATTACTCTTAAGTATAATTTTAATTTTGTGCCTTATTGTTTTGACTCATCTGCTATTTTTTTGAAAAATAGTAGTACTTTAAAGAGATATAAACCAATAATTACTTGAATGTATAAATATTAACACGTTTCAATAAGTGATTATTAAATTCATATATTAATAGTGCATTATTAAAGTCATATTTTATGAAAAAATAACAGAATAATATCTTATTTTGAACTGTGTCAAATTGAACTTAGATGAAGAGAATGTGCCAGAAAGCAAGTTCCACAAGAAATTTACAATTTTATTTATATAGCATTTTTTGTTGGACTATATTATATCTGATAAAATAAATATACCTGACAAAATACAAAAAAAGAAAGAATAGTCATTGTAAGAAAGAAGTCACATTATTTGTATTTAATAACAAGTATGCAGATCCCTAATTGATAATAGAACAGATAGTAGATTATTTAACTATATATTTATAGTCAGAAGCACGATAATGAATCAAGAAGTTTACAAAGCTGAAACATCTGCATATGTTTAGAAACCAACTGCTGTAAGTTGCAGAAAATGCATTCTTTTGCCTAATTTTTAATCATATGAAAGCCATCTAATTTCAAAATTATGCAATGATGAGTGAGACTACTATTTGTTGTGTGATCAGGAAGAATAGAATATCAAACAGTTTCATATAAGAATTAAAATTGTTATTTTATTTAGGAGTGATCAAAAATCATGCATAAGTTGATTACAAAAGTGTTTAGACAAAATGGCAGCCAATCCAAAATGCATTTATTTTATATAACATTATTCATAGGGCTTTTTTGACACATTCTTTATGTATTGTATGCATATATGCAGTACAATTTAAGTATATTTATATATCTTTTCAAGTTTTCTAGATCTGGAAATGATGACTAATTTGTTCAATGTTTTATGAATTATAAATAAGGAATTTATTATATTTTGAGTCATTATAATAGGTTTTCAAGAGCAATTCTTTTTAGAGTATCAAAAACCAGCAAATGTAAGCTTGAATAATCAATGAAAACCAGTTGGTATAATACTATATTGTCACTATACATTGGTCAGTTTTTGGCTTTCAGTGAAAGCTAAGATTCAGAGGTGGAACTAATGCACTATGAATCTAACAACTATCTTTTATTCCTTTATATGCTTAAAGCTAATAGCCTGAAGTTAAATCAAAGCTGAACTTTTGATCCTAAGCCAATTAGCTTGCACAGTTATAAAGACCTGACATAGATCAATTTCTGTGTATCTTAAAGACTACAGGTTTATACAAATTGTAGACTCCTTTTAATTTTTGCTAGGAAGATATTATAGGAAGGTATATAGGTTTTATTAATGTTTATGTAATTGTTATGATTTCCCTATTGCAAAAACAATCAACTAAAAAATCAAAATTTTATATAGATTCATCAAATTCATTTAGGAGTGTTTAAATTAAAGAAATGTGTTAAATAATAATTTTGCCATTGATAATATTCTGAATTGTTATTTTTTTTCAAGTTCTTGCAAAAGAGCAATATAAGATGATAAGAATCACAATGATGAGGCAGAACTGAATACTGCTGTATTAATTAAAGTGTAAGTCTCTATGCTAATATAAACCATTACAATCTTAATTTAAATGAATAATTACCTGACATTCATTTAACTTTTTTTTTTAATCAATGAATACTAAAAATTAAACATGGAGTTATGAGTTAGCTTATCACTTGTTTGTAAGTTGAAAGATTTCAGAAATTATTGACTACAAGATTAATGGACATTTCAAATAAATGAGTGTGTAGAAAATAACTCGGTTATTTGTATAATTTTAGTGCCAACCTCACTTCCTAGCAACAGGAAATGAATATTAAGTATTTTAGTGCACTTCTTAAATAAAATCTTATATTTTAAAGATTATATTTTACTATTTATGTTATGCATATGCAATATTTTTTTAGCACTTCCAATCAGACTGCAACAGATAACACTCCTAAGTATCCCAACTTAAAATTAGAAGACTTAGCTAATGCTAAAGGTGAAAGATTTAAAATCTCTCTCTATATATAAGAAACATTTTAATTATGCTTTTATCTGGAAAAACTTAATAATTCTAACAGTTATATGAAAGAAGGAATCTATAACTGAAATTAATCGTATATAAATACATCTATAAATAAGTAATTAATTTAAAATGATTATTTTCTTAATTATCTTCAGTTATTCATTTGAGTCGTTTTTTTAATTATGATTAGTCATATACACAAAATAATATACAAAGATTAGAAAGATTTTTTTGTTAGTTTTATATAAGGCTGAATTTTTTAATATATTCTAACATCATTATAAAATATATAGTCAAGTTATATAGCTTTAAATTCTATCAGGACTGCCAGAACCAATAGTGGAAGTTGTGTACTAAATATTAAAAGGCTATTCAAAAGGTGTCGAATCTTAAAAAAAAAAAAATATGGAAACTGACACTCATGAGAAATGAGAAAACATTTTATAAAATCAAAAAATGCTGAAAAAAAATATAAGCACATAATTAATATTATTCGATTGTATATGGTTTAGTGTAGCGGTAAAATGATGGATTTTAGAACTCGTAATCCATGAATTACAGTCCAGTTCTTTCTCTGCCAGTGTTCAAGCTTCATATAAATTCCCTAGTAATAAACCATTTGCTTTTTGTTTTTTTTTTGTTTACATATTATTTCAAGATATATATTCATATTTTTTAAACATTGAAAGTGCAGATACCATTATGACCTTGATACATGATAAATATCAAAAATGCTTGCGTAGCAGTTTCCTATTTTGTAAACAAAAGTCATATTTAAGGATTAGATTTTTTTCATATGTTCTTACACATATTTGTGGAAATCAATATTTTGCCATTATGATATTAGTACTATGTGGTTTGGTATAATGATAGAGTAATAGTCTCTGGAGTTCAAGGTCCATGGATTGTGGCCCAGCTATCTCACTTATAGCACTCAATACTATTTATGGATTTCTGAGTAATAAATCATTTGATTAATTATTTATTTGTTAAATTAAATGCAGTCTTACATGGAGAAAATATTAAGAACATTAAAGACTGTACAACCTTAATAAATATTCTGTTATATTTAATATTATTAATATTTTCTTATTGTAGGAAACAGTGTTGTTTCATTTAGTTATTACATTTCAGTTATGGAGTTGTCATAATTTATAATTTATTGTAATATTTTTGAGAAATAGACTGATTTTTAAAAATGATGAATAAAGATTATTTTCTCCTCGATGTCTGAAAGAAAATAAAAAGTTATCAGATATACAAAACAAAAAAAGGAAAATTTCTTGAAAAGAAATGAGGAAATATTTGTCCAGAGCTTCAGAAATAACTTTTTATGAAGCAATTGACCTGAAAAGGAAGAAGAAAAAAATTATATCATCCAATTTTATAACTCCTGTTACTCCGTTAGAAGTACCAGAAGAAACAAGATCATAATGTTTGTCAGAATTACTTATTAAAATATTCAGATGTGTGACCCAAAATAATAGTGATGAATAAAGACTAATAAAACATGGTCCTTGTCAAATATCAATATGTGATTTTTTTTGGAAGACAATTTAAAGGAAAGAATTTTTACTTCTTATCATATTAGCTTATTTAATAACAAAATTATGATTATTATATTCAATTTCTAATGATTTTTTTATTCTGTTTGTATTGTAAACTATTTAAATTTGGCGTGTTGCAATTCAATAAATGTGGATACAGAGATTGTTATGAATGAGTTAAGTATTGAATCCAGTTCTACCTTTTCTCAACTTTGATTATATATATTAAAAATATATAACCATTAATATTCTATAACAGAAATTGTATGAGACAAAAAGTTTTAGTATGCAATAATTGGATATATAATTGACATAGTTCAGTTTGTAGTATAGTGAAAGAGTATTCTGAATTTTTATATTTTATGATCTTACAAGTTGTCATATAATGAGAAGTGCATTAAATATCCTCTGATTGGTTATATTTCTTCATAGTACAAGAACTAATAATTACATATCATACATGTTTATGTGCAATTATAAATTTATAGATTTTTTTAAATTCTGATTATATTTTGTAACCTAATAATTACCATCGTAATTAATTAATATAGCCAATGAACTGTAAAATTTTTATTGGTTTTCTTTTCTAATTAAACAAAATACTTCCACCACTATTATTGGTCAGATGGCAAGTAATAAAATCAAAAATGAAATTTAAAAGTTTCATAGTACTATCTAAGAGAAAATTTTATAGAAAATATTTCAAAATGACTTGGAGTAGATTTTATTGATCAATGCATATCTAAAATACATGTGTCTATGTTATTTTATTTTATTTTTGATAAGTGCAGTTGAATTTTTTTTATGTACAAACAGAAAACACACACATAAAATTGATATTATAGAAAAATATAAAAAATAAGATACACTAAATCAAATATAATAAAGCATAATATTTAAAATAGTTCTACAATAATTATATTGTGATAATTATACTATTAAAATTATGTTTAGCTAAAATAAAGCTAACATTCCATTTAAAAGTATATGTGTGTGTGCATGTAATTTCTGTATGTTTAAAACTTAGTCAATTTAAAAATTCATAAGCATAAAACTATTCAATTAATTTATTTTGTTTAGTATTACAATTCAGTTAAAAGATATTTATTAAATGAATTTATTTAATAAAATATCTGAGAACTTTAAAGAGATATAAATTGTAATGATTGTAAAAAAAATTTTTAAGCTACAATATTAAAGATATGGCATTATTTTTTATTTTCATTTTAATCAATATCTCAAATGTACATACTTGGAATAAACCAGACATTTATAATCACCTGCTATTCTGTATATTTATAGCAACAGGACAGATTTTACTGGCAAAAATCCTAATTTTGATGAATTAAGATACCAACTGACCATAAGCTATAAGTATAATCTCTTGTCAAAATTCAGTCAGTCATTGTTAAATTATAGTGGATCCAGAACGTAGTCAAATTAAATTTTAAAATAGCCAATTTTATAAATCTCCACAATGATAGAGTAGACAAATTTTCCCTAGGCTTTTGCCTTGCTGGAAAAAAATTATCTTCTCCTTGAACTAATTGTATAAAATATAACAACAACAAGGATTATTACCAAATAATATTTTAATGAAAATCCAATTTACTGTCTTCAATTATTAATGGAATTTTGGAAAATTGCTTATGGGATACTCATTATAACATCAATCACATCATTTTTTTTCTTTAAAAAAAAATCGAAATACTTGTTTGGAAACTATATTGACTATCTTCCTATGGATTAATGAAAGATACAATTTTGTACAATATGAATCTAAAACAATATATAAGTTTGCAGCTTTGGAAAAACTGTTTATGTTCTAATGAAGATCAATGGAGTTAACTTGAATTATGGATTATTATTTATTTGCTAAATTATTAAAACATCCTGAACTATAATAAAATAAATTAACACTTGACTATTTTGTAGATTTAAATGGGAAAGGCTATAAAAATAAATTAAATGTAGATGTTTTAAGTTATCCAGATTTTGCAGATTATTTATTTATCTTCACAAATAATCTTTCAGACCTTTAGAAAATATTACAAGAGCAAATATTAGATAAAAGTAAAAAAAAAAAAAAAGGAACAAAGATAAATGCTGAAAAGATTAAAGTAATGTTCAAATGGCTTTTCAAAAAAGAAATTAATAGTGATGAATATAAAGATAGCAACAATAAACATCTAGATAATTATTGTTATGGGTAGAATCTTAGAAAATGAAATTTATCATAGAGTCACAGTTTACTAGTTTTTACTTATAGACCTATGATTTAGATATTTAAAAGAAAAGCAATATAAAAAGTTCTGACCATAAGTGAAGTATGGAGAAATGTATGTTGGGATTAACAAGGAGGAATCAAAAGTGGAATATATAGGTGAGAAATAGAGATCACTAATGTCATTGGAAGAAATACTAAACTGAAATAGAATTGGAATGACAATTTTTTTGTAAAAAATGATAAAGTGCCAACTGAGGTCTTATATTGGATCCCAAGATGTAAAAGATCTAGAAAAACAAAATATGTAAAATGGTTGGATGAAAGAAGAGAAGCTATAGATGAAAGAAAATGGATTAAACTCAGAAACCATCAAACTGCAATGAAATGATATAGGTTGAAAATAATTATGATAACTAAAAAAAAAAAAATTAATGCAGAAAGAATTAAAATAATAAGCAAATTCTAAAGCAAGCAAAGACAATCTTTTTCTTAGTATCAGACTATATGAGACATTAATTATCATAAATTGGAATATATCACTATTTAAAAATAATCATACAACTTATATAAGAAAAACAAATACTGTATTTATAAATTTTAAAGATTGGCTAATGTTGGGAGAGGAGGGTAGAAATGGAATCACTAGTTTTGAATTGATTTTTCCATAAAAGTTGCATTTCAAAAGCTTTATCATGAGTATACAATTCATATGATAACTGATTTCTTTTTTGTAATTTTAAATAAAAAATTGTAAATGGTTGATTACATCTAAAAAAAAATTCAAAATCATAAACTCAGGGAGGAGTTTACTTTTGCCCTGGACTGCAAGATTACCCATGATTATTCTAAAGCATAGAAAAATAGCACTCAGTTGTTTGAAATATTGTACTGGTCAAGTTTGTACATTCATGTAACAGAATCAAGAGTCCAGGCAAAGAGACCAAAGCTGACTAGTACGAGATCGTGAGATCTCACGCTGACCACCCTTCAACTCGTTCACCCATGCACCAAAACTCAATACCCTATGGATGACACTCTTGAGAGTACAGTTGCATAACTTTTCTTTGTGGCCAACATAGATCAGGGAAAAACTCCGGGTTAAAATTACTCATATTAACTAAAATCTATTATCTAATTAACTAATGAGAATTTTATTAATGCATAAGATTGAATTGAATTGGATTAATAATGAAACAGAATGAAATGTATTAACTTAATTATACATTTATTTATAATGATAACTTAAAATAACAAAATATATTTGTCTGAAGGTTTGTGATGATGGTATATTATAAGATGTGATATGTTGGACTATTTCCATCATTTATGAGTGAATGTTGAATGTAAAGAAAATTTTAAACTTTATTTAAACTTTCCAAATACAAACAACTTGTTAGTAATAATGCACAAATAGACAATACAGGTTAGTAATTACACGTTTCGAGTAGTATTATTCTCCACTCTTCTTCAGGTGTTGCTGGCCTATATGCACAGTGACAATATTTGCTTAGAGGTTGAACTCGCACCTTTAGATTCTTGAATATTAAATTTAAGGCAAACGCTCTACCACTGAGCTATTCTGTCAAAGGCAACATATAGTAGAAATTTAATATATTTATATATGAGTGTTGGTTCAAATCCTTCTGAGTCCTTCAATTTTTTTTTTTTTTTTATATATTATTTTTTCCTAAGAGCAAGATTAATTAGAGGGTTCCATACATTGTGTATTGCCACACTGGGTTGACTTAAATTGTCATATGAGCAGCCTCGTTGAATTTTCTTCTATGCATTTTTTCCTCTTTATCCAATATCTTTGTATTTTCCCACTTAAGCATATGGTCACTAGTACATACATGATCTGCTAGGATAGACACATCTGTTTTTTTCTCTTTTAACCATTAGTTTGTGCTCCTTCAATCGCTGCTCAACAGGGTGACAGGTCTCACCAATGTATTTCCTTCCACATTCACATGGTATTTCATAGATGCAGTTTTTGTTCTTCAGCATTTCCAGTTTAGGTTTAGTAGAAGTAAGCATTCCTTGAAGTGTGATGTGGCTTTGGAAAGCAGTTCTAATGTTATATTGTCTGCAGATTTTCTTTAATTTGTCCGCCATTCCTGGTTATGTATGGATACACTACCGTATCAATAACTTTTCTCTTTTGGTGTCTCTTTGTGTTGTCTATTGAAGGTTTTTCTGATGACTGCTGATGGATAACCATTCTTCATAAGCATTTGTTCTATATGAACCTTTTCTTTTTCCAAATCACTGGTTTCTGAACAAACCTCCTTTTCTCGGTTCCATAGTGATAGTACAATTCCTTGTTTAGTGCTTCTTGTATGATTGGATGTATATGCCAAATATTTTCCAGTGTGTGTTGGTTTCCTATACACTGTTGTTTTTAGTTTGCCCTGAGGGAGTCTTGTCACAAGAACATCCAAGAATGCCAATTTTTGTTCTTGTTCTGATTCCATTGTGAATTTAATTGTAGGAGATACGCTGTTAATGTGCATCCAGAATGACTAATTTTACCTCGCCATGTGGCCACACCACAAATGTATCATCAACATATCAAAGCCACACTTTAGTTAGACATGGAGTACTATTAATTTATGTTTAATCCAAAGGATTAATAAACTACCTTTAAACTATATGATAAATGCCAACTATAAGGATATTAGTCTACAAATGTTTTCTAAATGATTAAACAGCTCGCTTTGCATAAAACTTCAACTTAACTTCATCCCTATAATAATAGATTTATAATTATGAATGCCATTGTCTGAAAACATAATAAACATCATAAATTAATAAGCAAGAATTCTTAAGTGGATTAATGTAATAACTATCCAATCCAGAATAGGATTATTAAGTGTGAGATTAAATTTCTTAAAATTATTATATTAAGTATTACTACAGATTTAATTCTATGAAATGTATTACTTTCTGCTCTAATTTAATGTTTAATGCTTGTATTAAGTTATTACCAGTAAATTATACGTATTGGAATATTCTGCAAAAATTGAAATGCTTTCATAGAATATTTTGAAACCATTCATGAAAGTAGGAGTACATGTTTGAGGAATTACTTAATAAACTTTGTTTATAATTGTTGAATTATTTGGTTTATAATTATTAGTATTAGTAATAAATAAATAATAAAGTTTTTTTAGATAATGCATTATTTTCCCAAAGCAGCATTCTCATCTTCAGCTGGAACAGGAATTGTGATAAACAAAACCTGTCCATTAGGCTCATTTAAAATAATATATAGTGATGCATACATGCTAATTGTTATGCTATATTATAAAAGAATAACAGTGAACATAGCATACATGTACATTCCTCCAGGTGAAATAATAATTAATAGGCTTATACATACATTAAATTCAAATTTTGCATCCTCGATACATTCTATAATTCTAATAGGATACTTCAACATGTGATTCAATAAATTTGTAAAAAAAAATGGTTACATCTGCTGGCATTCCCTCATGTCTAGAGAAGGTTTTCTTCCATAAAATTCTTGTCTTCTTCAACAATGGCAGATACTTGTCTTTAATTGATCTTGTTTTTTATTCACCAGCATTGCATTATATGATAAGCATATCACTCAAAAATTTATCTTTTTCAGATCATTCTGCAGTGATAGTCTGCCTTAAAAGTGATTTGTCATAAAGACCTATTATCACAATAGGTAAAACTTTTAGAATACTGCTCCCAGATCTCTTCTCAAAAATATACATATTGTTCTAAATTTGTTTCTTGGAAATGGACCTTGTTCAAGCATGGATTGCATTTTTAACATAATTTTATATATAGTTGATATAATGATAAGAACCCCCCTCCTCAAAGGTTTTAACACTTGCAGATGAATTGCATAAGAGAATTACACCTAGTGCTACCATGGCCGAGGGCTATACAAATATAATAGCCCTGAGGAAAGCATATTGATTGGCTTGTGACTCACTCAAAGAATACCTGATGATAAAGAAGAGAAACATTCCTGAATCAAAGCCACATGTGGTCTAGGCAATACGTTCATTGGGCACTGGGTCAAGTTCCACTAAACCACATTCTGACAGCAGTCAGAATAGAAGGACAAATCATTATAGGTGACAACATGCTAGAGCCACTTCATTCATATTACAATAACTTGCAAAAAGGAAAATATTTAACCTTTCACAAAACTTTCTGGGACTACCAGAAGACAATATAACTTGGAAGAAAATCTTGTTTTAGTGCCAAACTCATGTCACCCAGGGGTATATGGAATACCTTGTTTTATATTGTAATTATAAATTTATTAAACGCACATTGATTATGTAAGTAATATTTACTTGTTTTATATTGTAACTTTCTGGATAGGCACCAGAAATATTAATTGTAATTATGTAACATTGTTTCAGTAACAGCTTATAGCATTTTACTAAAAAAAAAAAATGAAATAACCTGAAATTTAAAATTTTTTTTTATTAATGACCTAAAACTATGTTTGAAAGCACTTATATATATAATTTGAAAGTTTTGAGATGTTTAATATTTTTCTTTAGTGAATAATTAATAATAGAAAGGGGGTGGCTTGTCACAGAAGTTACCAGTTTAGTTTAAGTTGATTCCAAGTTTGTCTTATTTGTCTGCAGAACAGTATTGAGATTTGTTTAGATGATTCTCCGGTTTATTAGCTTATAATATTTCAACCCATAGTAGAAATAGTGCAATATGTTTGACTCATCATCATAGAAACTTTCA
This sequence comes from Epiperipatus broadwayi, assembly GCA_028023455.1. NCBI lineage: Eukaryota > Metazoa > Onychophora > Udeonychophora > Euonychophora > Peripatidae > Epiperipatus > Epiperipatus broadwayi. The sequence goes on from JAQFVV010012547.1 coordinate 2,328,406, forward strand.
TTTCAGGCAGATCAGTTTAGTACCTGTAGTACATTATTTGTGAATGTTCATGTATGTTTGTGCCATCTTTCAGCGTTATTTTCCATTCATATACTTTATTGTACTAACAAATATCATGTCTCATAGCAAATATTTGATTTCATAACCAATAGCTTGAATAACCAGCTTAAACACAATTTGAATGAATCAATGGATCACTTGACCAGTGGATTATTAAATCACAAATATACTATTAAATATTTTATTTACTAAAATAATTATCATTAGTTTTATTCTGTTACTTTAGAAATACAAACTATTTTATTCTTAGTTCAATTCAATATTTTTTTTTTTTAAAGACAAAATGATTTTTTTACTTTCTATTTCAAGATAAAAAAATTTCTTGCATATTTTGTTGTTAATTAAATTCAGTGCAATGGGCTCGAGCAATTCTGTTTCTAGAGACCTTTGAACTTTCAAATGATCTTGGATTATTGGAAGAACAGATGCTTGGGTAATAGTCTAGGATATATAAAAGGGAAATCTTTTTACAAAAAGTTGATTTTACTACACTTCACTTTGCTTTCTGATTTCATCATTTCTCTCCCAATAAAAGTTTCTAATAGTACAATTTCGTTTCTACAAGTTAATTCTTCCATAGTCCAAAGTCTAAAATAAAGGTTATTATTGATTTGCTGGATGAAAAACAGCTCAGAACATTACTGGGAAAAATAAGGAAGTAATATGAAGGCTTAAACAATGGTCAATAAGGTATATCACTTGCTTTTAATTGAATAGTTTAAATTCTAAAATCATTTGAGATACATATGTATGCCTATATTATAAAACTATTTAACTTTAATTTCTAACATTAGAGAAATAATGGAAATGCTTGTCTATATTTCAAAATTATTTTACCAACATCTTAATTCTAATATTAAAGAAGTAATTGAAATGTATGTTTATGTTATAAGTTTGATTTACCTTTATTCACTCTCTAACACTAGAGAAATAACTGGAATGTATGGATTCTATTATACTGGGAATTTTTTGTTGAACTCTTTCATTAAACACTTCAGGGACTCTTTATTAATAATTTTTGCTAACTATAAAGGAATGAAGTTTAAATGGAAAGTATGTGCGGATAATTTATTCTAACCTACTTTATTATTATTGTTAAAATATTTCCCTAACCTTTTGTATCTGAAAATAAGGAACAATTGCATAACATAATTTAATGGACTATTTATTAATTTATCTCTAAATGTGCTGATGAAAGGAACAGGTGGAAGAGCATGAAATTGGATGTGAATTTCTTTTATTTTATTGTTCTCGTTTGCAGTTGAATTTTCCTATTAAAATGTTATCAAAACAGACAAAACTCACTATATATATTGCCACACACAACAAGCTAGAGTAATCAATGGATGCCAGAAGGCTTGTGCATAAAATCCCCATCTAGGGCCTATTCATCCAATATTGCCCGACTAGTTTCTGGCTTATGGCCTTCATCAGTGAGGAGCCTTGGATCTGAGAGCACTGCACCTAGATCTAATGCAACCCTCCAGCAACCACCTTTTATCTCCATTTAACTACAAAACTATGAGTTTTAAAATGTTATCAACAAACTTACTGAATTTAAGTGGATTTTATAAACTGATTAGTTGTGTGCTTTGTGAATGGCTTTTAAAAACTCAGAACAAATGCTTGAACATATCGCAATTATTGCTCTACCTATGTCATAATAAATATTTACTGCCATAATGAATTCTCATATATGATATTGCCAGCGCCTCATTAGTTATTGCTAAAAACTTTGAAATGCTGCTAAGTTGGATCCAAATTAATATTATTTATCTCCCTGCAGGAACTTGTTGTGTGTTTATCAATATTTATACTTATACCAATTAGCATCCTCATTTAGTACATGACTAAGATATGTCATATACAGACTATAAATAAACTTTCGTTTCAACCAAAAAAAAAAGCTTTAATGATTATTATTATTTTGTTAGCATTTGATAGCATTTGATAGATAGATAGATAGATAGATAGACAGACAGACAGACAGATAGATAGATAGATAGATAGACAGACATACAGACAGATAGATTGATTGATTGATTTAAAAATTTGTCTCATGATTTTTATTTTTATTATGTTTCTCTTCAAAAACGTCTCACCAAAAGTATAATATGGAGAAATATTATACTGGGTAATTAATATTATTTTAATATAGTTTTTATTGTGTGCTTATATTTCTATATGCGTGTGTTAGCGATAGAAATATCCATTCGCTGTTAAGGGGTGAACAGCTCGTTTTTGAAAAGAGCTCATTATGTAAACTTTATTGTTTATCATTGCGTTTTCAAGAAATTATAAAATAATTATTTCTTAATAATTGTTTTACTCAGAATTTAAAAATTTGTTGTTTATCCTAAACCAAACTGTTATTTCAATTTTGTGTTAATGCCGAACGCACTAAAGAATTATTTTGTCTTTGCTTGCTAGAAGTTATTTTGCCTTGCTTCTTCAATAATAATTAGTGTATTTCCAAGTTGGAATATTATACTTGTCAGAAATGAGAGATTATTATTATTTTTACAATTTATTAATTAATATCATTACCATAATCCTTTATCAACCATGGTTTGAAATTGTTATGCGTTATTATTCTTATATACGTGTCTGTTATTTAATCCAGCTATAATAATGTTTGAATTGAAAGTAGAAATAATTTAGTTCCCATTGGTTTCGGATGATGAAATGCGCCAAGAGAGATGGAAAGTTTAGAGATTTATTTAAGTGTGAATTTATTATTTCTTTATTATGCTTAGATTGAAATGTATTTAGTGGCTATGCAGAATGAAATTAGTTATGTTATATAGTATATTGTCAGGGATGGAGATAAGCTCTCCCTTAATTTATTTGAGTATTTGCCATGAGTGGATTATATAGTATATTGTCTGGGATTGAGAAAGCTCTCCCTTAGTTTGTTGAAATATTTGTTAGAAGTATATTATATCCTCCAGATTAAGTAGTTGTATTTTATGAATTATAGTATGAGAAGCCAAGTGGTGTATTCCGCTTATTTTTTGATGACGAGAATTGGAAGCTATTGTGTATTGTTATTTAAATGATTAGAGTTATGAAGGTCTTTTATCCCTCATGTGCCCTATGGAATGTTTTCCATCATTTATTCATAGCCAAGTGTAAGATAATTTGCTGATAAAAAAAGGAAAATAAAGGTAGAATTGATTTTTTCTCACAGAACAGCTGAAGTAGAATTAGTATTAAAGCTTGGTTGGCCATTGTCATCATCTGTATTATGATATTCATCCCAATTTCATAAGTAAACCAATCGGATTTAGTTATATGAATTATTTTATGACAGATAGCATAATTCAGACACACACATAAAATATTAATTTAGAAGGTATGGAGAAAATCCATCATTACATAAAATATTAATTTAGAAGGTATGGAAAAAATCCATCATTAATGTGTAACTTTTTAATTATTGTTTCCAATCATATCATATTAATTGTTTAGATTTTTATACCATCAACTCTCATAATGTTTCATCCTCATTTGAATGACCAAACAAGAGAAAACAAAGTGTGGCTAATTAATAGAATTATTCATTTAATTTGTAAAGTATAGTTTGACCTCTTACTCTTAGATTTGAACCCCTCTCATATTATTTTGATGTGCATTTGAAGTAAAATGCCAAGAACTTTAGTTCCATTTTATAATTTTAATGCCAGTGTTTAATAGTTTTATTTTTCATGAACATATCAAATTGATTGATAGCTTGAGTGTATTGAAAATAAAATACCAAATATAGAATAATTTTATATTTAATCATCTTAGTGTAGTATTATAATGTTTTTATGTCATATGTTTATCAGAAGTGACTGATAGCTTGAGTAAATTTTGCAAGTAAAATATCAAGATGTTTAGTTTGTATTATCATTTTAGTACTAGCATTATAATGTTTCTTTTATAAATCTATCAGAATGCACTGATAGCTGGCATATGTTAAAATAGAATACAGAAAGTTATCTTTATGTTATTTGTTCTTATGTAGACCATTTAACTATTGATGTTAGAAACATCCAAAACATGTATATGCATAAGTTATAAAACCAAATGTTTATTTAAATTATCTTGTAAATAAATGTTTTATTTATTTGAAGTTGTGTTCAGAATTCTTCTTTGACATGCATTCGTGATCTATATTTCCACTCATGCACACACATTTACATATCTAATATGATATGATTGCACTCTTCTATAATTTAATGATGAACATGTCCAGATCTGATGATGTTGCTTTATTGATCCAAACACTATATGAAATGTTTGATTATTACTGATTCTCAGAAAATCTTATTATTTATTTATTATTTAGATGATGAATTGAAATCAAAATGCACCCTATTCCTTTCATTATCTAACTGCTACCATTTTATCATAATAATGCTTAATTTTATTACTTTTATAATAGTAATTAGTAGTTGTTGGAAAGTATAGATTTAAAATTAAGCCATGCAGTAAATTAATTCCCTGAGATATTCACTTATTAATTTAGATTAGACATTAATTCAGTTACTTAATTTAAATTACTGTAGAATGAAAAGTTAAGTAATGTTATATTTTATTTTGTATTTAACTCTAATTTACCATGCAGTATAGTTTTTTTTTAAGTGTCATAGCATCAGCCGGGACACGAACCCGCAACCCGGGCAACTGCCTGCAAGTGCAAGGCAGTCGCGCTGACCTCTCGACCACCAATGCAAGACACCATGCAGTACAGTTGATCAGCATTACATCTTTATTTTATTAATTTAATTTTATCATACAGTAGACGTTGTTCAATGCATATGGAAGATGGGAGGAGATGAGGTATAGACTATAACTTGTCAATTTAAATGGTAGAACTTTACCAATTTTTAATTCTTTATTTATTTTAGAACTTAATAGATGCTTTTTTTTTTTTATTAATCACGTTTCCTCCCATGTCTAATATACATTTTACACCTTGTCGACCTCTGTAGCCCCCAAGTGAGATAAGCTAAGATAGAACAGCATTTTAAGAGTCTCACTAATGATTTAAAGCAAGATCAGACTAGTAGTTTCTTCTATGATCCATAGAATTGGCACTCCTGGGTATTTGTTGGTAGGAAAGGTAGGTGAGTCGTTGGGAGAGGGTTACAATATACAGACTATTTAAGTCAATTCACAGCAAATTACCTGACAAATTTAGCTCACTTTGTAACAAAGAGAATCTATCACATACATGATCTTTATCTCATCTCACTGGTTCCATTTATTAAGAAGGAAAATATAATCACATTCCAAAACCTCAGACCCATATCAATGAGTCCACTTGGAATTAAGATTCTGGAATCAGTGATTAAAGATAGAATTGAACCTTATAATTTGCTATAGTTGTCAAAAATCCCATTTGCAAAGAAAGGCTCATCAACTGGGCAGGCAGCATTTTTATATGACTGTAATCTATACAGTCAAAAACAACAAAAAATATGGACCATATCAATGTCCCAGGGCATAATCTACTTGATAATGAATCTTCTTCTAACTTGAGAAATTCAGACAACTCTTAGTGGGAAGTACTCACCATCATTCATTCCATTTAACTCGATCCCACAAGGTTCACCACTAAGTGCTGCTTTATTCACTTTTTATATTGATCCTCCTTAAAGCTATTGAAAATGAGATGACTGGGATATTTCTGGAATGAAGGCAAATGTTTTATGCATTGCATACATGGATGATATAACAATCTTTCTGCCAACTAAAAAACAGATACAAAAACTAATAAAAATTTTAATAATTCAGACAATATAAACTGGAGTTCCGTCATGAGCAATATTTCAAAGGAAAGCCTGGCTCCTTTATGGGATTCCCTTTTCATTTGAATGACTCTGAAATACGATCACAGATACAGGGAAAACTAATGAATAAAGTTGAGAATGTAACTAATTCTCTTTCCAAATCATATTTATCATTCTATGCCAAAGTGACTCTTTTCAATCTTCTAATAATGACATGGGTTACATGTTATTCATATATAATAATATACACAAAAACTTTTACCTCTAAAATTTATTCAATGTGTAGAAAATTGTTGGGGGGAAGAAAATAGCACCAATATCCCTAAGTAAGATTCTGCACCCTCTGTCTCAAAATGGATTGGGTTTATATTCTATTAAAATTTTCCAAATTCAAAAAAGAATCATATCATCATATGCAAGGATATTTCCATATTTAGAAATAGTTTTTAAAATTACATCCACAGACAGGCTGCTACTCATATGCAATTACTGGTATAAGCTAATTTCTCTTTTAGTATGTATCCCAATTTAATATATTGCCCTCCCTAGAATAAAATGAAATACTGTGATGTATATTCAATTAGTGCATCCCCATCCAATGATAATAACTAACCCCTTTTAAACATGACTAATAAGCAGTTGGCTAAAAAATTCAAATACTGATCATTAGAGACAAAATCTTGAAGCACTTCCCACCCATTATTTCTATAGATATAAAGGGAATTGCACTAACATTGAAGACATATGCAAACTATATCAAAGAGAATCAGAAACACAATCACATTTTGTATTCATGTGCCCCATGTTTAATAATATTTGGTATGGTATCTCCAAAATATTTAAAAAAGATTACAATATATATATACACTTCTCAATAGATTTAAAAAAGATATTTATGCACACATTCGGACCAGCATATTTATACTGTTCTCATTATAATGTATCAGATGTACATTTATGTACGGTTCAAACACAAGAAGGAACAAAACGGATATTTTATGCATAGGGGTGAAAAAATTTTGCCAACTAACATTTATTCATACATTTGGTCACTAATGTGACTTCAGTCAAATTTATGATATGATCCACTATTATAAAATAAAAAGCAAAAAGAGACATTAATACGATGATGTACAAAAAAAGTTGTAAATCCCATGCAGCAGTCAGAAAATGTTAAGCTGCTTTTAAGATTGTATTTTTTTATTGTTACACAGATTAGTAATTTTTCAGTATCTAGTATCGGATAAAGAGACAGTATATAATGTAAACCACATGACTTCCTTTGTTTAAAACTTCATAGTCTTGTATTCTATCCTATGTATGTGGTCTAAATACTGTTTGTAAACTTACAGTTTAATAAAGCCTTTTGAAACTAAAATAAATAAAGTCTGAAATATTAAGGGTTTTGCAGTACAGTCATTAGCTGATCTCATTTGACTAGGTTAAATAAACTAAATTTTTTTGCAGATTTTACAAACGATTTAGCTAATCATTCTGTATTGGTCAGTAAGAAGATATCTAGCTGTTAATAGAAAGTAAGGTCATCATGTTGATCTGAGATTGCTACATGAGTATGTATACACTACCTGATTGCTACATGAGTATATATGTATACACTACCTGTAAAAACCAAAAATTGATCCAATATTTACCATTGATGGAAAAGGAATATTCCTATAGATGCTTAATCAAAGATTACTTTTTTATTGTAAATGTAAAAATGCTGCAGCAATAAACCACATTAATCAGAATTTATTTTATCATCATTCTTGTTCAAGCACCAAATAAATAAGCTGAGCATATACTTTTACTGAATTGGCTGAACAGACTTACTTTCCTCAACTAGTGATCTATCTAAGAACTTTTAGCTATCGAGATAACCATTTAAATGACTTGGCTACCCTGTGCAATTTAGCATAATGGCAGTGAGATGGTCTCAAAAACTAAAAGTTTCTCTATCAGTTTTCAAGTATAAAATCTCACTTTAGTCAGTTAAACAAAATTGTTGCATTCAACTTGTGACTTCCTGTTCTCAAATTATGTTCTTGAATATCCCAACTTCTTAAGCAGTAACCACATGATCATTCAACTGGGACAAAAATTCAAAGCCTTAAGCAAAATTCATCAATAACATTTTTTTGATTTATTTATAAATGGACTTTATAAATATGTAATTTTTTATGCAGTTATGGTTGGAGTATAGGTATTTAGCTATTATCAGTTAGATATCCATTTCTTAATAAATAAATCTTATTATTAGCAGATGGTTATCTTGATTTACTTATGCTTGTGAAGAGCTGTTGAAGAGACTTGTTTTAAGATATTAATTTTTTTATTTTTACATTTATTTATATGTTATTATTTTTATACTATCATTTTATCATGATATAAATATTTTTTAAATAATATCAAATAAAATTTATTTTTTACAGGTAAAAAAAAAAAAAGATAAGCAATAGTTATTTATCAAAAAATTAATAACAGGTAGTTCTCCATGGTTTAGTGTAGTGAGAGTGACAGATTCTAGAACTCGAGGTCTTTGGAGCATAGCCCAGTTCTGTCATTTCCAGTACTTAAATTTTTTCTGAACTCTTGGACTATAAATCATTTGATTACTTTATGCCATGTGTGGTTTGGTGTTCTGCACTCTTGGATTATAAACCATTTGATTATTTTATGTCATATGTATTAGATGCAGAAATAGAGTGGCAGCTTTGGAGTTCAAAGACTATGGATCACAGTTCAGATCTGTTTCTTCTAATGCATAAACTTTTATGAACTCCCAATCAATAAACCATTCGATTATTACTATTAATTATATATATACGACAGGTATACAACTTACTATTTTGTATGTACATATATTTATTTTATCATCATCACAATCTACAATATGAAGTTCTACTTCAGTAATTTATTTCAGTAGTGCGCAACCTGTAAGTCGCGGAATTTTTAAGAAATTCCCTTAAATTTTGGATAATTATTTTTTTTTTTAAAAAAAAAGAAAGATAAAAATCACATGAAAATAAAATGTTTTTGTATGTATCATAATTTTTTTTTGTAAGTATGCGATTTCTTTAAAAAAATTTCATTTCAAATCATATGTGCTTAATACTAAAATATTACGAAATATAAATTTGTATATTAATTAAAAGTACTATGTCTTTACAAACTTGTACTTATAATTTAAGCATGGTAAAATTAAGTATTAGATCGTGGCAAATTTTCATCCGGGAAAGGGGGTCGCAAGTGTAAAAAAGGTTGCGCACCACTAATTTATTTAATTAAATCTTAATAAGATTTAACGATTTTATCATTTTAAAACTTTTCAGACAAAAAAATTGAATAGTCTAAATAAACTGGAAATTCCATTTCTCATCATTTCAATAGCAAGTATATTTACTACAATGGGCATTACGATTGATCGATTAGCGGTAGCTGTTTCTAGTAATAAAACTTGTAATATTACTTCTCCACAAAGCATTGAAACAACAAGCTCCCCTAAGGAAATTAATGTTGACTTCACTTTTGCTCTTCTTCTGTTAATTAATACAGGTAAGAAATTTATTCTTCAAAAAAATTTAAATATTTATTTATCTTATTCTGTTTATAATAAACGATTTATTTATTTGAAATAAATACAAAATCCGATTAGACAATTATAAATATTTAACACAGTAGGTTAGAAAAAATGTAAGTAAAAACTTCCTTTATTAAATAGTTTACTGCAAAGTAAAGTAAAAACTCTCAACATTCTATTAAGGAGTTGAGAAGGCATTTCTAAACTTGCTAATTGTCTTTCGTGAAGATTTGAGCAGTCATTCTTGTTTATTTTCCAGCTAAGAGTGATTAGATATTTATTTATTGATCAATATTAAATGCTTTATTTGGATTGACTAATGGAAAAAATCTGAGTTATTAGAATTTTTTTAAGTTTTACTCTAATCAGATTCAAATCTTGATCATAAGCTGGATAGGTGATATGTGTTATCATTCCATCTTGGGACTTATATAATGACTGCAATAAATATATAACTACTAAACATTAAAAAACCCTCAGAAATTTAAGTGAAATTAAATCCATATTTTTAATATTTTGCAAACATAAGGAAATCCTAAATCAGGAACCCACTATCATATTATTCCTATCTTCAATATCTCTTCTGGAAATGATGTAAAATGGATGTTTTAAAATAGGGTATTTATTTAGGTGAAATAATTGAATCAGCTATTATTCCTTTAATGATGGAAGAAGAAAGGTATACTAAATATATGGTTTGCCCAGACTACCAGAGCAAAACATCTTTGGGTATATGTAAATAATTAATCAGCCTTAAACAGTTCACTGTAGGCGAGGATTTTTTCAGATCTCTCTACATGAAATAATGAACAAGAAGATTATTGTAATATTGAATGCCAGCTTTGCCACAAGTCATCCAATTTAACTTAATGAATAATATTTAGGTAGTATAATTTTCACTATATCACTCTCACAACAGGTAAAGATTAGTTTCTATCTGTTTTTAACATGGGGGTAATCATAAACATATGATCAAAGAGATGAAAAAGATGATCCCAAAATGTACATTTTGCACTGAACCAGCACTCATCAGACGGCACAGATCACAATCTCTTATACATGTCTTTATCATTGTTCAGTATATATAGAACCTCTGGGCCAACTGATAAGTGCTGGTTTAGCACGAAATGTGCATCTTGAGAATCAGACAAGTTTTTTTATATGTCTTTGATCATATGTTTATGATTTAATCTGTTCACAAGGTATTAATAATATATAGAAACCAGTCCCTATCTTGTATGATAATAGTGTAGTGAAAATTACTCTTCAGAAATATTATTTTTTGAGTGGATAATCTCTATTCTAATGAACTAAAAAAACTACTAATACCCAATTTAACTCTTCTGATCATAAAGGGATTCAAACAATTTATGCTTTATAACAAATTAACATAACTGCACTATGTTAGAAGAGATTAGTAACTGATGCTATGCTGAGAATATTGCTCTATAACTAATCCATCCAAGCCTGTGGTTTGGTATGTGAAAAAATTTTATAAGCGCAAACTAATTTCATTTCTGTATATTGAATAATTTCAGCAAGTTTTCAACAAGTTATATGATCATTGTTTTAATAAAGTGTATACTGTATTAAAAACCAATAGAAAGTTTATCTCTTTATTCAGTTATATTATAATAGGACATTTATATCAAAAATTACAAACATTAAAATCTTCGAAACAGTTTACAAAATTGTTGTGTCAACTCTAAAAAATGTAATTTTTATGTGCTAATAAAATCATTTTAATTGTAAGTCAGATAGATTGGATCAGAAAGAAACATTTAAACAATCGTGGATTCATGAGTATGGTTTATCATTCTTCAGAAACCTGCCCACATTCAGTAAAGTCAATAAATAAATTAAGAAAATATTCCTGAAATTTCCTTTGTATTATTCATTATTACTATTTGTCTATTCAGACTCTTTCTATGCCTTATTAAAATGGACAATTTACTTTATGACTGATATAATAAATAAATTTTGTCAGGATGTCCATTTAAAATCACAAAAACCATTGCATAAGGATCTCCACTATTTTATTTATGATGTATGTTAATTTGGGTTGCAAAGAAGAGACACTTTGATTTCAGGTATCTTCATATCAATAGTATAACATTTTAATTTTTGTATGAAGATGATATATTCATAATAATCAAAGGTATCACTAAACTAATAAAACAAATTCTCCAGGAAAATGAGATTGCTACCTCTTTAAAAATAATCTCTTGATGTCAATAAAGTTTTTAGACATTCTAATTTAATTTTAGTACAACAATTAACTCATTTGTTTATTAAGAAAAAAACTTTTATAGTTGATTTTATGCAAATTTTATTAAATTGGAAAAAATTAAAATAGTCACTGCAGTCCTGATGTTTTGTTCTTCATTGTGTCAGAGCACTGTTATGATAATCTATAAAACTATCATTTCATGAGACAAAGTTTTCCAACTTCTTATTTTCAGCTTCCATTGATTCACAGTCACCCACAATAGATTCTAATCATTTACTCAATATATTATCTTTAAAATCCATCTAAAAATCACATATATATCAATATCTTCTGGTCTATAAAATCTTCACTTTTGATTAAATAAGAATTTACTGGCACATTAAATCAATTAACTTTTAACAATCTTCAAAGGATTGGTGTGTTGTTCAGGAGTTAACAGTTTGAATATTAGATATGGATAAATTGAGTTATAATTCATGGATTTTGAATTCTAGAGTCTGCCACTTTATCACTGTTATAAATCATACAGGATAAACTTCAAGAAATTATATAATAAGATATTGCAAATATAGCAATTAAAATTATAGATTGTGTGATGCTTAACACAGACATGAAAATTGTCTTTGCTATCATATTTACTATTAATTTTAAAGAATGACTAAAGATATTAATTTTTTTCACTGAACATGTAAACTCTGTTATACAATTGATGAGATTACAGTTCAAATAATGAATGCATGGCCTTTCATTTTTTTCATCTGAAAAGCATATTAATTCCTTCTAAACAGAAATTGAAACAGTATTCTAAAATTCATCCTGTGCAATTTATAATAAGAAAAAGATAAACGTTATTTTCTTCATCTTATGATTTATATGAAGTACCAAATATTTGTTTATTTTCCATGGTAACACCATCATTTCATTCTCCTATAATTAATAAATGCTCTTAATATTACACATATTTAAAATATATCTCTAAACAAATTCAACATCAGTTATTTTTTACATTACAAATTGATTTAAACAGATTTACTTATAATTTATCAAAAGTATTAATTTAAATCTTGTATTAATAGCAACAAAGTAAAATAACCTTTAAATTGTCACTATGGGATAAAGATTTTCTAACTGCCGTCATTAAGAACCAGAGCAAGAACTTTATTTATCAGGCTTTCCAATTAAAACAGGCAAAACTCTCTATACATATTGCCACTCAGTGCAAGCCAGAGTAATCAATGGATGCCAGAAGGCTTGTGCATAAAATCCCCATCTAGTGACTACTCATCCAATATCGCCAGACTAGTTTCTGGCTTGTGGTCTTAGTCAGTGAGGAGCCTTGGATCTGAGAGCACTGCACCTAGATCTTAGGATCGAATGCAATCTTCCAGCAGCCACATTTTATCTCTACTTAACTACAAAGCTATGAGTCTTAAATTGAAAATACTATAATATTTTCAATCCAAGCTCATTAGCTTATATAGTCATATAAGTCTGAACTCAGTTCAGTACCTATACATTTTGGTGACTTTGGTTCTTTAATAACTATAGCCACTACTATCCTATTAGGAAGGATTGGTTTTAAGCCAATAAACATCACATAATCACCATTTCTTATGCTTGCTTATAACTGTTATTAAAACAGGCAAAACTCTCTATACATATTGCCACTCAGTGCAAGCCAGAGTAATCAATGTATGCCAGAATATTGGATGAGTAGGCACTAGATGGGAATTTTATGCACAAGCCTTCTGGCATCCATTGATTACTCTGGCTTGCACTGAATGATAATACGTATAGAGAATTTTGCCTGTTTTAATAACAGTTATAAGCAAGCATAAAAAATGGTGATCATGGGATGTTTAGTGGCTTAAAACCAATCCTACCTAATAGGATAGTGGTGGCTATGGTTATTAAAGAACCAAAGTCACCAAAATGTATAGGTACTGAGCTAAGTTCAGACCTATATGATTATATAAGCTAATCAGCTTAGATTGAAAATATAGTGTTTTCAATTTCAGACTCATAGCTTTGTAGTTAAGTAGAGATAAAAGGTGGTACTGAAGGATTGTATCAGATCCTAAGATCTAGGTGCAGTTCTCTCAGATCCAAGGCTCCTCACTGATGAAGGCCACAAGCCAGAAATTAGTATGGGAATATTGGATGAGTAGGCACTAGATGGGGATTTTATGCACAAGCCTTCTGGCATCCATTGATTACTCTGGCTTGCACTGAGTGGCAATACGTATAGAGAGTTTTGCCTGTTTTAATAACAGTTATAAGCAAGCATAAGAAATGGTGATCGTGTGATGTTTATTGGTTTTCCAATTAACAAGTTAGTGAAGGTTTGAATAGTTTTCCATCTTCACCCCTTAGCCTAAAATAAATGGATATCGATTTACTACTTAATATTTTACGGATTCTTAGATTGGCTATAGGGCAGCTATCTGAATGAAAACCTTAAGCCTTATTGAAATTCAATTTTTTTTTAAAGGCTAACAGCAATAAGATTATCTGTACAAGCACAATCAATAGATACCTGTTAGCAATATCAGAATGTTCCTCCATCTATTTTATGTTACTAGACATATTCATTCAGAAGCCACTTTTAATTTTTGTTGAAAATTTCAGATTCTCCATTATTTGGAATTGAAGTGAAACTTTAGAATTTGACATGTATAGCAATATAGATGTGGTATTAGATCAGTAATTACATATTTTATTGACTAATTATATACTATGTAATTATATAGATGCCATCTTTCTATTAGAAAAGTATATAAGTATTAAGTATATGACTTTCTTATTACCAATATAAATCAAATAGTGATCTGTAGAACCATTATCAAATCATACAACTCATAATTTTAGAATCTTCTTATTTTGATATATTAAACACTTATGTATTTGTTAGCATCCTGTTGCCTAGTTATCATAACTTGCCTTTGAATGGAAAACGTAATATTGTTATTCTAATATGTAATCAAAGTATCCAAAACAACAACTATCAATTTTTGTGTTGTCTAGTATTATTTTAATTAGAATGTGAAGTGAAAGTAAGGTTTGTCTATCAACACTTATTTGACCAACTCAGAGTAATCTGGGAACTTTATTCTCTAATTATTAATAACTATATATTGTATATGCATATTGCTTAGAAACCAGTAAAGCTTTGTGATATTTTATTTTAATATATACTTATAAATTGAGCATATCTTTCTCCCAAATATTATTTTTTATTTGATTTAAAGAATGCTTTTAATTTTTAAGACTATATTTTTATATAATTATTTAAGATCGTATTATACTGTTTTTTGAACTTTATATACTTTTTAAATTTTTTTTAAAATCTCAGCCTTTTATGTCAAATAGTAATACTTCTTTATATACAAAAAATATATATGTATACCTAATAGTTACTATTGTAAATTACAAAATTAATTTGAAGAGGAATGGAGAAGATTTGAACAGTGGCAATATAATTAGGAAGGTTCTCTGACGGAACAACTTCTAAGTTCATATGCAGGTAATCTAAACTAATATATTAACAAATATATTAAGCTATCAATGCATAGTAAAAACTCGATAATGCATCAGAAAGTATATGACATCTATTATATTTAAATATGTATACACAGCTCAGACTTATCATTTTCTATTAAAAAAGCAAAACAAATACATTTAATTTGTCATTGAAATAAACATGTTGCTGGAGAAATAGAGATTATTAAATTTTTTTAAAGATTATCTTGCATTGATTAGATAGATTTTTTTTAAAGTTCTTTTTTATCTTTTTTGAATGCAGTTGTTGATTAAAAAAATTGAGTTATTATCTAGTAAATATTGTCACATTTAGATGTTCAATTAAATGAATTAAGTTATCACCTACTACAGGCAGTCCCCTAGTTATGAACTTAATTGTTTCCTGATGTATGTTTGAAAGTTGAAATTGTTTGAGAGTAGAGGTATGTAAATAAAACAACAAAAAGTATTTTCAAAATATAGTATTTATTTTTATTGATTAGTATCTGGAGTTTTGTTTTCAAATTTATCAAGAATTAATTGAATTGTATTCTTTTTCTTCTCTTGATAAAGAATTCTGTAACATTCTATGTCTTTTTCTATTGCCCTTCATACACGAGATATACACTCTTCATTGGGATCACATTAATTGATGATGGTCAAAAATTTGGCAAGATGCATGAATGCTTCATTAATATTCTTGAATGTCAAACTCAACAATAAGTTCATTATCAGGTTCTTCATTTTGTATTTCATTCATCTCTTGTAATTTAATCAAGTCTTCATTTGAGAGAGGTTCTGAGTGAGATTGCATTAACTCATCAATATCTTCATCAGTGACATCTAAATTTAATTTATTCATTGTATTGACTGTTTCAGTTGTGATATTTTAAGGAGTTTCTTCAATGTCCATAGAACATTTATCATTTGTGGATATATTTTTTTCCAACAACCTTTCATTGTTGACTCTCTTATTTCAGCCCACGCATCCCCAATAATATTTATTGCATTCCATATATTATAACTTTTCTAAAAATCTCTTAATGTAGATCCACCTTCCTTGGCAATTGCCTTAATTGCTTGAGTTATTAATCTTCTCATATAATACCGCATAAAAGTAGCTATCACAGTTTGGTTCATAGGTTATATTTCACTTGTGGTATTGGCAGGGATAAACACAACATTAACTTCTGGATATAAATCTTGCAGGAATTTTGGATGTCCAGGAGAATTCTTTAAGAGCAATAGTGTTTTAAATGGTAAATTATTCTCATGACAATATCACAAAATAATGTGAGAATCAATCTTGAAAAAGCTGTGCAGTCGCCCAAACTTTAGTATTTGATCTCCAAATAACTGGAAGCATTTTTTTATCTTTTCCTTTCAATGCTCTATGATTTTCTGTCTGATAAATTAGCACTGACTTCACTTTAAAACCACCAGCTAAATTACCTCCAAGAAGCAATTTTAATCTGTTTTTAGAAGGTTTATGCACAGGTGCAACTGATTCTTCCTTTGCTAAATATGTACATGCAGGCATCTTGTTCCAAAATAATCCTGTCTCATCTACATTGAAGACTAGGCATGGAAAATAAGTTCCATCTGTAATGATATTAGAGAAAATGGAAATAAATTCACTGGCACCTTCCCAAGTACATTTAATATTATGTAAAGAAAATCTCATTTTAAATTTGTGAGACCAGCCATTTCTTGCTACAAATTCATCAGCAGAGTCTTCTTTTAATTCTTTCTTCCAATCTTCGTGCAAACTAAGAGCCTTAGCTTGAATAATTGATAAACTCACTGGAATGCCTTTTTGATGTTGATCTTCAATCCTTAAAGCCAAAGATTTTTCCATTTCATCCATTACTCTGCCATTTCTTTTTGAAACAATCTTTGAAGAAATATTTCCACAATTTTTAATATATTCCTTAATTTTGTTGTTTTTCACAATTGTATATATTGTTATCAGTTTAAATTACATGAACGTGCGATTGAAGCAAAAGATTCACCATTTTCAGAACATCTAATTATATCCATTTTTGTTTCAACCTTTTGAGGTTTATGAGACTTTGATTTCTTTTTAGTTATATCAACACTGCTGTTTTTTTTTTCTCATTCATGTTTTTAATTAATAAGAATGATAAAAATTCACCAAAACAGAAGTATATGCAGTGTATATATAACGTAATTGCGCACAAACTACTTTTAAAAACAAGAGCTAATCAAGATGATCCTGTTCAAGACAGTCTGTGATGATGCTAAAAATAAAAGTTATTAATGTCAAAGAGATGGGAAGGTTTACTGTATTTTATATAAGTTCTTATTGTTCTCTAAAATATTCTTTTAATTATTTTCTAAATTCCAAAGTTTATCTTTCTTTAGAAAAAAATCAATTACTAATGTATATAAATAGTTTTTTTTTTATCAGATACTGTAAATTTATAGCATTTGAAAGGAATATTTTAATTATTAAAGTACTAAAATACTGTACAATTTTGAATACCCATTTCTTTCTACAATATATAGCACTAATTATACATGAAAGTATGTGCATAGATAAAGATCTAAAGTCCAAAAGCGATTACGTAATAGCGAAATGTTTATAACTCGAGTATTCATAACTAGGGGACTGCCTGTATATATAAAATTTGTTGCGCGTTTTTAGAACTATTTTTTTCTCATTTATTTTTGAAATTAAATCCTTAAAATAATTTACAGTTGCATTGCTTGTAGCAACATTTAAATAAACTTTTTAATTCCTACATTTCTATTTCACCTGCCTAATAGTTTTTTCAAATCTAAAAAACAATTGTGATGATTGCTTATGTAAAGGAATAATGTGATAAACCACTAAACATCACGATACATTTGCTTTTTAGATCCTAAAAAGATTGCTAGACATTGAAACTAGTCAGGTCAATTAAATAAAGCATTTTAAAAAGTACCTTAGAAGAAGTGTGGCTTTTTTAAAGATTTAGTCATTTGGTACTTTATTATATTATAGAATTATTTAAATTGAGTACTTATAGGAATTTTATAATCACTGAAGATGAACTAGTAGTATCTATACTATTTCTTTACATTAAATTGTGATAGAAGTTGTTCAAGGCTTCATCACCAGAGGCAGTAATTTCAGAGATTTACATTTATTTTAGGAAGATTAATATTTTTTCCCTTGAACCTCTTGAAGCTTAGTTCTCATTTATTAATATCATCCAATCAACCATTAAGCACTATACTAGTAGAAGCAAATCACTTACAGCCTTAATGAAACAACTTGAGACCAATGACTTGAAATTAAAGACCATTTTGAGTGATCCTGCTTCTATACCATCCATTATGGTACTTAAGCAGCAATACAAGCATACACAATCTGTTTTAGTTGAATATTTATCTACCAAAAAAGCAAAAAATCTTTCTGGCTCAATCCCATAACTGGTCGAAAGGCTACATTCATTGGGTTCTTTCTTATAAAAACAAAAAACCTATTCCCTCTTCAATTATTACTATTGACAATTTCTGCATGGGGTTCAATATGATGCCCCCCTCCCCTTTATAATTTTAAGTTGAAGTTGCAGTCCCTCAGCTGTCCTGCACTTCCGAACTGTCTTTAGTACCATCATGGCATCACAAAGTCTAACATCATGATGAAGCTAAACTCTCTCCCTGAAAGCATTCATTTTAAACCGCATGTCATTTCTAAATTTCTTTTTTTACATATTAGCAATTTCACTTTATTTGTTATGAATTTACTTAATTTTTTGTCAAAACAAATTCATCATATTGATGGGCTATACCCAGTATCATTAATTCCCATTCCTCAGAATGAATACACATCCTTCCTCACTTAATAACATTTACCCTATCTATATGTCTTCTTATAAAAATTATTGAATCTATCATAAAGGATAAGATTCAACCTATTATACCCATTTCAATTTCAGAAATACCAATATGCAAAGAAGGGAGCTTCCATCTCTAATGCCATCATGATGTGCAGGATTATAATTGATGTTAGAATTTCAAAGAAAACTGGCACAATTGCAGTGCAAATAGAGATATTTCATTGGCCTTTGTTTCTGTACCCCTTCATTCTCATTGGTTTGTTACAGTCTTATGACATAACTATTCCTACTCTCTACACATTGGCTAAACTATTAATAAATAGAAAAATTTCTATCACTCTCAATGACAAAGTGTCCCCAGGATTTAAGTCTTTTAATTCTATTATGAAAGGGTCACCATTGAGTTCATTATTTTTCATGACTCTATATCAACCCGCTCCTTGAAATAGAAGAGAAATTACCTGGCATTCATGTCCCAATGATTAATAGGGTTATCAAACATATAAATTTTATGGATGATGTTGTCATCTTCCCTCCCTCTAAGAAATATCTACAATCACTTATCTTAATTCTTGAAGGGTACAATGTTCATTTTAAACTTTAATAATTTAACTTTGATAAATCGTCTATATAGAATATACTCTCTGACAAGAGTCTTGTCTTTACTGCACACCCACATAATTTTCTCAGCTTTCCTATATATAAATCTATAAATATAATGGGAATGTCAATCCAGAACTCCCTGCTCACGTCTATTGAAAAAATCATTAATTCCCTGTTCAAAATCATACCTGTCCATCTCTTTTTTGCAAAAATCTCTCTAATTAACATCTTAATCTTTCCAAAAATCAATACTAAATGCCAGTCATTAGGTACATCAATGCATTTAAGAGGAAGATAAATTAACCTTGTTCCAAAATTAATATGGAATGAAAAAGCTGTAGCAATCATTGTTAAAATACTGAATAAGCATGCCAAAAATAATGGCTTCCCACTTCACTCAATTCCTATCTTTTTCTTTCTGAGAACATTTAACTCAATATTTAAATTTGTATCTGTGTAACTTGATGCTATAAAATTTGTCCCCATTACCCCTACTGATGAACTCCTGCCCAGCGTTGGTAAGTTTTTTCATTCTCTTATCATATGTGTTGCTGCTCATCTTGGACTTGAATAAACATTTCATTTTAACGAAAATAATTTATTGAGAAGCCTATACTATGACTCATAATACCAATCAACCTTAGTCTATGCTTAAATCTCAATTATAAATCATTTCAAATTCAAATACTGGCATCTAGAACCAAAATACCTAGATTTTCCTTATTAAAATCAATCTAGATTCTCTACCCACTAATTACTATTTGTCGCAAAGAATGACATATGCTAACATTGATCCTATCTGCTTGCTATGTCATAAATAAGAAGAAACAATTCATCACCTTTTATTCCAATGTCCAGGCCTTTTTGATATAGAAATATTATTGAATCAATCACTAAATCACATATTTCAGCAATCACCAATGTCACAGATAGTATAAAGCATGGTCTCTTTCCATTAGAGTCACAATTTTCATCATGTTCAGCCTTTGGCTCCTTGGATGTCATTTTTGTTTTAACCCTATCTCCAAGAAAATTCCTGTTTTACAATCAGATATCTAAAAACAAAGATAAGTCACTTGCTTTCCCTGATATAGATCATGCCATATGGAACCTCATTACTGTTCCTTGCCCTTTGTAATAATAGGTTATTAACCAAAGGATATATATCTGGAATATCAATAGTCACATGGTATAGATATGTTTGGGAGTATGTTTCTGATATATAATTTCGTTTGAAACTGTTTTTTTAATAACGAGTAAATAATTTATATATATACAAATATAATTAAAATTACCCCAAATCCAAAATTCAACCAGACCAGCAAAAAACAATATTAAAACACAACCAAAGGTTCACTGCTACAAGCAGACTTCTCAAGTGCAAAGAACTACAAAAACTACACAATATATATAATATTAAACATTACCCACAAATCCATTCACTTCCCATCCACCCTTAATATTAAAAGAACTCTTAAATAAGTTAATTGCTTCAGAATAATAAATTTTTAATAATAAAGATTCTTTAATTCTTCTTTTGATTTCATTTCTCTCAAAGAAGACAACCTTAGCTCCGTCAAAATTAATAGTGTGGCCTGTATCTTTTTCATGGACATACAAAGCAGAACTAAGATATTTATTTTTAACTCTACTTTTATGAACTTTTATTCATTTAAACTCAAACTACTCTGATCTATGTAGACCTTTTTACAAAAAAAACAAGGGATAAAATATACTACACCAGGAATAGTCTTTCTATCAAAAATTTCCTTTGTATTATTTAATAAATTATTCAATGTAACACCCCTTTTCCAAGTAATTTTCTTATTTCCAGGCCACATTATTAATTTTGATGGAGCTAAGGTTGTCTTCTTTGAGAGAAATGAAATCAAAAGAAGAATTAAAAAATCTTTATTATTAAAAATTTATTATTCTGAAGCAATTAACTTATTTAAGAGTTCTTTTAATATTAAGGGTGGATGAGAAGTGAATGGATTTGTGGGTAATGTTTAATATTATATATATTGTGTAGTTTTTGTAGTTTTTTAACACTTGAGAAGTCTGCTTGTAGCAGTTAAATCTTTGTTTGTGTTTTAATATTGTTTTTTGCTGGTCTGGTTGAATTTTGGATTTGGGGTAATTTTAATTATATATTGACTAGTTTAGCTTTATGCTTGTAATATATACAAATATGGACTATTAATCACCTCTATATTACTTAAGTTACAACATGTATGTACATGTAATATGTTTTATACATTTGAAATAATATGAACTATATAACCATATACTTCACCAATAAAGATTATGTTAAAAGTAAATTGTGATAGAAGTTAAATTTGCTACAAATAAAAAAAAAAGTAATTTATCAATAGTTCTGGTCATGAATATTGATACGATATCATATTAATAGCACTATTATGAATGTTCTATTATTTTGATTAATCGTTATATATATATATATATATATGTAACAATATATATATATATTGTTGAAGGGTCTCACTAGTGCAGTAGTAGGCATCCATCTGCTATGCCTAGGTCTTGGATTTAAATCCAGATTAAGCAAATTTGAAAGTTTTTTCAACAGGTTTGGTTTTTTTCAAATGACCAGCTCAGAGTTAGTTCAAATGATTATCCTTCATTGGTAAATAAATGTGTTCCTAGCAAGTTATAGTTGATGGATAAATGAGAATAGAAAACTATTTGAATTCTCATCATTTAGTAATTTGTAAACCTAATTGAGAACTATCTTTTCATGAAGGGCTGTTAAGAGAGATCTTTGGTCTGCAGTAGTTAATTTTAAGGCTATTTTATCTATTAATGCATACCCATATATATGTATATAATAGTTGAAATGATACATTTCAAGAACTAAGTATATTAATGCAACACTCTAATGTTAAGGCATCATTTATTACAACATATAATCTAAACTTTATATATATATATTTATTGTT